>JBAMNC010001845.1:0-364586 GCA_037902135.1 Cetoscarus ocellatus
CTCCACTGGCGATTTGCATATGCTTACAAAAGAAATCGAACAGCATAGTTTTTTTTACCGTTGTCTTTAATTTTGAAAACACATCAATTTACTTATTTGATATATCATTTGTAGTAATGTTAATTGGGCATTGCTTTACATTTGAGTCAATGTAAGCTTTTCTATTTTAAATTAACCTTCAATAAAAGAAAGTAACTGTTAAGTTACTTTCTTTTATTGAAGGTTAATTCTTTCCCAGTTTTGTTGCGCCGCCTGTAGGCTACAGCGCTCATTCCTTTTGTTTTTTCTCCCAAAATTTGTTTATTGATATTTTAGAAAGAAAATACGAAAACAAGACAAAGAGAATACAAAACCAAATGAAAACGGAAAGGACAGGACAAATGTTACAAATCAAGGAACTAAATCCAAGACAAAGATGTAAATTAATAAAATAAAATGAAATAAGATTTCCAAAAAACAATAAAAATAATAATAATGAGTAAATTAAAATAAATAATAATAATAAATAGGGGAGACCGGGGACAGTTGCAACAGGGTATGATTACAACATGTCTATTTTTCTCCAATCAGAAGAAAGCTACAGTGATGTCACTCACACTGCACATGCTCAGTTGGTTGCTCCCTCTTGCAGAGAAAAAGAGAGAAGATCTGAGAGCTGCTGCAGGATTTATTGTAAAAAAAAAAAAAAAAATGTTTTTAAGGTATAAAAGTATTTTTTTTCTTGAACTTCTTTTTCATTAAACTGTTGTCACTGTTTGTTTTGATTCAGCTCAAATTTATACGGCTTAATCAAATGATATGTTAACTTTTAGCTAATGTTAATGAGCATGCATGTGGTTTTATCATGGCTGACAGGTGCGGGGACAGTTGCAACAACTGTAGCAACTATCCCCGTTCAATGCATTAATATAAAACAGACCACATAAGAGTATTTTTAATGTTTTAAATATGGAGAGGGACCGAGGGGTCCCTCTCCATATTTTGGAGAGAGCCTCTAATGTTATCAGAGATGAAGGCAGGACAGTCAGGGCAGTAGCGAGAGAGTTTGCCATCTGTCACACCACATTATACAGGTTCCACAAAAAGAGAGAGGGACTGCAAGCAGAGGGACATGATAAGTTACCAAGTGTTTGTTACTGGAGCAACAGAGAAGAGTGTTCACAGATGAACAAGAGAGGAATGCCGGGGAGTATTTGAAAAAGGCAGCTGACCTATACTTCGGGTTATGCCTCAAAGAGGTAAGAGATGAGGGAAAGACTGTTTAATTGAGAGAAATGTTAAGATGAGAGACATCTGGGAATCGAGAGGGAGGGAGAGGATAGAATTAGGCCTAAAGATAACATGATGGATGGTATTTATAATTTTTACACTTTCATTTCAGATTAGAAGGTTTGCATATCAGCTGGCCACTCACTATGGGTGCAAATTCCCTGAGCAGTGGAGAGATTGGTTTTCTGGATTTATGAGGAGGAACAGCAGTCTCTCAACTGCACACTCATAGCTCCCCAGAGTCTAAAGTCCTGTTGATTTTGGACAATCACCCCTCACACCTTTCCATCGACTGTGTGAACTTCTGCTGCAGCAATGGCATTGTGCTGCTGTCGCTGCCTCCCCATTGTTCTCATAAAATGCAGCCTCTTGACAGGATTGTCTACGGGCCTTTAAAAAAGGCAGAAAATTCGGCATGTGACTCATGGATGAAAAGTCATCCTGGCATGACAATGCCCATCTATGACATCCCAAGCATCGTCAAAGAGGCTCTTCCTCTTTCTGCAACACCATCAAATTTGCAGGAGGGGTTCCGCTGCACAGGAATCTGGCCATTCAAAAGGGATGTTTTTAAAGACCATGAATTTTCCCCTTCTCTGGTCACTGATCGGCCTCTACCCTCTACCTCAGGGTGTCCTACACCAGCCCCTGTGGCCTCCATGTCTCCACCAGAAGTATCACTTGCTGCCATGGCCACCACATCTCCACCTGCTCCTGCTCTTTCTTCAGCAGCTCCTTCGGCCTCCACCTCTTCTGCAACAGCCTCACCTGGTCCTGTGGCCTCCACATCTCGACCTGCTCCTGCGCCTTCTCCTTTGGCCTCCACCTCTTCTGCAACAGCCTCACCTGGTCCTGTGGCCTCAGCATCTAACCCACCAACCTCACTTGCTCCTGCAGTCTCTTCCTGTCCTGCAACAACAGCCTCACCTGCTCCGCTGGCCACCACATCTCATCAAATGGCCTCACCTGTTCCTGTGGCCTTCACCTGTCCTGCAACAGCCTCACCTGCTTACTTTTCTCCAGAGGCTGTTCGGCCACATCCAAAAGCAGGGCCCAGAAAAATGACCATGAAAGGCAAGAAACGGCGCCCCACAGCCATTTTGACTGACACGCCAGAAAAGGAAGAACTTGAGATGGAGAAGAACAATGCTCTTCTCAAGAAGGCAAAAAAAGAATTGGAGAAAAGAAAGTCACAAGAAAAGGTGTGAAGAAGAGCAAAAAGTTCCAAAAAAGTATGTCTGATTCTGAGACAGAAGAAGAGGACTTCTGTATCGTTTGTCTTGAGAGTTATTCAAGATCGAGGAAAGTCTGGTTATAGTGCTGAAACTGTAAATCCTGGGCACATCAGCACTGCACCCCTAGGGGTGATGTGTACACATGCCACAACTGTGAGTGACTGAATGGTTGCTCGTTTTTGGAACATTACTCAGTTACAGTTTGAATAGAACAAATTTTGGAAGTTTTCTAAGTTTGATGAATCACAGTTTTAACAGTTACGCTATGAATAGAACAAATTTGGGAAGTTTTCTAAAGTTTGATGAATTACAGTTTTAACAGTTACGCTTTGAATAGAACACAGATGTTCTATATGTGTTATATATGTGAACTGGAAATTTTTAAAGCTGTAGGACTTTTTGTTTTTTTCTGTAGAGGCTTGTCTTGCACAGGTTGTCCAGAGCTGTATTTTCATTCCCCATTGATTTGAATGGGAGGAGCTGGGAGGGCTTCTTTGGGGTTCACCAACTTTGAGGGCTTGTCATTCGGAAACCGTTTGAGAAACAACAAATTCCTTCAGAACTTTTGATCATCAATGCCTCCTCTGTCATCTGTCTGGGTTTCAAGCTGATACCATTTACGGCCTAGGAGGAGATCATTTTTGCGTCTGGCAAATATTTCCCTTGAAATTTTATTTTGAAAGGCAAATTGCCGGTTTCCTGTTTGAGATAGGTCAGTGGTGTCAGCGTGTGATTTGTGGGTCTCGATGAGACGAACGTTTAGGCGTTGGTTTGATCTCTCTACGACATTCCTGCTGGCCGTGAGGGCCGTTTTAGTGTTCCTAGGGGGCGCTAGAGAGCTCATTTTGGCATTTTTGGGGTTAATTTTTCCATTTTATAAAATTTTTCGCCGATTCTGAGGAGTGTACCAATTTTGGTGAGTTTTTGAACATGTTTAGGGGGTCAAATTAAACAAAACGCGTCTGGTTGAATAATAACAATAGGGGCAAGGACCTCTCTAGCTTCAGCTAGCTTCAGCTAGAGAGGTCCTTTCCCTTTGGGCGAGGACCCTAAAAATAATAATAATAATAATAATAATAATAATAAGAAGAAGAAGAAGAAGAAGAAGAAGAAGAAAGACACAAAAATAAATATAACAATAAATAAATTAATTAATTAATAATTAATTAAAAAAAAAAAAAAATCTGCTGGTCAGTCCGGATTCTTCATGTCGGAATTGGCATCACTGAGATACCTGGTCAGTCACTCGGGAATAAATGGGAGGTCCACCTCACGGGACGCAAAAAAGGGATCCCACGTCTCATAAAATTTCCCCTCAAAACACACCTGATATTTTCTAGTTCAACAAAATTAAGAACTTTCTTAATCCATAACGTGTGTAAAGGACGAATTGATGACATCCATATCAACAGAGTCATGCGTCTCGCTAATAAAGTAACTAAAGCTACAAGACTAGCTTCTAAAGAGGAGAGTTGTATAGTGGGTGGACATACACCAAACAGTGCAATCATAACATTAGGTTCTATTGATTTTGGAGTAACCTTTGATAAGGTTTCAAATATTTCTCTCTAGTAAGAATGTAAAACAGGACAGGACCAGATAATATGCCCCTGGCTTGCTGGAGCCTGGCGACACCTGTCATAGGTTGGGTCCACATCCTGGTAGATTTTGGAGAGCCTGACCTTTGTGAAATGAGCCCGATGAATAATTTTACACTGTATCAATCCATGTTTTGCACAAATGGAAGACTTATGGACTCTATCCAAAACTTCCTCTCAAAGTTCCTCTGAAATATCCTCTTCCAGGTCCAATTCCCAGAGTACTTTAATCGAATTCAAAGAAACAAAGGTGAAGGGAATGAATATGAGTGTAAAATATAAGACATCATTCCATTCAGGGCAGGTGCTGGCTTAAGGAATGTTTCCAAAGCAGAGCCTATCGGTATGTTAGCGAATTGAGGAAATCTACTATTAACAAAGCTACGGATCTGTAAGAACCTAAAATACTGTTGTTTTGGATAAACCAATTTTTTTAGATAGCTGGTCAAAATACGCAAAAGTGTTATCAATGTATAGATCCTTAAATGATTTTTAATGTCAAGATTAGACCAGATGGTGAATGCATCATCTATCAGAGATGGAGGGAAACTGTGATTTGCAGTTATCGGAGCTAGGAGAGAGTATGTTTGAAGCCCAAAATGAAGTCTGAACTGATTCCAGATTCTCAGGGACGTTTGAACAATGACATTTTCCGTGCAAGTGGATGAGGGGCTACACATGGGGGGCATGAGCTAAGGCTGAAAGTGACACAGCTACATGAAGCAGCTTCCATTTTAAGCCAGATAGGCAGGGAAGAGTATGAGTCACTTTGTAGCCAAAATTGAATTATCCTGAAACCTCAACCTGCCAGCCTTGTCACCTTGTTCATAATAATTACTTCTAGATCTAAGAAGTAGTTCGACAGCATGATCTGTATGACTACAGATCATGCTGTGTGTGTGTGGGTGTGTTCACTGGGCTGGAAAGCGTAATAGTGTGACCCATTGCACCACTAAATTCGGCCAGGTCAAATTGACCCGGGAGGACAACTGGTGCTATAAATTTTGATAAAACACACATAAATTGACAAAAATAGTCATAATTAATTTTACTTGCATATACCATTGTATGGTACAACCCCGTAATTTTCAGGCAATTTTGTGGAAGAAAATCAAAGTTATGAAAAATTAACTTTTGATTTTGGGTCAAATTGACCCGCGGAAAACAGGAGGGTTTAAATAGTCAGTGCTCTTTAATAAGAAACTTCACTATCTTGCAAAAGTATTCGCTCACCTGCCTTTACTCGCATATGAACTTAAGTGACATTCCATTCCTAATCGATAGGGATCAATATGACGTTGGTCCACCTTGCTTTGTGCACTGGTGCACAGTCATGTTGGAAGACGAAGGGGCCAGCTCCAAACTGATTCCACAAAGTTGGGAGCATGGAATTGTCCAAAATGTCTTGGTATGCTAAAGCATTCAGAGTTCCTTTCACTGGAACTAAGGGGCCACCCCAGTGCCTGAAAAACACCCCCCCCCCCCCCCCCCCCCCCCCCCCCCACCAAACTTTACACTTGGCACAATGCAGTCCAACAACTATCGCTCTGGCAACCGCCAAACCCAGACTCGTCCATCAGATTGCCTGATGGAGAAGCGCAATTCGTCACTCCAGAGAACGCGTCTCAACTACTCTAGAGCCCAGTGGCGGCGTGCACTGCATCCGACGCTTTGCATTGCACTTGGTGATGCAAAGCGTCGGATGCGTCTGCGCACTGTTCTTGAGCCAATCTGAAGGCCACATGAAGTTTGGAGGTCTGTAGCAATTGACTCTGCAGACAGTTGGCGACCTCTTCGCACTATGCACCTCAGCATCCGCTGACCCCGCTCCGTCAGTTTATGTGGCCTACGTGGCTGAGTTGCTGTCGTTCCTAAACACTTCCACGTTCTTATAATACAGCTGACAGTTGACTGTGGAATATTTAGGAGTGAGGAAATTTCACGACTGGATTTGTTGTACAGGTGACATCCTATCACAGTTCCAAGCTGGAATTCACTGAACTCCTGAGAGCGACCCATTCTTTCACAAATGTTTGTAAAAGCAGTCTGCGTGCCTAGGTGCTTGATTTTATACACCTGTGGTCATGGAAGTGATTGAAACACCTGATTATTTGGATGGATGAGCGAAAACTTTTGGCAATATAGTGTATTTGGCCCTTTGACAGTCGGGATAGACTTTATGTGGCCCTCCTGGTTACCAGAGTTGCCCACCCCTGGTATTGTGAATGAACGAGTGGGATGTGATCAGTAAAGTGGGATTATTGTTTTTGGAGGGCTCCACACGCAGCGCTGCGCCCTTACCCGCGCCACCATGAGACTAAAGGATCCTCGAATAGATTCCGGTTTATCCTGAGACATGAGACCTAAGGCCGTTTTCTTGAGGCTGTTTTTTCCTGAGACCTGAGGCTGTTTTGTCTGAGAACGGAGGCTGTTTCATCAGAGGTCTGAGACATGAGTCTGACACCTGAGGATGTCCTAAAATGTATGCCATACGCTCCTCGATTACAGAACTGTTGCTTGCACCAGCTCCCACTTAGAGCGGATACGAGCCGCTCCGCTCATTACCGCTCCCCCACTCACTCAAATTTCTACCCGCTCCAACTCAAATCACTCTACAAAAATACAGAAGCGTATTGCAATCTCAGGATAAAAAAAAGATTAAACAATTGCAAAAGCTCTAGACCTGAACTGAGGTCTGAGAGCTTTTGCGCTGTCCGCGGTGCTGATCCGAGTTGTCAACACCCAATTTCTGACAGAAAACAGTGTGGGGGGCTGAACGATTAATTACACGCAGATGCACTCTGTGTGAGACATGCTTCATACGCTTGGTGTGAGGGATTCTGGAGCGAAATGGAGCTGGATGGAGCAAAAGATAAGGTGCCGCTCCAGCTTTTTAAAAAAATCGCTCCCCGCTACGCGCAAATTCCTTCCTCTCGCGCTCTCCGCTCGCTCCTGCTCCGCCCTGCTTACATGCTCTGATTGCAAAATATTTAATCCCACCAAAGTATAGTGTTCCTTAATGTTCTCCATTGAGAAATTGTTCTTTTTATGTTTCTTTCATCTTTCTCCTTTAATGCCAGGGTTAAAGGAATCAGGTTAAAGAAATCATTAAAAACGCATAGCTTTCATTTTTGTATATCAAACAATTCAAATTTTATTTTTATTTTATTCAGGAATCACATAGCACTAAAGAAGATTTGGCCTTTTGGGAAAGCCAGTGGGGTAAAGGAGATATGAGGGGTCCATGGGTCAGAGATATACCTGGGTAATTCTAAAAGACAAATTTCCAGGTGAAATTCTCAGTCACTGCAGTGGAACAAGTGATGACTGGGTTTTCACAATTTTTGCTAAACCGAAACTGGGTTTTCACTGGTTTTGTAAAGTGATGCCAGCTGTTTACTTTCCTCCGTTGACCTACTACAATCCTGTGCATGAAATGAATGAAATGGTAAAGCAAGCCAGAAAAATCTTCGAAATACGTCAGTTAATACCATTTTTCATTTTCCACTAAAAATTGTATTCTGCTTACAGATTTTAGTAACCATACTGCAACAATAATCATAGACTTTTTCTGAACGTGCATTGGAGATGGGCCATGTTAGCGAAAAGATTCAAAATAAGCTGAATGTGGAGTCCGTGCTTTGGACCCTTGTCATTGGCCTTGCTGCCAACACCAGGCTGAATGAAAAGTTGTCTCCTTGTTGCTTCAGTCCGGACCCTCTGATAAATTCATGGTGCTGATCCTATTTATTTTGTCAGGTTCAGTTTCTAATTTTTACAAATCGATCTGATCATTTGTTCGTGTTATTTTCATTGTTGAAATTCTGCGGTTTTTCCCGCTTGTTTTGTTTTTGAAGGTTTTACATGTTGCCAGTTCTAACAACCTTATTGTTGATTAATTTAATATGCGATTGTGGGTTTATGCAATACGTTGCTGATTGAGTGAGAGAAAGAGAAAGAAAGCGAGAGAAAGACTGGAGGACAGAGAGAGAGTGAGTTAAGGACAGAGAGAGACATAAAGAGAGAGCGACATCTGGAACCTGCGCAAATAAACTTCTAGGACTACTGATGTCCTAGATGCACCAAGAATATGAAATTGGTTTTAAAGGACAACACTCATCCCCAACATGCTTTAATTACGGTAACATCATTAGGCATAGAAACACAAAGCAACATGAACGTTCTATGAACCCCTGTTATATGAAGTCATTGCTGGATTTTCACCTGCCATATTTGGGCTTTCACTGCCGTGATATAGTCAAAATAGGGGTTTTACTCCTTTTATTTAACCCTTGCGCAACCCGGGGGGTAAATTTTACCTGTTTGGACACTCTTTTGTGGATAACTTTGGTTAAATGGCATCAAATTTGATTAGGTTGTGTATTTTCTGAAGATTTTAATACGCTTAAAAATAAAAGCCCCTCGGTAGTCCCTAACGGTACTTTTACCATATTGTCTCCCATTCAAACCACATTTTTTGCATACACTGCCATTGCAGTTTGATATTTTATTATTAGTATTATTTTCATTCCTCGGTGTTGAAATCCCCTCAAAATATATATTTTTTGTTCCACACGAGATATTGGTATTTTCTCAGGTACTGTATATCGATGGCTGAGAGCTAATGACAGCACATTTTCTTCATCGTATAAAATCATACTCTGAAAGCCAGTTCACTAAATATTTACAATTATTTTGATTTGGTTGTGTTCTATGGATGTCGTAGTGTGGTGTGCACGTGTATGTAGACAAAATTGTGTGTATATGTATGAGCAAAAAATTAAGCCATCAAATTATGGTCATTTCAACGTAAAATGATAAAATCTATTTTTCAGTGCTTGAGCCTTACCTCAGCATGTACCCACTCACAGATGGGATCAATCTTTATCTGTATAGCGCCAGTTCATAACAAGTGTTATCTCATAACACTTTAGAGTAGGCCGAAGACAAACTCTCCATTTTATACCATTCATTCATATTTACCTATAAAAATATAAAATACACATATACAAATACATCCTACCGCCAAACATGAATCTATCATGAGCATAGCACTGGGCCAACCAAACTACAGGAAGGTGTTCCTGTCGGGCAAGGGTCTCAAACTCAAATTACTGGAACTAGAGTCTGGGTGAGGCTGGGCCGCACAAAGTATTCCTCAAAAAAGGGTCCCAAGTATTAAAAAAACAAACAAAAAAATCCATTTTATTAACATCCATATTATTAACTCTTTCCCCGCCAGCATTTGTCAAAAAAAAAAAGTTGCCAGCCAGCACCAGCATTTTCGCTGAATTTTTGTAGATCTGAACTGCCTATGTTTTTCTGTTTTGTTTCCAAACCCAGCCCACCTCTCTCAGCCAATGTTTAACTTTGCTGTTTAAGCAGAGTTGTCTGAAATTAGAAAGAAAGAAATGCATTACACTTGCCTGAGAGAGAACAGTTTCAGTCACAATAAGTCTTAGAACTTAGCAAAATGTAGTTCATTTCTTGTTTAACATTATTTTCTTTGTAAAGTCCACAACGCAACAGTTACTTAGCCTTGACAGCCCCTGTATGTGATCAGGTAGGAACAAATGAAATCACCATGTGACCCCTATTTATATACCTGACAGGAGAAAACTTTAAACTTTTCTAGTGTTACAACCATCCCCGGTCTCCCCTAAATCATTATAACTAAATCAGCAGTATTTGAATAACTAGTGTTTGATTCTTTTCTTACATAAAAACTTGAGGGAAACACTTTCATCTGTGTAGTTATGGAAAGAGTCAGACCTGTCAACACAGACCTGAAGATGTGTGCATGTCAGGACGAACGGCTGTGCCCGTTATGGAGTGCACCGCGGTGTCTGCTGGTTCGTTTATGAATCATATTGAACTCCGCTAGTTCTCCCGTCCGTCTCTGTGTGTCTTTTGTCTAGTTTTTGGGAGCTCGCAGTGGCGTATTGGTGCATAATTTGTGTCCCTGTCGTCCTGATCAGACGGGAGAGACTAAAGGGCGGTTTACTTCGTGTTATCAATACATTTGTAAATATAAGTTTAGCATCAATTTCATAAACTAGTAATGATGTTATCCATTGATTAATTTTATCCACATAAAAAACGAGATCTTACCACTGAATCCCAAGCGGGTGACCTTCTCCTCGCAGGTTGTCATCTCTCATCTGAGAGACACAGGAACGTCTTTACAGTAAATGTTATGTAGATAATATTCTGAGAAATCAACCTCCCGATGAGCAGACAAGGGATCAAAACGTCACAAATACGTACTTTAAACGAACAGGATCCTCCGTTTTGATTTTTGCGCAGCGTCAGCGCCTTTTTCTCTCTTTCATCTCAACGTACACCTCAGCTCTTTTGGTTCCCTCAGTCTTGTCTACGGTCACAGGAGTCAGGAGGTCACAAAGGTAAGAACTGAAAGTAGTGACAGATCCATGGGCCAATCATAGACCTGTCCTCGTCGTATTTGTCTCTGCTGAATATAAATTTATCAGAGATTAGCCCCTTGAGATGTATGTTTTTAAGAGTCCCCATGCATAAATAGTGTAAAGAAAGTTACAATGAATGAAAAATCAATACAACAACTGATAGAGAGATCAATAATAATATTAATATCAATAATGAATATAATCTGGAGAGGACTGATGTTGATTAATATAGCAAAATCTTGCTGAATTACCGTTAAAAGGGGTTTAACTAATCTAAAAGTATGAATTTATGTGTTTCTGTTGGTGACTGATGCAAGGTAGAACACATGGAGTCGAATAGGTCCACAGCGGCAGGTCATCCATGATTGTTTGTCAATGTCATACTAATATATGTGTGCTTTTTTTGTAGGAACTATTATGTATTTAATTTTGTTGATCTCTCTAAATTTAATATGAAATCTCTCTAGAAACTGTTAGAGTTATATCATCAAATCTGACTCTGCACGAAAAAAATAAACATGCATCAAAATTAATTTTTCTACCAATCTTTGACACTCCCAGGCTCTGATAATCACCCAAAACACGACATTTTTCATGCAATGGACTTTATGGTTACAGCGAAAGTTACTAACGGTGGCCATGTAAAAATAAATATAAATGATACATTCATACAACTTTTATGGCAGTTTTTCTTGGCTGATAAATTACCCTTAGGGACTTATTTGGTGCCTTTATTAAACAAGGGCTAAGTCATGTCTGGGTTCTCATCGGTTTGATACACACATACGTATGTTTTCACTGCCAAACAAATGTTTTTAGTGATTTTTTGTGGTCGAACTTGGCTTCGCCGATATTAGATAGGTTTTTTTTATGATGTCTTTTTTTTTATGACGCCATATCTGGGTTTTTACCAGCATTTATACTGACATCTCTTTGTCCTTCCTACATGAATCAGGACCGTTTACACTGTAATATGCTGGTGGTCATTTTCTTGTTTTTCTGTCTGTGACCAGTAGGTAATCTCGCCATTATCCTAACAAGTACATATGCAGGAAATTAAGTTCATAGGGTGGCTAGTTGTACATTACAACAGTGGTCCCCCAGTTTTATGCCAAATAAACCACCTCAATAAATTACCTTCATTTTGGGAATGCCTGTTAACCATCAAATCTCTATGATTTACGCTTATTTTAGGAATAAATGTTGTCTTCTTTAATTAACTTCACATTTCTGATGCATCCGGCAGTACAAATGGACAATATGGCATTATTTCAGCGAATTAAGCTTTATTTGTGACAAGAATCGTTGTTCCATTCATATACTGATATGAAGTTCCTGGCACTTGTGTTTCGGTGCCTTATCCCTTATGTCTCTCAGTGATTTACGCTCATTTGGAGACAAATGTGATCATTTAAAAATAAGTCCATATTCTTGGTTTATCTGGTACTTCAGAAGGCCAAAATGTTGTTATCTCAGCAAAATACGCTTATTTGTGACGAGAATCGTTTCAGTGAATACAACTGATATCATGTTCCTGGCACTTAATGTTTCTGTGCCTAATGATCTTCTCGCAGTGATTTACGCTTATTTGGAGAAAAACGTCGTCATGTTAAAGTAATTACTGTTTTTTAATGAATCTGGTACTTCAGAAGGTCAAATGAGTCTCAGCGGGAAAGAAGGGTAAAAATACGGAAAATACGGTAGGTTCCAGGCCAAAACGGGAGACTTGAAAACTTTGTGAAGAATGGCAGAGAAACTTCCTATACCAAAGATTACTGGTAACCGCTTCTCCTGGTAAACAGTGCAAGAAAAGAAAAGAAAAAAAGGCCAGAACAACAAAGAATTTGGACAAAGCCAGGACAAAAACGTGAGCCAACTTTGGGTTGTGAGTACTAGCTAACTTTGCCATATTTGTTTGTTTGTTGTCTAACTTAAACTGTGCTAATGTTTTGATGCTTTTTTTTTTTTTTTTTTTTTTATTTATTTATTTTTGTTTTACCTCAAAGTGACACGTGACATGGCGTAGTGCAAAACGACAACGATGTGTTGAGGACCAGTTCTGAAGTAGGTGGTTTTGGTCATATGGTCGCGAATCAGCGGCAGGGTTGGCCTGGGACAAAAATTTGGTCCTGGACTTTTTCGTCCAGACCGGCCCACTACTGTCCTCATGCAGGTACTGGGCCAGCTCTCCCCATTTGAAGTACCAAACACACAACCCCTTCATGACACTACGATGTTGAACAATACCCCTTTTTTACCCCTGAAACCTTGAGTGAGTAAATGATAAATATGCAGTGCGTTGCTTACTTGTTGAAGGATAAGGAGTCGGGGTTTAAAATTCAAGAGTGGGTCTCTTTTGTGAGATCATCTCCACAGGAGAGGTTGCACCTGGCCCTGAAATGAACATGAAAAGTAGAGGAATAGAGTGGAGCGAGATTACATGCAAAAAAAAGAGTCTGCATGCAACTTTGACTAGTTGGCAAGCCGATGGAAAACAATAATATAATACTCTGGAAAATTACACAAACAATTTAATTTTTATTTTAGAACAGACAGTACAACTCAACATAATGTATAGACAATACATCTGCATAATATGTATGCAGATGTTTTACTGTAACAAAAGTTAGTCAGTGTTTTATTCATTTTAACTGCATAACATAAAACTATTAAACCACAAAAACTGACTAAAAATAATATTAAAAGTATACACTGTAAAAAAAATCGTTAAAAAGGTCAAATGACTGGCAACAGCGGCTGCCAAACAAGAAACGTAAAATTAAGGTAAAAAGATCGTTATTCAAAAAACTTGCGAAATCATTAAAAAGGCTTCTTTCTGACTGATGACTTTTCAAACATGAGTGTGTCGATTTCCTCCTTAATCTGCTGCTGTTGAGCATTACTTAATGATGGAAACCTCTGCCTCCAATAGGTAGAGTATTGAGTAGTTAGTCAGTTGCACTGGGTGGGTCTTTCACAATTACTGCACTCACCAAGAACTCTCTTTTAACTTCTGGGTCATCCAATGAAATGGTCGTCTCCACGACCCATCTTCCATAAGATGATGTAGGATGGAAGATGATGTGCTGAGCACTCCCAGAAGACTGCGAGTAAGATTAGGCCCCTGCAGCAGTTGACTGTTTAGTGATGTTCCTTTGAATGTTGTTGTGCAGTTGAACACATGCAAAGTGTTTTTTTCTTCCACGAATCCACGGCTTCCACTCAGTGGATCATTCACGGTCCATCCCAACACGGTTCTAATTGCATACGGGCCATTCCCGTGACTGTTGATGACCTCTCAAGGTTCCAGTACTTTGGGAACGTTGGTTCCATCAACAAATCAACATTTGCCTTATGTGTGGGATGTTAACATCTGACATTTATCCAGTTTCTTCGTTGTTACTTTGTAATTAGTGTTGACTGACATTTTCTTGTGAGTCAGGACCTCTGGGAGACGATAGAAGTCGGTGCTATCCAGCCAAGCTACTTCTAAGTCAGTGATGGAATAAGCTGGAACAGCAGTCTCCTTGGCCCATTGTGCTCAACAAAAGCTTCTGCATGAGTTCTTCAGAGTAGAATGTGGCTGAGTTACCATATCCCTTTGCAGACTTTCACACTTACAGGTAGAACTGAAAGTCCACAGCCATCTTGTATCTGCTTCAGCTTCTGTGCGTGCAGAGGCGGTGCTTGATCTAACCACTTCCCTTACTTGAGCGTTTGCTTCCAACGTTAGACATCCAGTCATTTGGGTTAATGTCATCTTAGAACAACCCCATTTGTTTGTGCATTGATTTCATTGTTTGTGACATCACCAATTTGATTGTGATACCAACAACCTAATTTTTATGGATTACCGTCATATTTTGCAAAACCATAATTTTCTTGTGAATAACCTTCAGAGTTTGAAACCCACATTTCTGCAACATGACTACATTCATTTAAAGACATAAATTTTGCTTTAAACCATACCTCATGCTTTTCTTTTCATCACATGGCATTAAACCCAACAGCCGCCCAAGGACTAATTTTGTATCCTCACACACCATCCCTAATTCATTCAAAGCATCACGAACCATAGTTTTATCTCCCGTTGTGATGAGATCTGACATTTGAACGTTTAATATTGACTGCTTTGTTCAGTTTAGCCTTTTCTTTCAGTTTGCAACCTTAACAACTAATCAACAAGTGCTTCTTCAGTCATTTTAATCCTCCGTTTCTGAGGTTACAAGTCTCCTTCAACCTCGCTTACGGTTTACATGGTTGCTACCGACGCTGTTTACACACTTCCTGGTTAATCAGTTTCTCCACAGTTCGCAGCGCACTGACAAATTTCTCGCAAAATCAGGGTTACTTTTTCGTTTTAGCTACCAATGCATTGGTTTATGCCCCCCTAATTGTGTGTACACAAATCATATGGCCATTATTTTCAAGCGCTACTCATACCTTAGACATCCTTGAGCTGGGCGCCATGCGGTGATCAGATCCGATACTCCTGCTCCTTCGTCCAGCCGTGCCGAACTCCAGGCGAAGCTGTGCCAAACTCAAACAACAGCAGCTCACCACATTTTACAGCAAAATATTGTTATTTCACGGATTTTTCTTAAATTACCACATCCTATGACCTTTAACCCTTGAGGCACTTTGGGAGCCAAATTGGTACATTTTGCTTTTTTCTTTTTTGAATCTCAATTTCTCGGTCAGTTAAAATGCAAATTATATGATTCTTGGCAAGGTCTTTTTTTTTTTTTTTTTTTAATTTTTGCATAACTGCATCATTATAAGGTTTTAATTGAGGTCTGGATCCCTTACCTGGGAAAATGCATGGCATTAAAAAGGTGAACACCAAAAAATGTGGCCTTTGAGTGTTGGGATGATGTGTGTGAGTATGTGTGTGTGTCTGTGTGGTTGTGTGTATTTCAAGTTCAAGTCATCAAAGGTCAGATTTGGCCTCATAACCGATTTGGTCCCATTGACCTCCATTATAACCACATGTTGTTGATATACTGTAATCCTGACATAATAAAATTATTTCCCCATGAATTCTCAATAAATCTATGCCTCTACCTTGAAGATAAAGGGAAAAAGATTTTAGGTCTAATAAACCCCTTAACCCACCGGGGGTCATAATTGCATCATATAAGGTTTCAATGGAGGTCTGGATCCCTTACCTGGCAAAATGCATGGCATTAAAAGATAAACACCGCAAAAATGGAGAATTGAGAGCTTCCTCTGTTCTTATGACAAAAACGGACATAAAAATATATAAAATATAGAAAGAAATCTAAAAAAAAATTTGAATGTGTGGCTAGGTCAGAAGTTTTTGAAAAGATTTGATGCAGTGAAAGTAAAATAAATAAATAAATAAATAAATAAATAAATACATATATATACATATATATACATATATATGTATAGATAGATAGATAGATTTAGATTTAACATTTTTATTACACTTTTATGAAAAGAATATTACACGAGGGAATTTAATGTTAATTTCTTAAAAAATACTCCAATTGCTCCAAAAATAATTAACGAATCAAAATCAATTTAGGTATGAATTATTGACCTTGTCAAGGCTGTAATAACCTCACCCCAAATATTCCACTTTGCAACTTATTTTTCAAAAAATTGCATAATTTATGTTTTTCCCCATTGAAAAACAAGGGGTTTTATAACAAAAAGTGCATAAAAACAAATAAAACTTAAAGAACAATAAAATACTTTAGATATATGGTTAAGTCGGGAGTTGTTGAAAAGATTTGTTGCAGTGAAATTTAAAAAAAAAATGTTAAGATTTAACATTTTTATTTTTATTTTATGAGAGAAACCGTTTGTGTACTCGAAGGACTTTGTTATTTATTAATTTTTTGGGTGCCTCAATGGTTATTAAACTAACAATATCAATTCTTCTACGGAATAATACTGTTATTTTACATATTTTTCCTAAATTACTACAATTTAAGACCTTAAATAAACTAACAATATCAATTCTTCTACAGAAAAATAATGTTATTTTACACTTTTTTCTTTACTTTACTGCAATCTAACACCTCCAATGAACTGACAATACAAGGTTCTGCAAAAAAAAGCAATAAAAAAAAATACTTTTTTTTTCTTTTTTTTTTTTTTTTTTTTACAGATTTAACCCCAATAACTACAACCAGACACCTATATAAAAGTAACAATACCAAGGGTTCAGCAGAAAAATACCCTTATTTTATATTGCTTCTGCTACTATCAAACACATTTAATAAAGTTATGATCATAAGTTCTGTAGAAAAAAAAAACCCTTTATTTTATGTGTTTCTATAATTTCACGATCACACTCCTTCAATAAAATGACAATACCAGTAGTTTTACAGAAAAACACTTATTGGACTTTTTTTTTTTTTTTTTTTTTTTTTACAAAATTATTGCGATCAAACACTTTCACTGAAAGCCACCTTAAAATATTTTCGAATGACTGGCAAGCAATAGCTGCTAAACAAAAACTGTAAAACTAACTTCGTAAGCATAATTCAGTTCAAATCATTACAAGACCAGGTTGACCCCTGGAATCTCTATTTCTGACAATATTATAGGGACAAGCATTATAGTATTTTAATTTAGAATTCAAGCTATGGAACAGCCAGTGATGAGCTGGATCTTTGGTGCATCTGGAGGGGGGGAAAAAATTACTGGAAAAAATACATTACTGGAAAAGCCTTTCTATATACCATTGAAGATTTCATTTTTTTCTACCATCTGTTTAAAACAACCCTGAAGGATTATTTAACTTAAACATTAAATTCATCCACATATTACATTTTTTTTTCGATTGCTGACACGCATTGGTCGAAACTGATGTCACATGTTCAAAACTCTTAACACAGGCTGTAAAACAGAAGTCCATACTGTGAATAACTTTCCATTGCTTTCACACAAAATGCATTCAGTGACCACAGTCACCAAAACTTCATGAACTATTTTCTCAGTTACAAGTTCACCAGCTGCAAAACACTATACTTTTACAGCACCTTTTTTAAATGCTTACACACACTTTGTTTAAAACAATCAAATCAGAATCAGAATTAATCTAAACCTAGATCTATAGAAAAGCAAATCAAAATACTGACAATAAAATAAATAAAAGGATTATGTAATTCCCAACACAGCTAAGTGAAGATTTCAGCTGAAAACCACATAAAAGGAGTGGCTTCTGTTTTTTTTCCTTTGGAAATATGGATCAAAGAGCACTGGTTCAGGTTGTAGAGAAGGACGAGTGGCCAGGAGATGGAGAGAAGGAGAGGAAGACGACGAGCTGTGGTCTCTGATGAAATTAGGGCCATGTGGTAAATCATGGACTCTCTTTTCCATAGGCTGGTTTAAGGGTGCAGCCAAACTTGGACTGTCCGACAGTTGCATCAATTATGAGAATTGTCCAGCAAAACAACAGGTAAGACATGTATATCACAATTACTATATTGTCCCAGGTTCTACAAAAAAGTAATCTTTTTTCAGCTGGCATTTTGGAAAATCTATTGATTACAGTATTTTGTATTTCATATTACTGTACTGTATGTAGGATGCAAAGGTTGCCACCTGCAGGAAGAAGATGTCGAATTTTCTCAGATGTCAAGGAAACAGCTGTCATTGATATGGCCATCGCAAACAATGCCATTAAAGCCGAGGGAAAATCGGGACACAGTCCCGAGAGACAAAGCAATCTTTGCCAATTTTAACACCGTCAGCACGACAACAATTGCCAGAGTCCTTGAGAAGCATAAAGTAAGGATGAAACAACTGTACAAAGGTACCTTTCGAATGAAATGATGAACGTGTTGCAGGAGGCCCTTTATCTCCCTGCCGCTTGCACTTTGAGCGCAGGGCGTCACCCTGCGCGGCTACTTGGGCAGCTGTACCAAACACACCTCGAACTCTCCTTTTCCTTCCACTCATCTGGAGGTCACGGCGTGGAGCCTTTTGTTTGGCGTGGCTACCAAATGACTTCACATCTTTGCCCGCAGGTAATTGCGCACTTACCTTGGTCTCCACTGTGCATGGTCTGTGCATTTGGTGAGACGGAAAGTAATTCGAAATAAGGAAAAAATTATTTCAGTTTAAAAATGTCAGAGGAAGACCCTCTGACCCTCATCTCAACTGATGATGTCAAATAAGCTGTGATTTTTCTTAGTGATCATTGTTTTTTTTTTTTATTTTAGCTTGTGTTATTGTGTAACTAACCATTGTGTAACCAAAAGACTAGACAGAGAGCGTTACATAAAATAAATTTTAATCTTTCAAGTTTGGATGATATATCTTTATATAAATCAGTTTTCTGTTATAAAAAAGGATCTTTGCACTTTGAATGTTCTGAATTATTGTAATATATTGCGACAAAAATGAATCTGGAATGCATCAATTTACTTCAAGAACATTCATTTTCTCTCTGCCTTTGGATAGGTACTTTGGGACCTTACAAAAAATTAAAAGTTTACTGTAAAAAATGATGCAGAATCTCAGAATAAATTCTGAGACAGAATAGAAATCAAGACCCAACAACACATATGTGAACTGTCGTCTACATTTGGCCACGTTTCCATCGACGTCACATCTTGTGTCTTCTCTGGCGATGCACTTTTGGATAGAACCTTTTTGAGTGTCTGATCCACCCCTGGCAGGCTTCGGGGGGAAACATCTCCACACCCATCATTCATTGCATCCATCCAGGAGAACTGGTTGTGTGGAGAGTGTTCATAAACTTTCCACCTCCTTGTGAAAAAAATTCTTCATGGGGTTCAAAAAGGGCGAATATGGAGGTAAAAACAATACTGACAATACTGGGATGTGCAGTGAACCAAGCAGTCACAAGAAACCAAGCAAATTCAAATTATATTAACAAAAACAATAATTCCCCAAAACAACCCCAGTCTTTCATTAAACAAAATAAATGTTCAAAATTTTACCTGGTGCATCAATTCCAGATTAGTAAAAATTTACACTTAGCAGGAGGGGGTTCCAAAAAAGGGCTGAGGCAGGAAAGGGTTTGTGGGAAGTGGTCGTCAAAGTAGGGAATCGAGAAAGTACCAACATCAGGGAACCGGACTGCCGCTACGGGCCCTCAGCACCTAACACAAGAAGAAACATGTTAATATCAAGCAAGTGCTACATTAAAAACTGATGCACCAGTAATTAAAAAAATAAAAATTAAAAAATTAAACACAATAATAATAGTCCCGAAAACAATCAAAAATAGGAATTAACAAAAATAATCCAAACTAACTCGTTAAACATTAAAATACGATATATATATGAACGGTATATAATATAATATACCCTTGAACACGGTCATACATGGCTCTAACTCTCCTGTAAGCGCATACACGCGAAAGTCAGTGTTCACGACTGGGTAGCAGCACCACATCGCCAGCTCCCAGTCAGCCACGCAGCAGCCTTCAGCTGCGCTGAAACACGGAGATGGAGATATTCCTCCTGGATGGATCAGACACTCAATAAGGTTCTACCCATAAGTGCATCGCCAGAGAAGACAAAAGATGTGACGACCGTATTCACAAACGGTCGTCACATCTTTACAGTTCACAAATGCGTTGTCGGCAGGATTCACATTTTGAGAGCAGAGACGTGTTGGTTCTTTATTTCTTTCGGGTTTTTTTTTTTTTATTTTTTTTATTTTTTTCTCTCCTCGGTGTGTTTTTACGTGTTTCAAATTCAAAGCAGCTGTTGTTTTCTTATTCGAGTCCTGGTGCAGATCCAGACTGTCTTTTTCTCCTCTTGTTTGTTATTGTACTTCACTGCCCTGTTCCGTCGTTCTTCCCTTTATTGGCCATAGTGTAGCTATGGAGGGAGAGTTGCAGGAGTTGAAGGAGTTGGTAGCTCAGTTGAAAGCAGAAAATGAGAAGCTGCCCCTGGAACAGGCCGCGGCCGTGCCTGGTCCTGCTTCGTCTGCTGTGCCCCCAACTGCTCCTTCCGCTGCTAGTGCCCATTTAACTGTTAGACTAGTGGAACATAGTTGTCCTATGTTCAGGGGAAGAATGGTGATAGGGTTAACTGAATGGATTGAAGAGGTACAGGCTTGCGTGAGAGCACGCCATTTATCTACACAAGATCAGGCGTTTTTCTTATTTGATCACCTTGAGAGAGAGGCACGTGAGGAGATTAAATTTCGATCTGGGGCGGAAGGGGGAGATCCAACCAAAATTATTGTTGTGTTGCAAGAGCTTTATGGTTGTTCAGACTCTTACGTAGCCTTGCAGGAAGCTTTCCTTTCTCGTCGACAGCAAGAGGGCGAGACCCTGCAAGAGTTCTCTCTGGTCTTAATGAGTCTCATGGCATCTGTGAAACAACGTGCGTCTAGTGACATGCCCAACGCGGAGGTCCTGCTGCGCGATCACTTCGTTGAGCACGTTCTTGATGGCTCTCTCAGTCGCGAATTAAAACAGTTTGTCTGTAGGCAGCCTACTGCTACATTGCTTGAGGTCAGGGGTGAGGCAATCCGGTGGGAGCGTGAGGGTTTGCCAGGAGGAGTTAGGGGCCGAAGTCACTCTGTCCCTTCAGTCCTCGGGTTTCAGTGTAGGGTCAAGGGTGGTCCCCAGATGGGAGCAGGCCCACCCCAGGCGTCTGAGTTGAGTGAGATGAGGGAGATGCTCAAACTCCAGCCAGAACAGCTCAACTAACTCACTCAAAGCATCTCTCGCTTGCAGAGCTCTCGTCAGCACAGTCATCCCTCTCACCGTGGCCTTGTCATCTGTAGGAGGTGTCAACAGCCCGGCCACTTCGCAAGAGAGTGTGATGGGGTTCGTGCTACTCCTTGCTTTCAGCCATCTATACCTGCACAACCTCTGGGCGTGCAGCACCATCCCTCACCACGTTCGGAAAACTAGCGCCCGCCGAAGTGCAGAGCCACAGGTCGGGGGGTGCTACCACTGGCTCAGGAGTTGTGGGTGATCCAGAAGAGGTATCCAAACTCATGTCCTCTTGTGTGTAAGCATGGATGGGATTACTGTTCCTTGTTTAGTAGACACTGGATCTATGGTGTCTACCATAACCGAGAGCTTCTTCCACTGGCACCTTGAGCCCGTGGGTCCAGAGAAGCTTCAGTCTTGCCACTGGCTACAGCTTCGTGCAGCCAATGGGTTGTCCACTCCTTACATTGGCTACATGGAACTTGAGATCGAGCTTTGTGGTAAGCGGATGCCGCGGTGTGGGGTGTTGGTGGTCAAGTTCCCGGGGTGTTAGGGATGAATGTCATCCGCAGGTGTTATCGAGAACTGTTTGAGCAACATGGCATGTTTGACTCGCCCTCTGTATCAGAGGCCTCCGAGGCAGTTGTGCAGGCACTGCAAAAGTGCCATCAGGCCAGTAGGCAAGTGCCTCGGCCTGCTTCAGGTAAGGTCACGGTGCGTGGTAGGAAGGCTTGGAGGATTCCTGGTGGTATGTTGAAAGTGGTTGCAACCACATGTTCAGAACACTACTCGGGCACTGCTGAATTGTTCGAGCCTCTGGATTCTGGTCTCCCTGCGGGACTGCTTGCCTCTCCTGCCTTGGTCCAGGAAGAAAGGGGCACTGCCTATATCCCCATCATGAATGTAGGTTCCACTGATGTGTTGCTCTTTTCCCGGACGGTGGTGGGGAGTTTGGATGAGGTGAGTGTGGTGAGCCTTCCAGCTGGTGTAACTGAAGTGCCATCTGTTGTGGCTACCGTGGCTTCTCAGTTGATTTCCGCTTCTGTTCCCGCTCAGACAGCGGCCATGGATTTGTCTTACTTGCCTGCTGATGACCAGGAGAAAGTGAGATCCCTCCTCAGCCAGTATACATCTGTCTTGGCTGCACCAATCTTATCGCACATGACATTCCTCTCTTGGACGATATTCCTGTCCGGCAGCGATCCCCCCATCTGATTATGACATGGTAAAAGAGCACATCAACAAACTGCTGGAAGCACAGGTGATCAGAGAAAGCAGCAGCCCTTCTGCGTCACCCATTGTCCTCACCAAAAAGAAATGTGCGCATGTGCGTTAACTACCGGCCACTGAACAACAAGACCAGAAAGGACGCATTCCCTCTTCTTCACATTGACGAATCCCTGGATGCCCTGACAGGTGCTCGCTGGTTCACCTTGCCAGCCGGTACAATCAGATCCCAGTTGCTGAGGCAGACCGGCCAAAAACGGCATTCTGCACTCCATTTGGCCTCTTTGAGTGGAATCGCATGCCCTTTGGACTCTGCAATGCCCCTAGCACCTTTCAACGTTTGATGCAACGGATTTTTGGCGACCAACAATGACAATCTCTGTTGCTCTACCTTGATGACGTCGTTGTCTTCTCCTCCACAGTTGAACAGCATCTGGAGAGATTGGGGTGGTGCTAGGGCGGTTGCAACAACAGGATCTAAAGGCTAAGCTCACCAAGCATGCGTTTTTCCAGCAGGAGGTGCGTTACTTGGGGCATGTGATTTCAGACAAAGGTGTCTCCACTGATCCCAGCAAGGTGGAGGTGGTGGCGAACTGGCAGCCACCAAGCACCATCTCTGAACTGCGGTCGTTCCTCGGCTTTGCCAGTTACTACCGCCGGTTTGTGGAAGGCTTTGCCAAGTTGGCTGCCCCTCGACATAGGCTGGTGGCCAAGTTGGGGGGTACCAATCCAGAAAGAGGTCAGAGCGTGCAGTTGCCGGGAACTGGTCAGCAGAATGTCAGAGTAGCTTTGAAGCTCTTAAGACCAATCTCACCACTGCACCTGTGGTGGCATATGCTGACTTTTCCCTCCCTTTCATCTTGGAGGTGGATTCCAGTAATGGTGGTTTGGGAGCTGTGTTGTCACAGGAGCAGGGTGGTAGGGTGAGGCCCATCGCTTATGCCAGCAGAGGTCCTCGGCCCACTGAGCGCAATATGACCAACTATAACTCCATGAAGTTCGAGTTTTTAGCATTCAAGTGGGCCATGACCGAGAAATTTACGGAGTATCTGCTCGGTCATGAGTCCGTGGTCTACAAGGACAACAACCCGCTAAGCCACCTGTCATCTGCCAAACTTGGTGCCACAGACCAACGCTGGGCATCCCAGCTTGCAGCATTTGATTTTGAGATCAAATACAGAGCGGGAAGGGTTCATTCTAATGCCGACACCATTTCCCGTCAGCGGCCCCCTTGTGCACGGGATCTGGAAGCCATCACTACCTGAACTGCTGCAGCAAGTCCTTGCAGGCCCACGAATCACAAGCAACACAGGCTGCCATATTAGCTCTTCCTCATCACGCCCCTTTGGAGATCTGCACACTTCAGCAGGCGGAACCTGTCTGAAATCTTGGTGTACTGGGCGCCGAAGCGGAGTCCAAACCACAGCGAGCGAAAATTGCTTTTTCAGCCTGCTTTGGCCCTTCTTCACCAGTGGGATCGTCTGGTTGAAAAGGACGGCACCTTGTATCTGCAGGTCTTCCACCCAGATGGTGCTGAGGCGGTTTATCAGCTGCTGTTGCCTGCTGCGTTGAAAGCAGAGGTCCATCAGAGGCATGGCCATCAGGGCGTTGAGAGGACCTTGGAGCTGCTGCGGCAGCGATGTTATTGGCCTCAGATGTGGCACAATGGTGTCACAGTGTTGTGAGAGGTGCCGGGTGGCCAAGAACACCCAGCCCGCTGTTTGTAGCTTCATGGGACATTTGCTAGCCTCTCGGCCAAATGAAATTGTGGCCATGGTTTCACGGTCTTGGAACCTACCAAGGCTGGGCTTGAAAATGTTCTCGTCATGACCGACGTGTCCAGTTCCCACTTGTGACAAACGAGCCTCCACTGTGGCTCAGGTTTTAGTTACTGAGTGGTTTTGTAAATTTCGTGTGCCGGCTCGTATCCATTCTGACCAGGGCCGTAACTTTGAAAGTTGTCTGATTCAACAGCTCTGTAGCCTGCACGGCATTGAAAATCACTAACTACTCCCTACCACCCAGCTGGCAATGGGCAGTGTGAACAGTTCAACAGAACCTTACACAACCTGTTGCGTACCCTGCCTGTCTCTCGGAAGCGAGACTGGAGCTCCTGTCTTCCTCAGCTTTTGTACTCAGACAACATCACATCCCACCAGGCAACTGGTGAATCCCCATTCTTCTTAATGTTTGGGCAGGAACCCAGATTCCCGGTTGATTTCCTATTGGGTCAAGCGCGAGATCCGATGGGTGGTGGTGTTCACGAGTGGATTGACAAGCACCAGGTCCGCTTGCAGATCGCTTTTGAAATGCCCGGGAGCGACTGCGGGTAGCAGCTGGGCGTCGGAAGAACTATCATGACCAGCAGGTCTGTCATGCTCCCCTGGAGAAGGGTCAGATGGTGTTCTTGCTGGACTTTAGCCACAGGGGACATCACAAGATCCAGGATCTGTGGGGCCAGTACTGCATAGGGTTCTGAAAGCCCCAAAAGAGGGAGTCTCTGTGTACACCACTGCCCCTGTGGATGACCCCACTAAAGTCAAACATGTCCATGGTACATTGCTAAAGGCTGTGGTTGAAGCTAGTGCTCCAGATCGCCCTAGGGCTCCTGATGAGCTCCCGCCGGCAGACGAGCCGTCCAGTGATGGTGATCTGTTTGTGTTCAGGCAACAGACACCTCATGTGGCCCCTACTCAAGCAGCAGCAGTTACTCAGACCACTCCTCGGCTGCTGTTTCCACCGGTGTGTCTAGCCCCAGCGGCCCCGGGCCCTTTTGTGGTCCCGTCTACTATGATAACAGGCGCATCACCTGCAAAGTTGGCCCCTTCATCAGTAGTTTACCCTAGCACCAGTGAAGTGGCAGCCCGCCGGCCGCCACGGTCGACCGCAGGCCAGCATTCGAACATCCACCATCTCCCACAGCCTGTTGGGAACTCTGTACCCAGGGCTGCAAATTCTTCTGGCCCAGTGTCAAATGCAATTTCAGTACTCTTTAGACCTTGGAATTAACACCTCTAGCCTTGGTTTTGATTGTTACATCGTCGGGTCGCCGATGCAATTAAGGTCGATTGTAGCAGGATGAGCTGCATCATCCCTGCTTTCATGGCCACAGTGCTGCCCAGTTGTTCTGTTTTTAGCCAATCAGCTCATAGGAGGCCAATCTACAAAGGCAAGTCCTTCTCACCTTGTCGCCCTCTTGCTCCTTGACTCCGAGGTTTCGCCTGCCACCCCTATTTGCCGTCTCCACCGCAGCGCCGGTGCAGGTAATGGAGCAGTGGCTGCTTCGGATTGAACACTATGTCGGAGGTTTTTATGATATGGACGGATCATTTGGGTGTTAACAGCTCGGCATTGTCTGCTACAGCGGGTCCGTGGAGGGAATCCCCGCTCTGGTGTTTGTGGCTCTCGCGGCGGTGTTTTGCCAGGCATGTCTCCTGTCTGCCTCTCCTCCTCCCTTCCGCGCAGGTGGTCTCGTGCGCTGATCAGGTAATGTAGCAGTGGCTGCTTCAGATTGAGTGCTATGTCGTGGGTTTCTTGGTATTTACTGAGCCTTTTGGGTGTTTACAGTTCGGCAGTGTCTGCTACAGCAGGTCATGGGGAGGGAATCCTCCACTCTGGGGGTTTTTGTGGCTCGTGGCGGTGTTTTATCACTGCAGCCAGGTGGGTCTCCAGTTCGCCTCTCCTCCTCTCTCCCGCGCAGGTGGTATAGTGCGCTGATCGGCATGTATAGCTCACAACAGCCTGATTTCTAACATTTCTAACATTTCTAACAATTTCTTTAACAGTGTTTCTTATTAATGGTGATTTGTTTTATATCTTCATGACACATTGACTGGGTCATGTAATATGACAGAAACATAACTGCTTTGCTTTATACTTGTTTGAATTTTTCTGCCTCGTTTGCGCGTGCCTCCCTCACCTAGCCTGGCTTGGTGTAGCTCGTCTCCTGGTGGCTGCACTCTGCCCTACCCTGCTTTGCTGGGCGCTGCTTGGCTTCAATTTGTTGCAATTGTGTGGAGTAAAACACCCTGTTTTGCCAGGCTTTAGCTCCTTTCTACCCTCTCACCTGACCCGTGCGAAGGCTTCTGGCACGTGTGGGCTTCGGGTTTATGGGGACAGTAGTATTCTAATGCGTGAAAGCAGAGGGGTGGGATTCTTTTAATTGTATTATCCTTTGAACGTTGGTTTACCCACTGCTTTCTGTGATTTACATTATTTCTTGTTTGTGTTTCATTCTGTTAATTTTTGTACTATTTACCCATCCATAATTATTACTTAAATTCTTTTGTTCGGTTAAACATTGGAATTTGTGTAAATTTGTGTTTGGTAGGTTGCTCCTATAAGTATTATGATTTCCATCAGTTCAATTTTCACAAACGGTTCCTTTTTTTGGTATTCTTACTAGTTTAATTCTTAGATTTCCTTTAATTAATTGTTATTTCCCTCAGTGGGAGTTGTGGGTAAATAGTTGATGTTTAGTGTTGCATTTTGCTGATTTCTCCTTTCCCCTTGCAGGACTGGAAGCTTACAGTGGTGGTCCTGGAGGCGTGTGCGAGTGTCACGAATCATTGCGGTGCCCTTCTCCTGGGATTCCTCTCCCTGATATGATCCCATCCTCCCCCTCCACTGGTAAGCTCCAGCCCTGTTAGGGTCCCTACCCCTACACCTGGTACGAAAGGTGTTGTAAAGAAGTCGATTTTACAATTCTTGTGTGAGAGTTATTGAATATTTTTGTACCTGAACCACGTCTCAGCTCCATTTGTGAACGAACCTGAGTGTCTTATAAATTATATGTTTTGAATATCTCCCGTGGTGAAATTCGGGTAACGTGGTCTGGCTTCTCCTGGGTTACGTTGAAATCCAATTATACTGGTATTGACCAACCTCATTTTGAGTGAAGGTGTGTTGCACTTGCCACATACTTAGTATTCCTACGCGCCTTTGAACCTTAATTTGACCCCCTAAATATGCTCAAAAACTCACCAAAATTGGCAAGCACGTCAGATTCGGCGAAAAATTTGATAAAATGAAAAAAATAACCCCAAAAAAGATGCCAAAACGAGTTCTCTAGTGCTACCTAAGAACACTAAAACGGCACTCAGGGCCAGTAGGAATGTCGTAGAGAGATCAAACCAATGCCTAAATGATCATCTCATCGAGACCCACATATCACGTACTGACACGCCTGAGCTATCTCAAACAAGAACCCGGCAATTTGGATTTCAAAATAAGAGCTCGCCGGATCATCCCCACTTCGCATCATGATTTCACACCCTAGTTCTAATATACACTTGGGTGCAACTTAGACACATCATCAGTGATGTATCCTGGGTTCATTGGGTGTTTCGGGTCTCACAACATCAGACACCCTCGCCCAGGTGACCCAGCCAGGGTTGATCAGTCCCCGGCTTGTGTCTAAGTAGCTGTTATGGTCCACGGATCTCCCCTCTTGACCCACAGCCATCTGGATGCCTTCTGCTGTGATGTTTTTGATGGCTCTTCTGTTTTGCAGTCCCTTCACTCCCAGCATCTTGAGTGCCCTGACGAGAGACTGGCCCACGAATCCTCTGCACCCAACCTCGATGGGGTTGCATCGGGTCCTCCATCCCCTGCTCTGGCACTCGCCTGCCAGCTCCTCGTACTTAGCCCTCTTCCTCTCAAAGGCCTCCTCCATCCGGTCTTCCCAGGGAACAGTCAACTCCAACAGGACCACTTGCCTTGTTGTTTCTGACACCAGGACTATGTCTGGCCTGAGTGTGGTCACTGCGATGTTTTCTGGGAATCTGAGCTGTTTCCCTAGGTCAACTTTCAGCTGTCAGTCCCGAGCTGATGCCAGCAGCCGTCCTGCTTGGCTCTGGCTCTTCTGTGGCTTCTCTCCAGCTCTAACAAAGGCAATGGACTGCCTTGATGGTTGCTGGTGCTTGCTGGTGGAGATCCCTGTGCTGATGACCTCTGCGATAACCCGCAGCACTTGGTCATGGCGCCAGCTGTAGCGCCCTTCTCCTTGGGCAGCAGCTCAAGATGTGCTCCAGCGATCCACTTCTCTGGCAGAGAGGGCACAGTGGATTCTCGGCCAAGCCCCAGCGGAAGAGGTTGGATGGGCTTGGGAGGACATCGTACACCGACTCGATCAGAAACTTGATCCGGTGTGGCTCAGATCACCATAGCTCTGTCCACGTTATTTTCCGGTCAGCTGCCTCCTCCCATCGGGTCCACGCCCCCTGTTGCCGCATCCCTACTGTCCTACTACAGCGGGCTTCCTCCACCCTGGCTCGGATCTCCTGCTGGATCAGCTGACGCCTCTCCTTTCCCTGGGCCTTGATGTAGTGAGGTCTTGGGTTGCTCCCGAAGCCTGCACGGCCGGAAGCCACTGATCCCACCAGCTTCCTGTGTCGCAGGCGGGACTCAGCCTGGTCCACTGCCTCGTGAGCCTTCCACTTCCTGCCAGTTCTTACTTCTATGCTGGCCGAGGAGGCTTTGATGTCACTGGAGTCCCTATACAGCAGCACCTCTCTTGCTCAGGTAACCATAAACTCCTCCGTCACACTACTGAAGAGCAGTTTCAGTTTGTTGTTTCTCCCGTACAAAGCGATGCCGCTGAGACTTTGCGGTAAGCCCAACCACTTCCGCAGGAAACAATTTACCTTCCTCTCGAAGCCCTCAACGGTGGTTATTGGCACATTGTAGACCAGCAGAGGCCAGAGGAGTCGTGGCAAGATGCCATGTTGGTAAATCCAGGCTTTGAACTTACCTGGTAGCCCTGACTTATCCACAGCTGTCAGCCAGATTCCCAACTCCTCTGATGTTGCTTGGAGTGCTGCAGTGTCCTTCGAGGTGCAGTCAAAGATCTTGCCCAGGCTCTTGACTGGCTTCTCTCCCACCGATGGAATCTGGGTGCCTCCAAGTGAGAAGCGAAACAAGTCTGTAACCTTCCCCCTCTTCAACACCAGGGACCTGGACTCTGCTGACTTGAAGGTCATCCGGGCCCAGTTAATGAGATGCTCGAGGCCTTGAAGGATCCATCGACATCCCGGGACTGATGTTGTAGTCACTGTCAGATCATCCATAAATGCTCTGATGGGGGGCTGCCACGTACCTGAGTTGGTGAGCGGGCCTCTGCACTCCACCTCTGCTGACTTCACCAGCATATTCATGGCCAAGGCAAACAAGATCACGGAAATGGTGCATCCAGTGATAATGCCTTTCTCGAGCCGATGAAATGCAGATGTTACTGTTCCGGAAGTGACTCTCATGCTGAAACAGCTGTAGTAGTCCAGTATGAGGTCCTTGATCTTACCTGGAATGTGGTGTCGGTCAAGCGAAGTTTCCACCAGCTTGTGTGGAATGGACCCGTAGGCATTGGCGAGGTCTAGCCAAAGGACTGCCAGGTCTCCTTTACCTTCCCGTGCCTCCCGGATCAGCTGGGTGACGACTCCTGTATGCTCGATAGACCCTGGGACCTTCGGAACTCCCCCCTTCTGCACAGAGGTGTCGATGTAGCTGTTTCTAAGGAGGAACTCCGTCATGTGCCGGGCAATGATACTGAAGAATATCTTGCCCTCGACACTGAGGAGTGAGATGATCCTGAACTGCTCGATGGTGCTTGAGTTCTCCTCCTTTGGAATCCAGACACCCTCTGCATGTGCTACCTTCCCCCTTCTCCAGATGACTTTGAGGATCCTCCATAGTCGCTTCAAGAGTCTGGAGCATCTCTTGAAGACAACATACGGCACTCTGCTGGGGCCTGGTGCTGAGCTCGATCTAGCTGCGCTGACAACCTGCTCGACTTCTTTCAAAGTTGGCTCCTTGGTGTCAAATGCCGTGGTGGGTTCTGGCGGAGTTATCAAGGTCTTGCATGGCCCAAGATCTTCTTCTCGAGCGCTGTCACTGTAGGTGGCTCTGAGGTACTCGTTGACCTCATCTTCAGTGCAAACGAGGTGGCCGTTTCTTTTCTGCCTGAGGAGAAGCTAACAGCCAAGCCAAAACTGACACACATGCCACATGGGGTACAAAATTTCAGTAAACAAAAAAGTTAACAAAAACATACCAAAATGTGTTCTCTAGCGCCACCTAGGTACAAAACAGTGCATAAAAATGGTCACCACGGCAACAAGGAATGTCGTAGAGAGTACAAACCAACGTCAAAACGATCGTCTTACCGAGTCCCAAAAATCACATGCTGACACGCCAGACCTATCTCAAACAGGAAGCCAGCAATTTGCCTTTCAAAATAAAAATTACAACTGTCCAGCAAAAAAATTATCTCCTTCTAGGCCGGAGATGGTATCAGCTTGGGTAGTGCAGAGATGACACACTAGACATTGATGATAAGGTATAAAAGATAAAGATAAATATATCATAAAGATGTCAAACGGTTTCCCAATGACAAGCCCTCAAAGTTGGTGAAACCCAAATATGCCCGCCCAGCTCCTCACATTAAAATGAATAGAGAATGAAAATACAGGTCTAGACAACCTGTGGAAGATCAGCCTGAAGGGCAAGGACCCTATTGTTCCTGTAGCGTTTCTTTCTTTCTTTATTATTCAACCAGCTATTTAAACCAACAGGCTCAAAAACTCACCAAAATTGGCAAGCATGTCAGATTCGGCGAAAAATTTAATTAAATGAAAAAATTAACCCCGAACATGCAAAAATCAGCTCTCTAGCGCCACCTAGGCACACTAAAACGGCCCTCACGGCCATAGGAATGTCGTAGAGAGATCAAACCAACACCTTAACGTTCGTCTCATCGAGCCCCACAAATCATGCGCTGACACCCCTGACCTATCTCAAACAGGAAACCGGCAATTTGCCTTTGAAAATAAAATTTCAAGGGAAATATATGCAAGACGCAAAAATTATCTCCTCCTAGGCCATAAATGGTATCAGCTTGAAACCCGGACAGATGACAGAGGAGGCCATGCTGATCCAAAGTTATGAAGGATTTTCTTGTTTCTCAAACGGTTTCCGAATGACAATCCCTCAAAGTTGGTGAACCCCAAAGAAGCCCTCCCATCTTCCCCCATTCAAATGAATGGGGAATGAAACTACAGCTCTGGACAACCTGTGGAAGATAAGCCTCTACAGAAAAGACTAAAAGTCCTACAGGTTAAAAAAAAAAAAAGGATGGATTCCTGACAAAATTTAAAGTTCACAGATATAACTTGTAGAGAGATTTGGTCAAAATTGTGACAGTGGTGAGGAAATGTTTCTAGAGATTTGGTTGCTGTGCTGCTTAGCAAGTTTGAATCTGGATGAGGGCAGCAGATGATGTCATCCACTCATTGATTGACAGCAGCTGGTCATGTAACTCACTGAATGTGTAATACACACCCATTATAAAGACTGAGGAGGAGCAAGAAATACATCACTTCAACTGTATCTCAACTATCTCTAAAACATGACCAAATACCAAACATGTAAAGAAAGACCTGGAAGTAAACGTCCTCCCGAAGGGAGGACCAACCTTGAGGAGCAAAAAAAAACCCTTTGTCAACCTTTGTGCAGGTAAAAAGGTAAAAAAGGGATGAAACCCTGAAATTGGAGGTCAAACGGGCATGAGGGACCTGCGACAGAGGGAGGACCCGTCCAATGCTGCTTGCAGCTTTAATTAGGGTCCTCGCCCTAAGGGTTCCTCCATGCGTTTATTGGGGGCTCGGGGTTTGCAACTAGCCACTCTCCCCCATGGCAAAGCTATGGGAGAGATTGGCTCATGGCAAAGCCACTCTCTCCCTTTAATATGCCAGAGGAATATTAAAGGGAGCTGATCGGTGGCAGCCGTCGGCTGACATACCTGTGTGTGAGCAGCGGTGGGTGCCGGTGAACCCGGAAGTGAATGGAGCCGAGAATCGCCAAGCAAGAGGGCTACCGGAGGTTTCCCTGCCTCCTTTTATAGGGCACCCCCAGGTGGTCATTGGCTGACACACACCCTGGGAGTCATGTGCGGATTAGGGTGGCAGCAACCTCATCCTGCTACACAAAGCTATGGGGAGAGTGGCTCGTGGCAAAGCCAGGAATGTATTCGGTATGAGGATAGGGCATACGGTTTTTGGTCAGGGAGTCCTCAAAACCCCCCAGCATCGACCAAAATCATCAGAAAATCAGGCTGCTAGAGTTAGTGACATCATCAGTTAGAGTGGAAGGAATCCGAATTTTTAACCCAAAAAAACTGCGAACAAACTGTCATAACTCCTAAACGACACATTGTACCGGAATAATTTTTTCACAGAAATGTTGCCTAGGTTCCCGGGCCTCATATAAACCCAATTTTGAAGCCCTACCTCTTTTTCAAAATATATGAGAGCCAGCTGTTCAGCCCAAAGTCAATGACTTTCTCCCATTCAACCCCATTCATTCCAAAATTTACTCCTCCTGCGGGAGAGACCATTTTCAAACTGCGATAGCGCTGTCATTTCTCACAGTACCTGAAAAAAAAATACATATTTGGAATCCCATGTCCTGTCCGACGCTCACAGTCACCTTACTTTTCACCTAGCATTACGGTTTTCGAGTCATAAGCAGTTGTTCGACGGGCTTTCAGAGGCAGAAAATCGGACTGAGATGGACGTTCAAAGTGCTGCACCTGGTGTCTGTGAGGGGTGGTTACCATGACAACGGAGCTCTCTCTCCCACACAAAAGTGTTCTTGTCTTTGAATGGGCGTGTGAAGCAGGCATTATGTGAATGTGTGTGTGTGTGTGGATGAGGTTAAAGGGAGCTCAGTCCACACAGAGCCCCCCACATAAAAAGTGTTTGGCGACGTCAGTCGCCAAACACATCCACACATCTTTCCACACATGTCTGATGCCAACGACAGCCACAGGACATTTGTAGACCTAACATTATCACAGCTGCTAGGGAGGGTAGACACCACCACTTATATCAAGAAGACAGCTGAAGATCAGTTGTCAGGTGATAGCCTCACATAATCAGACAAGACATTCTTAAAAAAACATGAAATGATCTTCAGTCATCTCTCTTCTCTGCTCAACCAGTTCATCATGTCATTGTCACACAACCTTAACAATATGACCTGTGATGAAAAATGCCCATCAGCGGCTGCCCGAGCCCCCTCACGATTTCCGTGGAAATTGTCTGGGTTCTTTTTTCTTCATCTTCTGGCCACTTTTTTGATTCGCTTCTACTCCTAGGGCTTGAGAAAACCCTAACAAATTATATATCAAAACGTCCGGCTCGGTCCCGATCGGTGTTCTATGACTTTTATAAGAAATTTGCGTAAATTTGGCCGCGTTATTTGCGAAAAACTGTGAAAAATGTCCCATTGAAAATGAATGGGGAGACTCCAAAAACTCTTCAAAAAACCCCAGTTTTTCAAAGCACTACTGCTCCGCCATACTTTCACCTACATACTTCATTGGAACATTAAAACGCAGCCGCTCTTGTCGTCTCTTCAGGAATGTATTCCGTATGACGATACGGTTTACAGTTTTCGATAAGCGGGCCTTCAAAAAACCCCTGCGTCGACCAAAATCACCAGAAAATCAGCCTGCTAGAGTGGACGATTAATCATTTAGAGTGGAAGGAACTCAAAGTTTTAACCCGAAAAAACTGCAAACAAACTGTCATAACTCCTAAACGATACATTGGTCCGGATTAATTTTTTCACAGAAATGTTGCCTAGGTCCATGGGCCTCATATAAACCCAATATTGAAGCCCTACCTCTTTCAGAAATTAAATGAGAGCCAGCTGTTTAGCACAAAGTCCATGACGCTCCCCCATAGACAGACATTGTAATTTGAAATTTACTCCTCCTGCGAGAATCACTATTTTTAAATCATCATAACCATCATTTCTCACAGTACCTGAAAAAAAATACATATTCGGAATCCCAAGACCTGTCCGACGCTCACAGTCACCTCACTTTTCACCTATCGTTTATGGTTTTTGAGTAATAAGCAGTTGATCGACAGGCTTTCAGAGGCAGAAAATCAGACTGAGATGGACGTTCAAAGTGCTGCACCTGGTGTCTGTGAGGGGTGGTTACCATGACAATGAGGCTCTCTCTCCCACACACAGCTGTTCTTGTCCTTGAAAGGGCGTGCGAAGCACGCATTATGTGAATATGTGTGTGTGCTGATGAAGTCAATGGGAGCTCAGTCCACACAGAGCCCCCACATAAAAAGTGTTTGGCGACGTCAGTCGCCAAACACATCCACACATCTTTCCACACATGTATGATGCCAACGACAGCCACAGGACATTTGTAGACAAAACAATATCACAGCTGCTACGGAGGGTAAACACCAACAGTTATATCAAGAAGGCAGCTGAAGATCAGTTGTCAGGTGATAGGCCTCACATAATAAGACAAGACATGCTTAAAACACACCACCAGGCCTATCAAATAGACAGCTCAAAGTCAGGTGCCAGGTGATTGGCATGAGCAAATCAGGCCACACATGGCTTAAACACATGAATAAGGTCTCCTGTCACCTCCACTGTGTCTCTTAACCATGTCACCATGTCAAAAGGCACAAATAGCATTGAGATGGACATTCACAGGTCAGCACCTGGTGTCTGTGAGGGTTGGTTACCATGACAGCAGGGCACTTGCTCTCCCTTTGAAGCTTCACACACAGGTGTTCTTGTCTTTGAAAGGACGCGCGAAGCGCGCCCTATGTGTATGTGTGTGTGTGTTGATAAAGATAAAGAGACCTCAGTACACATAGAGGTCTGACCAATAAAGTGTGCTCCCACAAATCTTTTTACAGATATATGATGCCAAACACAGCCACAGGACATCTGTAGACATGTGTTTCTCAAGTATTTCATTGTGTCATTGTCCAGCTACATGCTGGTTTAGCCTGGACTTGGATTTGTGCTTGTATTGACAAGACAGACCAATAGTCAGAAGACCCTGCAACGAAACCAAAATGCCCTGCATGTTTGTCTTTTGATGAAGTTAAAGGCACCTCATTTTCACACAGAACCCCCACCCATAAAGTGTTTGGCTACGTCAGTCGCCAAACACATCCACACATCTTCGTCACCAACGACAGGCACATACCTTCTCTAGTCAAAATGTTACCACAGCTGTATGAGAAGAGAATCCCCACTAGGTATATCCTGAAGCCAGATCAGGTGCCAGGTGATTGGCATGAGCTTAGACTTGAAACCAAAATGCCCGTCGCCTGCCCGAGCCCCCCTCACGATTTCCGTGGAAATTGTCTAGTTGGGGGCTCGGGCTTTGCAACGACCCACTCTCCCCCATAGCAAAGCTATGTTCTTCTGTGCGTATCTTTTTTCTTCATCATCTTCCAGACAAAATTTTGATTAGCTTCTCCTCCTAGGGCTTTGAGAAAACCCTCACAAATTATATATCAAAACGTGCGGCTCGGTCCCAATCGGTGTGCTATGACTTTTATAAGAAATTCGCAAAAAATTTGGCCGCGTTATTCACGAAAAACTGCAAAAAAAGTCCCATTGAAAATGAATGGGGACAGTACCCAAGCAGACCAAAAACTCTCCAAAAAATCCCAGTTTTTCAAAGCACTACTGCTTCGCCATTCCTTCACCTACAGACTTCATTCAAACACTAAAACGCAGTCGCTCTTGTCGTCTCTTCAGGAATGTATTCGGTATGACGATAGGGCATACAGTTTTTGGTCAGCAAGTCTTCAAAAACCCCCTGCGTTGACCAAAATCACCCAAAAATCAGGCTGCTAGAGTGAGTGACATCATCAGTTAGAGTGGAAGGAATCTGAAGTTTTAACCCGAAAAAACTGCGAACAAACTGCCTTAACTCCTAAACGATACATTGGACCAGAAATTTTTTTTAAAGAAATGTTGCCTAGGTCCCTAGGCCTCATATAAACCCAATATTGAAGCCCTATCTCTTTCGGAAATTAAATGAGAGCCAGCTTTTTAGCACAAAGTCCATGACGCTGCCCCATAGACAGCCATTGTAATTTCAAATTTACTCCTCCTGTGGGAATCACTGTTTTTAAATGGTCATAACTCTGTCATTTCTCACAGTACCTGAAAAAAAATACATATTCGGAATCCCAAGACCTGTCCGACGCTCACAGTCACCTCACTTTTCACCTATCATTTATGGTTTTTGAGTAATAAGCAGTTGTTCGACAGGCTTTCAGAGGCAGAAAATCAGACTGAGATGAACGTTCAAAGTGCTGCACCTCGTGTCTGTGAGGGTTGGTTACCATGACAAAGGAGCACTCTCTCCCACACACAGCTGTTCTTGTCTTTGAATGGGCGTGCAAAGCACGCATTATGTGAATGTGTGTGTGTGATGATGAACTTCAAGGGAGCTCAGTCCACACGGAGCCCCCACACATCTTTCCACACATATATGATGCCAAAGACAGCCACAGGACATTTGTTGACATATATTTCTCAAGCATTTCATGTGTCATTGTCCAGCTACATGCTGCTTTAGCCTGGACTTGGAAATGTGCTTGTAATGACAAGACAGACTGATAGTCAGAAGAGCCTGCAATGAAACCAAAATGACCTGTGTGTGTGTTGATGAAGGTAAAGGGACCTCAGTTCACACAGAACCCACACCCACAAAGTTTTTGGAGACGTCACTTGCCAGACACATTCACACATCTTTGTCACCAAATACAGCCACAGTCCATTTGTAGCCACAATGTTACCACAGCTGTTAGGGAGGGAAAACACCGGCAGATATATCAACTAGACAGCTCAAGGTCAGGTGCCAGGTGATTGGCATGAGCTAGGAAATTAAACCAAAATTCCCGTGGCCTGCCCCTGCCCCCCTCACGATTTCCGTGGAAATTGTCTAGTTTTTTTTTCTTATTATTTCTGGACAAGACCGATAATTTGAAATTTACTCCTCCTGCGGGAATCACTGCTTTAAAATCGTCATAACTCTGTCATTTCTCACAGTACCTGAAAGAAAAAAACATATTCAGAATCCCAAGACCTGTCTGACACTCACGATCACCTTACTTTGTGCCTAGCATTTACGGTTTTCGAGTAATAAGCAGTTGATCGACAGGCTTTCAGAGGCAGAAAATCAGACTGAGATGAACGTTCAAAGTGCTGCACCTGGTGTCTGTGAGGGTTGGTTACCATGACAAAGGAGCTCTCTCTCCCACACACAGCTGTTCTTGTCCTTGAAAGGGCGTGCGAAGCACGCATTATGTGAATATGTGTGTATGCTGATGAAGTCAATGGGAGCTCAGTCCACACAGAGCCCCCACATAAAAAGTGTTTGGCGACGTCAGTCGCCAAACACATCCACACATCTTTCCACACATCTATGATGCCAAAGACAGCCACAGGACATTTGTAGACATAACAATATCACAGCCGCTACAGAGGGTAAACACCAACAGTTATATCAAGAAGGCAGCTGAAGATCAGTTGTCAGGTGATAGGCCGCACATAATCAGACTAGACATGCTTAAAACAGACCACCAGGCCTATCAAGTTAACAGCTAAAGGTCAGATGCCAGATAATTGACATGAGCTAATCAGGCCACACATGACTTAAACACATGAATAAGGTCTCCTGTCACCTCCACTGTGTCTCTTTACCATGTCACCCTAACCCTAACCCACCATATCAAAAGGCACAAATAGCATTGAGATGGACATTCACAGGTCAGCACCTGGTGTCTGTGAGGGGTGGTTACCATGACAGCAGGGCACTTGCTCTCCCTTTGAAGCTTCACACACAGGTGTTCTTGTCTTTGAATGTGCGCTCAAAGAGCGCAGTATGTGTGTATGCGTGTGTTGATGAACATAAAGGGACCTCAGTACATATAGAGATCTCACCAATAAAGTGTGCTCCCACAAATCTTTTTACAGATATATGATGCCAAACACAGCCACAGGACATCTGTAGACATGTGTTTCTCAAGCATTTCATTGTGTCATTGTCCAGCTACATGCTGGTTTAGCCTGGACTTGGATTTGTGCTTGTATTGACTAGACAGACCGATAGTCAGAAGACCCTGCAATGAAACCAAAATGCCCTGAATGTTTGTCTGTTGATGAAGTTAAAGGCACCTCATTTTCACACAGAACCCCCACCCATAACGTGTTTGGCTACGTCAGTCCCCAAACACATCCACACATCTTTCCACACATGTATGATGCCAAAGGCAGCCACAGGACATTTGTAGACATAACATTATCACAGCCACGAGGGAGAGTAAACACCAACAGTTATATCAAGAAGGCAGCTGAAGATCAGTTGTCAGGTGATAGGCCTCACATAATCAGACAAGCCATGCTTAAAACACATGAAAATGATCTCCAGTCACCTCTCTTGTTTTGCTCAACCATTTCATCATGTCATTGTCACGTTACATACGGCTACAACCTTGACAATATGACCTGTGATTAAAAATGCCCCTCGGCGGCTGCCCAAGCCCCCCTCACGATTTCTGTGGAAATTGTCTAGTTGTGGGCTCGGGCTTTGCAACGAGCCACTCTCCCCCATAGCAAAGCTATGGGAGAGCTATGGCAAAGCCACGAGCCACCTATGCTCTTCCGCGCGTTTATTGTCTTCTTACTTTTTTTTTCTTCATCTTCCGGACAAAATTTTGATTTGCTTCTTGTCCTAGGGCTTTTAGAAAACCCCCACAAATTATATATCAAAACGACCAGCTCGGTCCCGATCGGTGTGCTACTACTTTTATAAGAAATTCGCAAAAAAGGACCTCTTTCACAATACATGTAATTTTGCCCACAGCCCAATTTTTTGTTTATTGTGTGGTATTTGTAGTACACCCAGGGACTCCCAAGAATATACCTTTAGAAAATCCAAAAGTCATCCAGGGCCTGTACTATGACCTATTTTATGATCATTGCCATAGGTGTGAGCCAGGGTGCACACTTTACCCCAAAACTTACTCAAACACAAATAATAAATCATCAAATTGGGTCAAATCACCTTCACTGAAGTCTGGTGCATCTTTTGAAATCAAATGTAAAGCTAAGTATTACAATTGAAAGAAGTTATTGAATTTTAACTGGAAAAAAAGTAGGGTTTTTTTTATGATTTTTTCAACAAATTCAATTCTTTGGAGATGTGTCTGACCAACTTACAGTTGCTGTACACCTAAAATACTTACAAATTATTTGGCCACATATATATTCTCAAAGTGGGAAAAAAATCATCAAATTCTGAGACCGGTAAAGTTGTTCAATTAACAGGTTGGGTTACTGTGGTAGAATCAGGATACTGTTCCATGTCTTGTAATCAGGGAACCTTTAAAGATTTGTTCAGAATTCATCCTTTAAGTATGATTTCTTTTAGAATTTGAATGCTAGATTCAAAACAAACATTTCACATGAAATGTTATTCATTTTAATATTGAACAGCCACAAAGGGCCTGTATATTATGCCTTTGTGATGAGATAATAATGAGCCATTGATACAAGTAAAAACCGATGCAGTTTTGGATTGTTGTAATCAGATTGTATATATCTACAATGACAGCAATACATAAACATTACTTCTGTCAATTTCTGTTTCTAGTGCTTATATATACATGTAATCTGTTTTATGGCCTTCGTGTCTTTTTGCATAGCAACAGCTTGGACAATTTTAATTTGTAGACTGGAACTATAGTGAGGGAAAGGGGATCTGAGAAATCCATAAGATGTATGATTGGCTGGTTATTTCATAGAATGGAGTCTTTGAATTTGCTTGTGTATGGTTGGAGGGGTTTCTGATTTTGAAAATGTTTATAATATCCCAAATAATAGATTACAGATGCAACATGTGCACACATGCCAGAGGTTGTCTTTCCAGCAGGACAGAGACAATAATATGCCTTCACAGGATCATCTGATGCATTCTTGTCAAATTGAATCCAAACATTGTATTATATATATATATATATATATATATATATATATATATATATATATATATATATATATATATATATATATATATATATATATATATATATATATATATATATATATATATACCATCTTTTTTTTTTTCAAAATATCTGCAATTGTATGAAAATATCTTGACAGTGTAGCTTGGGAAAGATTAGTAAGCATGGTCATTTGATTCCATGAAAGGTTTGAAAAATAAAAAACAAATATGTCACGTAGAGCTCGTAGTGAATGGCAGAAGCTTGAAGCATCTGATATCTCGTTCCCTCATGTGGATCTGGAATACCTTGAGACCATAACATGCGATACATACCAAATCAAACAGTCCCCTGGCTACATTGCTGAGCATCAAAAAAATGATGGTGACTATGAGATTTGGGTTTACCAGCATGATGCTGATCTCATTAGGTGACAGATTCATTCTCGTCACAGATCTCAAATAAAATACAATGTTTGGATTCAATTTGACAAGAATGCATCAGTTGATCCTGAGAACCTCTGGCATGTGTGCACATGTTGCATCTGTAATCTATTATTTGGGATATTATAAACATTTTCAAAATCAGAAACCCCTCCAACCATACACAAGCAAATTCAAAGACTCCATTCTATGAAATAACCAGCCAATCATACATCTTATGGATTTCTCAGATCCCCTTTCCCTCACTATAGTTCCAGTCTACAAATTAAAATTGTCCAAGCCGTTGCTATGCAAAAAGACACGAAGGCCATAAAACAGATTACATGTATATATAAGTACTAGAAACAGAAATTGACAGAAGTAATGTTTATGTATTGCTGTCATTGTAGATATATACAATCTGATTACAACAATCCAAAACTGCATCGGTTTTTACTTGTATCAATGGCTCATTATTATCTCATCACAAAGGCATAATATACAGGCCCTTTGTGGCTGTTCAATATTAAAATGAATAACATTTCATGTGAAATGTTTGTTTTGAATCTAGCATTCAAATTCTAAAAGAAATCATACTTAAAGGATGAATTCTGAACAAATCTTTAAAGGTTCCCTGATATACAAGACATGGAACAGTATCCTGATTCTACCACAGTAACCCAACCTGTTAATTGAACAACTTTACCGGTCTCAGAATTTGATGATTTTTTTCCCACTTTGAGAATATATATGTGGCCAAATAATTTGTAAGTATTTTAGGTGTACAGCAACTGTAAGTTGGTCAGACACATCTCCAAAGAATTGAATTTGTTGAAAAAGTCATAAAAAAACCTACTTTTTTTCCAGTTAAAATTCAATAACTTCTTTCAATTGTAATACTTAGCTTTACATTTGATTTCAAAAGATGCACCAGACTTCAGTGAAGGTGATTTGACCCAATTTGATGATTTATTATTTGTGTTTGAGTAAGTTTTGGGGTAAAGTGTGCACCCTGGCTCACACCTATGGCAATGATCATAAAATAGGTCATAGTACAGGCCCTGGATGACTTTTGGATTTTCTAAAGGTATATTCTTGGGAGTCTCTGGGTGTACTACAAATACCACACAATAAACAAAAAATTGGGCTGTGGGCAAAATTACATGTATTGTGAAAGAGGTCCTTTGGCCGAGTTATTCGCGAAAAACAGGGAAAGAAGTCCCATTGAAAATGAATGGGGAGACTCAAAAAACTCCCAAAAAACCCCCAGTTTTTCAAAGCACTACTGTTTCGCCATTCCTTCACCTACAGACTTCATTCAAACACTAAAATGCAGCCGCTCTTGTCGTCTCTTCAAGAATGTATTCGGTATGACGATAGGGCATACGGTTTTCAATCAACGGGCCTTCAAAAAACCCCTGCATCGACCAAAATCACCAGAAAATCAGCCTGCTAGAGTGAGTGACATCATCAGTTAGAGTGGAAGGAATCCAAAGTTTTAACCCGAAAATAATGCGAACACACTGTCATAACTCCTAAACGATATGTAGGAGGTGAATAATTTTTTCACAGAAATGTTGCCTAGGTTCCTGGGCCTCAAACAAACTCAATTTTGAAACCCTACCTCTTTCAGAAATTAAATGAGAGCCAGCTGTTTAGCACAAAGTCCATGTCGCTCCCCCATAGACAGCCATTGTAATTTTAAATTTACTCCTCCTGCGGGAATCACTGTATTTAAATCGTCATAACTCTGTCATTTCTCACAGTACCTGAAAAAAAATTACATATTAAGAATCCCAAGACCTGTCCGACGCTCATGGTCACTTCACTCTTTACCGAGCATTTACGGTTTTCGAGTAATAAGCAGTTGATCGACAGGCTTTCAGAGGCAGAAAATCGGACTGAGATGGACTTTCAAAGTGCTGCACCTGGTGTCTGTGAGAGGGTTGGTACGGAGTCCCTAAGGTTCCACAGAGAAAAAAAATAAACAATTCGTGCGCACGAGATAGTAAAACGTGCGCACGATATATTAAAATGTGCGCACGTTAAAGATAAAACGTCCTCTCGATTTAATTATACAGGCAAGCGGCAACAGACAGCCGGGCTCATCAGTAGATGGCGGTAATGCCCCATAATATTGTGGTCACCTGCCGGTAAAAACCAAGAAGAAGAAGAAGAAGAAAAAGACAGCCAGGCTCGGTTGAAGCATCCCAGTAACCAGCCAACGTTAACTGTGTCTGTGAATGTAGGAGTGCAGGGTATGTACAGTCCCTTTGGCTATTTATCAGTACCTTCAATAAAAGCTGCACAACTTCAAACACAACTTCAAAGACTCAAGCAAAGCTCGTGTCTTGCTGCCACCCGCTGAATAAGGTGGAGGGAGTTAGCCCCGAAGTTAGCTACAACTTCGCCTCTGTAGCAGCAAACAAGTCCCCCCTGTGCATCCCAGGTCAGGACACTGACTGAATCTCAGTACTCCTTCCACCAGCTGAGCCTGTTGTCTTTTAGTATGCGCAGCAAAGTTCTCCAATTTAGGATTATTCCATCTCTCATGGCAAGAGCAGCAAGAATGGAAGTAAAAGTTAACTAGCTCACTTCTTCTCTCCATTGTGTGTGTCTGTAAACATCTGACGTCAAAGTTTAAACGTGGTAAATAACTTTATTTTGTGTGCACGTTTTAGCTAAAACGTGTGCACGAATAAGTATTTCGTGCGCATGATATATCATGTGCACGTTTTAGTATCTCGTTCGCACGATTTATATATTTTTTTTCTCTGTGGCACCTTAGGGGCTCCGTAGGTTGGTTACCATGACAACAGAGTTCTCTCTCCCACACACAGGTGTTCTTGTCTTTGAAAGGGCGTGCGAAGCATGCATTATATGGATGTGTGTGTGTGTGGATGAGGTTAAAGGGAGCTCAGTCCACACAGAGCCCCCACATAAAAAGTGTTTGGCGACGTCAGTCGGCAAACACATCCACACATCTTTCCACACATGTATGATGCCAATGACAGCCACAGGACATTTGTTGACATATGTTTCTCAATCATTTCATGTGTGATTGTCCAGCTACATGCTGCTTTAGCCTGGACTTTGAAATGTGCATGTAATGACAAGACAGACCAATGGTCAGAAGACCCTGCAATGAAACCAAAATGACCTGTGGGTGTGTTGATGAAGTTAAGGGGACCTCAGTTCTCACAGAGCCCCCACACAAAAAGTGTCTGGCATCTTTCCACACATGTATGATGCCAAAGAAAGCCACAGGACATTTGTAGACATAACATTATCACATCCGCTAGGAAGGGTAAACACCACCAGTTATATCAAGAAGGCAGCTGAATATCAGATGTCAGGTGATAGGCCTCACATAATCAGACAAGCCATGCTTAAAACACATGGAAATGATCTCCAGTAATCTCTCCTGATTTGCTCAACCATGTCATCTTGTCATTGTCACCAACATGTTGGTTCAGCATGGACTCTAACATGACCTGTGATAAAAATGCCAGTCGGCGGCCGCCAGAGCCCCCCTCACCATTTCCGTGGAAATTGTCTAGGTTCTTTTTTCTTCATCTTCTGGACAAAATTTCGATTCGCTTCTTGTCCTAGGCCTTTGAGAAAACCCCCACAAATTATATATCAAAAAATCAGTTTTCGAAGCAATACTGCTCCGCCATACTTCCACCTACAGACTTCATTCAAACTCTAAAACGCAGACGCTCTTGTCGTCTCTTTAGGAATGTATTCGGTATGACAATAGGGTTTAAGGTTTTCGATAGGCCAGTCTTCAAAAAACCCTTGCGTCGACCAAAATCACCAGAAAATCAGGCTGCTAGAGTGAGTGACATCATCAGTTAGAGTGGAGGGAATCCAATGTTTTAACCCAAAAAAACTGCGAACAAACTGTCATAACTTCAAACCGATACATTGGACCAGAGTAATTTTTTCACAGAAATGTTGACTAGGTTCTTGGGCCTCATATAAAGCCAATTTTGAAGCCCTACCTCTTCGGAAATTAAATGAGAGCCAGCTATTTAGCACAAAGTCCATGACGCTTTCCCATAGAAAGCCATTGTAATTTGAAATTTACTCTTCCTGAGGGAAGAGTTCAAAGACAAGAACAGTTGTGTGTGGGAGAGAGAGCTCCGTTGTCATGGTAACCAACCCTCACAGACACCAGGTGCAGAACTTTGAACGTCCATCACAGTCCGATTTTCTGCCTCTGAAAGCCTGTCGAACAACTGCTTATTACTCGAAAACCGTAGATGCTAGGTGAAAAGTAAAGTGACCGTGAGTGTCGGACAGGTCTTGGGATTCCGAATATGTAATTTTTTTTCAGGTACTGTGAGAAATGACAGAGTTATGATGATTTAAAAACAGTCATTCCTGCAGGAGGAGTAAATTTCAAATTACAATGGCAATCTATGGGGCAGCGTCATGGACTTTGTGCTAAACAGCTGGCTCTCATTTAATTTCTGAAAGAGGTAGGGCTTCAATATTGGCTTTATATGAGTCCCAGGGACCTAGGCAACATTTCTGTGAAAAAATTATTCACCTCCTACATATCGTTTAGGAGTTATGACAGTTTGTTCGCAGTTTTTTTGGGTTAAAACTTCTGATTCTCTCCACTCTAACTGATTATGTCACTCACTCTAGCACCCTGATCTTTTGGTGATTTTGGTCTACACAGGGGAGTTTTGAGGACTCGCTGACTGAAAACCGCACGCCATACGCTCATACCGAATACATTCCTGAAGAGACGACAAGAGCGACTGCGTTTTAGTGTTTGAATGAAGACCGTAGGTGAAAGTATGGCGAAGCAGTAGTGCTTTGAAAAACTGAGTATTTTTGGAGAGTTTTTGGTCTGCTCGGGTACTGTTCCCCATTCATTTCAATGGGACCTTTTTCGCCAGTTTTTTGCAAATAACTCGGCCAAATTTTTTGCGAATTTCTTATAAAAGTCATAGCACACCGATTGGGACCGAGCCGCACGTTTTGATATATAATTTGTGGGGGTTTTCAGAAAGCCCTAGGAGGAGAAGCAAATCAAAATTTTGTCCGGAAGATGAAGAAAAAGAAGAAAAAAAAAAAGATACGCGCGGAAGAACAAAGGTTTTGCTATGGGGGAGAGTGGCTCGTTGCAAAGCCCGAGCCCCTAATTAAAATATGCGCTGCTCGTTGCAAAGCCCGAGCCCCCAAATAAGAGCTCACCGGATCATCCCCACTTCGCACCATGATTTGACACCCCTAACATGCTCACAGCCATGCCAACACTGACACACACGCCACATGGGTTAGAAAATTTTAGAAAATGAAAAAATTAACCCAAAACATTCCAAAATGTGCTCTCTAGCGCCACCTAGGTACAAAATTTAGCACAAAAATGGTTGCCACGGCAAAAAGGAATGTCGTAGAGAGGTCAAACCAACTTCAAAACGTTCGTCTCATTGAGACCCACAAATCACGTGCTGACACCCCTTACCTATCTCAAACAGGAAACCGGCAATTTGCCATTCAAAATAAAATTACTACTCCCCGGAAAAAAATCTCCTCTGAGGCCGTAAATGGTATCAGCTTGAAACCCAGACAGATGACAGAGGAGGCCATGCTGATCAAAAGCTATGAAGGAATACTTTTCATCTCAAACGGTTTCCGAATGACAAGCCCTCAAAGTTGGTGAACCCCAAAGAATCCCTCCCAGCTCCTCCCATTCAAGTGAATGGGGATTGAAAATACAGATCTGGACAGATCTGTGGAACAAAAGCGTCTAGAGAAAAAACAACATGTCCTACAGCCTTGAAATCTACATGGATGGATTCTTGACAAAATATCCAGTTTACACATCTTATTTTTAGAGAGTTTGGTCAAAATTTTGGCAATGGTGAGGACATGTTTCTACAGATTTGGTTGCTGTGCTGCTAAGCTGCAGTTTGAATCTGGATGGGGCAGCAGATGATGCCATTCACTCACTGATTGGCAGCAGCTGGTCATGTGACTCACTGAAGGCGGAAAATGGAATGTGAAATACACACCCATTATAAATACTGATGCTCCTGACAGAGCTGCAGCTACACACCTCAGTTTAACTTAAAGCAGGTCAAAGGCTCAAAAAGGGGTGAAACCCCCAAAATGGAGGTCAAACGGGCATGAAGGACCTGCGAGCGAGGACCCGTCCAATGCTGCTTGCAGCTTTAATTATTATTCCACCAGGTCTTTCAACCTTAATTTGACCCCCTGAACACGCTCAAAAACTCACCAAAATTGGCACGCCCCTCAGAATCGGTGAAAAATTTTATAAAATCAAAAACTTAACCCAAAAAAATCCCAAAATCAGCTCTCTAGGCACACTAAGACGGCTGTCACGGCAACAAGGAATGTCGTAGAGAGATCAAACCAACGGCAAAATCTTCGTCTCATCGAGACCCACAAATCACGTGCTGACACCCCTGACCTATCTCAAACAGGAAACTGGCAATTTGCCTTTCAAAATAAAATTACAACTCTCCAGAAAAAAAATTATGTCCTCCGAAGCCGTAAATGATATCAGCTTGAAACCCAGACAGAGTCCTACAGCTTTGAAAATTACATGGATGGATTCCTGACAAGAGATTTGGTCAAAATTGTGGCAATGGTGAGGAAATGATTCTAGAGATTTGGTTGCTCTGCAGCTCAGCTGCAGTTTGAATCTGGATGAGGGCAGCAGATGATGTCATTCTCTCACTGATTGGCAGCAGCTGGTCATGTGACTCACTGAATGGAAAGTGCAATACACACCCATTATAAAGACTGAGGAGGAGCAAGAAATACATCACTTCAACTCTAATATCTCTAAAACACTAACAGATACCAAACATGTAAAACTCAGATCAGTAAGTAAATGTCCTCCCGAAGGGAGGAACAACCCTGAAGAGCAAGAAACAACGGTTGTCAACCTTTGAGCAGGTCAAAGGGTCAAAGAGGGATTAACCCCCCAATGCTGCTTGCAGCTTTAATTAGGGTCCTCGCCCAAAGGGAAAGGACCTCTCTAGCTGAAGCTAGGGCAAGGACCCTATTGTTCTTGTAACGTTTCTTTCTTATTATTATTACTACGTCTACGGACGCGACAACCTTAATTTGACCTCCTAAACATGCCCAAAAACTCACCAAAATTGGCACACACATCAAACTCAGCGAAAAAATTAACCCCGAACATGGAAAACTGAGCTCTCTAGCGCCACCTAGGCCCACTAAAACGGCTGTCACGGGCAGTAGGAATGTCGTTAGAGAGATCAAACGAACGCCAAAACCTTCGTTTCATCGATACCCAAAAATCACGCGCTGACACCCCTGACCTATCTCAAACAGGAAGCCGGCAATTTGGATTTCAAAGTAAGAGCTCACCGGATTATCCCAACTTTGCACCATGATTTCACACCCTTAACAAGCTCACAGACATGCCAAAACTGACACATACGCGACAGAGGGTCCAAAATTTGAGAAAACAAAAAAATTAACCCAAAACATGCCAAAATGTACTCTCTAGCGCCACCTAGGTACAAAACGTCGCACAAAAACGATCGCCACAGCAACACGGAATGTAGTAGAGAGATCAAACCATCGGCAAAATCCTCGCCTCATCGAGACCCACAAATCACGCACTGACACCCCTGACCTATCTCAAACAGGAAATAGGCAATTTGCCTTTAAAAATAAAATTACTACTCCCCAAGAAAATAATTATCTCCTCATAGGCCGTAAATGGTATGAGCTTGAAACCCGGACAGATGACAGAGGAGGCCATGCTTATCAAAAGTTACGAAAGAATTTGTTGTTTCTCAAACGGTTTCCGAATGACATTTCTTCAAAATTGTTGAATCCCAAAGAATCCCTCCCAGCTCCTCCCATTCAAATGAATGGTGGGAGAAAATACAGCTCCGGACAACCTGTAGAAGAAAGGCCTCCAGAGAAAAAAAACAAAATTCCTACAGCTTTGAAATCTACATGGATGGATTCCTGACAACATTTCCAGTTCTCATATACACTTGAAGAGAGATTTGGTCAAAATTGTGGCAATGGTGAGGACATGTTTCTAGAGATCTGGTGTCTCTGCTGTTCTGCTGCTGCATTTGAGTCTGGATGAGGGCAGCAGATGATATCATTTCACTCACTTATTTACAGCAGCTGGTAATTTGACTCACTGAAGGTTAAACATGGAATGTGTTACCTACCCATTATAAAGACTGAGGAGGAGCAAGAAATATACAACTTCAACTGTGGTATCTCTAAATCACTATCAGATACTACACAAGTAAAACTCAGATCTGTAAGTAAATGTCCTCCCAAAGGGAGGACCAACCTTGAGGAGTTAAGACAAAATCCCTTAAAACGTGCAGATGATGTCACTCACTGATTGACAGGTCTGCTTGCAGCTGCTGGTCTTGTGACTCAGTGAAGGTGGGAACATGGAATCTGTAATACACACCCAATATAAAGTCTGAGGCGCCTTACAGAGCTGCAGCTACACACCTCAGTCTATCTTTGAGCAGGTCAAAGGGTCAAAAAGGGATGAAACGCTTAAAATGGAGGTCAAACTGGCATGAGGGACGTGCGACAGAGCGAGGACCCGTCCAACACTGCTTGCAGCTTCAATTATTATTAAACAAGCTCTTTAAACCTTAATTTGACCCCATAAACATGCTCAAAAACTCACCAATATTGGCAGGCTCCTCAGATTCGGCGAAAATTTTGACAACATGAAAAAATTAGATCCCACCATACCAAAACAAGCTCTCTAGCGCCCTCTAGCTAAACTAAATCTGCAATTTGGCTTTCAAAATTAGATATTGCCCTTAAAATGTTTAAAAAACTTTGGTCCAGAAGTTTCAAAAGCTTTCACTCGAATTCACTCTCCACAGGTCATGTGACTCACTCTGGATGGAGATGAACTGTGAAATCCACATCCATTATATGAGTCCTTGCCTGAAGGTGTGCCGAGCGGGCTGCATGAAATTGAGATCTGATTATCCACAATCTTCTCCCTAGAGGAACACCAAGTTTGACTCAACAAATACAAACCTTTAAAATTTGACTGTTATATCTCTAAAGTTGTAACAGGTAGCAGATACATGTCCTTTGAAGATTTGTATGTCCAGGTCCTCCGAAAGGGAAGACCAACTTTGAAGAGTTTAAAAAAAATTAAAACGCTAAAAAACTTTAACTAAAATATCTCCATGAAAACTAACATATTACAACCATGTAAAATTCAGATCTGTACCCAAACGCCCTCCTACCAAAGGGAGGACCATATCTGAGGAGTAAAAACACCCTGAATAATAATAATAATAATAATAACTGTCATATATCTGAAACAGTAACAGGTAGCAGAAACATGTAATTTGGACATCTTTAAGTCCATGTACTGCTGGATCTTCATACAGCTGAAACGTCCCGCTGGATCCTCACATAGCTACTGGTACACACATCAGTGCAACTTTCAGAAGGTCACAGGAGGTCAAGTGAATCTGGATCTACCATCTAAAGTGATGGCACATTTGTTTCTTTCTTTCAACACAATTTTTATAAACAAATACACCTTCCAGTGGAGCTTAATGCTCACTGCACTTACTGAAGTTAAGTTTTATTTATTTGTGTCTGCTGCAGTTATTTCTTATTTCTACAAGGCTGCAAGTTACGGATGTGAAACAAACCTTTGTTAGGTGTGGAGTTGAATTTATGTGTATCTCTCGTTTAAAATGAAGGGCATTTGTCTGCTGGCTGCCGATACTTTATCCTCATCATATCAATGACAATTTGCCCACCTCGTGGGTTATATCTACAACTTTTTATCAAAGCCTCTCACCACTTTTAAATTAAAATCCTTACTTATCAAAAATATACTTGACAATAAGGAACATAATTTCTTCTACACCCAACATCATCAAGAGGTTTAACATTTCCAAATACATAACATTTAAATGAATTATCTTAAATGAACACATCTGGATGACTGGTGTGTGAGCAAGACTGACAAATCTCGCCCTTTCTCATCCTCACTCAGCTGACACACCTCAATCAAAGTTTGACCAGGCTACATTACACAATAAACGAATGTTACCACTAACCTTTACACAACAAGGAAAACATTTTACTCTTAACATTATGACAGACAACATTGATATTTAACACAATGTAATTTATTTGAAAAAAATATTCATTACAGTAAAATGTCACTGACTTTTGGATTACGTTTATTTTCATTTACTTCAATTAATCTGTAAATTTAAGTTATGAATTCACTGGTAAATATAGCAAAAAAAAAAAAATAGTTCTTCAATTCAACCACTAACAAAGAATTGATGTAAGACCAATTAGCAATCCACAGACTTTGATTCTTTCACTGCTGTCAAAATACAATGTAGATAGATCTGTATTTTACTTGTACTTTATATATTTTAATGTTCTGGGCATAAATACTTAGAGTACAGTTCAAATTGACTACTCTGCCAGATTGCAGACTAAAATACATGTGTTGCTTCGAATTCCAAAATCCCTGCCGCTGATTAATCCATATCCACATCTCATTGGGTGTGGGGAGGATGGGGCAACAGCTTCTTAGCAGACAGTTCACCTCAGAAGAGAACAAAGAACACTCCAGCCATGTACACCATAAACTAACTCTATACACAGATTTATTGCAATCTACCTAACATGTATTTTACAAGACCACTGCGTTGTAAAAGGTTTGAAAGGGATAGAGAGAGAGAAAAGAAAAGACTAGGGGACACAAAGGGGAGGAGACGACATGGAAAATAACAACAGCAATTACAACGTCTTATTTAAACTGTCCTGTCCTAGCAGTCAGGCAAGCAGAATGGGGAGTCTGTATGCCTTGTGGTGCCAGAACAGATTTTCTGTTCATGTTCACAAACATCAACGATTTTCATTTGAACTGTTGAAAGTGAAGCTCATGAAGATTATCGTCTGTGTAGATTCTCATTCATTCAGGTCATGGTCATCTTGAAGATTCAAAAACAAGGCAGCTGGACTGTGTTGAGTTTGTTGGGAAGACGTTTCACTTCTCATCCAAGAAGCTTCTTCAGTTCCAAATGGTTGGTGATTGAAGCCGGTATTTATCTTGTTAGAGGAGAAAACAACAACAAAGGAAGGGAAGAGTTGGAGAACGACTCATAGAAACTCCTCACAGGGTGATACCCTGAGAGTCGTGACCCTGAATGGGTCACTAACTCCCCCTGTCATGCGAAGTGTTGTGGTCACATGTGCCCAGGTGTGAATGTTTGGAGAGCTTCCTGGGGAGAGCTTCCTACATTATTTGTGGCTGAGCTTGTGTCTGAGTCCACCACCTCTGTTAAGAGAAGGTTTCTCCAGTCTGGTGAAGATGGCTTCTTTAACTCCTCTTTCAAACCATCTATCTTCTCTCGCCAACACCTGTACGTTGCTGTCCTCAAAAGAGTGTCCCGTGTCCTTTAAGTGAAGGTGGACCGCCGAGTCCTGACCTGAGGAGGTGGCTCTCCTGTGTTGAGCCATACGCTTGTGAAGCGGTTGTTTAGTTTCCCCAATGTACAGGTCTGAGCATTCCTCACTGCACTGGACTGCACACATCACATTGCTTCGTTTTTACGTCTTGGTGTTTTGTCATTGGGATGGACCAACTTCTGCCTTAATGTGTTTCCAGGCTTGAAGTGAACAGGAATGTGGTGTTTGCCAAAGATTCTCTTAAGTTTTTCGGATAAACCTGCAACATAAGGAATCACAATGTTCTTGCGTCACTCTTCTCCTTCAGGCTCCGTGTCCTTTCTTTTCTTGTTCTTCAAAAAGGCCCACTTTGGGTATCCACAGGTTTTCAGGGCTTCTCTAATGTGTTTCTGTTCCTTTTCCTTTCGTTCCTTTTTTTGTAGGCATACTCTCAGCCCGGTGGTTGAGGGTTTTGATGACGCCCAGCTTGTGCTGAAGAGGATGGTGGGAATCGAAGAGTAAATATTGATCCGTGTGTGTGGGTTTCCAGTACACTTCAACGTTGAGACCCCCGTCTGCCTCCAAGTGTACTGCACAATCCAAAAAAGGCCAAGACATTGTCCTTAACATCTTCACGCGTGAAATTAATGTTATTAACTCTTGAAGATTAACCCTTGTGCATCCCTGGGGGTGATTTTTTTCTGTTTGGACACTCTTTTGTGGATAACTTTGGTTGTGTTAATGCAAATGGCATCAAATTTTGTCAGGTTGTGTATTTTCTGAAGATATTTGATATTTCAGGGTTTATTTTTTTTTTTTTTTTAAAGTCGTTAATACACTTTAAAAAAAAAAACCGACGGAAGTCCCTAAGGGTATTCTTTGTTTTTTTTTTTTTTTTTTTTTTTAAACCTTATTGACTCCCATTCAAACCACTGATTTTGAATACACTGCCATTACAGTTTGATATTTTATATTAGTATTATTTTCTTTCCTTGGTGTTGAAATCCCTTCAAAATATGTATCTTTTTTGTTCCACACGAGATAGTGCTATTTTCTCCGTACTGTATATCCATGTCTGATAGCTCATGACAGTATATTTCCATTATCGTATAAAATCCTACACTTGAACAATAACTATTTACAATTATGTTGATTTGGTTGTATTCTAGAGATGTCATAGTGTGGTGTGCATGTGTATGTAAACAAAATTTTGTGTTTATGTGTGTAATATGGGAGGAGCCAAAATGCAGCCATCAAATTGTGGTCATTTCAACGTTAAACGATAAAATCTACTTTTCAGTGCTTTCAGTGCGACACTGAATGTTTACTTTCCCAAACAGGCTCAAAGCCTGACCTCAGTATGTAGCCACTCATAGACCAACGTTTACACGTGCCCTTTGTCCAATGATATAAACATCTTGCATCTTGTGGCACTTCAAAAACTGACACACAGTGACCCCAAACAATAGCCTGGAAAAGTCTGGCTTTGTCTGCACAGGTGCTATGGCAGATATATAACAAATATATAGATGTCCATCGGTTGGGGTCTAATTTCATTCTGCCATGTCAAGATGAGCTGACACACCTACAGCACTGCTAAAGTTTTCAACCTCCTTGGACTGGCAGATAAGGACGACCCTCTGACGAAGTCAGCTCAGATGGAGACACAGAGGATGAACTAGAAAAACTTAGTCTCACACTAATACAGACACCCTGCCCTGCACCAGCCAGCTGGAAGTCTTCGTCAATCAACCAATCAATCAATTAGTTAATCAATTCTGATCTGTATAGCGCCAGTTCATAACAAGCGTTATCTCAAAACAACTTTACAAACTCTTCATTCTATGGATACACATATATGCACTTATACAAAATAAAATACACATATACACATATATCCAAAGCCCAACACGAATCCATCATGAGCATAGCACTGGGCCAACCAAACTTACAGGAAGGTGTTTTCTTTAGGAGGCTTACAGTAGCAGTGGCAAGAAAAAACCTGTTCAGCATCTGGAAATCTTCAGCAGATCCAGTATCATGTTGAACAGCCATCCCTAGAGACTGTGTAGGTGATCTGATTGTAAGAAGGGTGGTGGGCAGAAACAAGTGGACAAAAGTAAGTACTGAAGGTAGTGACACATCCATGGGCCAATCATAGACCTCTCCTCGTCATATTTGTCTCTGCTGAATATAAATTTATCAGAGGTAAGCCCCTTGAGATGGGGCATCTCGTTTTTAAGAGGGTCCTCATGTCTATGTGGTTGTAAAGAAAGTGACTACGGATGAATAATCAATACAACCACGGATAGAGAGGCCAATCTAATGTTAAAATTAATATCAATTATGAATATAATCTTGAGAGGACTGATGTTGATTAATATAGCAGCATCTAGCTGAACTACCTTTAAGATGGGTTTAACTGATCAAAAGTATGAATTTATGTCAAATGATGTCGTTTCCGTTGGTGGCTGATGCAAGATAGGGCACATGGAGTCGAGCTGCTCCACAGCGGCAGGTCATCCGTGATTGTATGTCAAGGTCATACTAATATATGTGTGTGGTATCAAATACTATGCAGCCTCCAGGATGGAAAATAATTCACTTTTTGGGGTTTTCTTTGTATTTTATAAAAAAATCAACGTTTTTCAAAAACTGGCATTAAAGGGGTTAAAAATTTGAAACAAAGTAAAATATTGGGTATGTTTGGTCAGTTAAAGTTACTGAGAGTGGCCATGTAAAAATGGAATGATATATTCATACACATTTTTTGTGGCAATATTTCTTGGCAGGTAAATTTTACCCTTAGGGACTTATTTGTTGCCTTTTATAGAAAATCTGACTCTGAACGAAAAATAAATATGCATCAAAAATAATTTTTCTACCAATCTTTGACATTCCCAGGCTGATAATCAGCCAAAAAACACATGACATTTTTCATGCAATTGACTGAAAATAACTCGCTTTTTGTGTGTTATTTGCTTTTCGTTATTTTGAGGGGGATTTTTTGAAAGTCAACTTTTTTTCACAAAAACTGGCAATGAAGGTGTTAAAATTTTGAAACAAAGTAAAAATTTGGTATGTTATGGTTACAGCTGAAGTTACTGAGAGTGGCCATGAAAAAAAAATGGAATGATATATTCATACATAATTCTTTTGGCAATATTTCTTGACAGGTAAATTTTAAACTTAGGGACTTATTTGGTGCCATTATTAAAGGGATGCACAAGGGTTAAAGAGAACCACACTAAAACATGAACTCAATAAATGAACACATTAAAAACATAAAGACACCTACAGTTAATGTGCAGCAATCAAAGACTAAACAAATAAAAACACTAACAGCTGTGACACACATGATTATCTAAACTTCCTGCCTACATGATGAACACCATTTAAAACAAACATCACTGATTTGCCCTAAAACATGTTTGCGATTTAACATTATAAATGCATAAAACTCGCACATAATACATACACGTAACTCTTCAATCTCACCATGAATAAAAGTTAATAAATAAATATGTATATAAAAATAAATACACTATTAAAATACACACCATGAACAACACAACACACTAGACACCAGTTTCCTCTTTAGACCCCACAGATAAACACAACTAACAAGACAACACCTTCATTTGCACCATGACACAGGGATGTAGCTTTGTTTGAAGACAAAAACTGTGAATTCTTTTTCTGCCTCCATTGCCAAACCAAACACACTTAAACCTGATCCACATCGAACTTTGCATCCAACAGCTCCACTAAATCATCTGCATCAACATCAACTTCTAACTGCCCCTGATCATCTTTAATACTTAACTACCCAGAATTCCTCCATGATCACTTTAAGTACGTGGGAATCACTGTACAGTCCACATCGTACCGTGTTTTTTTAACATACACATGATCAATCAATATCACTTTCTCTGTAGTTTCTTGTGTTACACTCTGCCTTAATTCTTTTGACCCCATGAATTTACAAATTGATGATCTTTTTTTTTTTTTTTAAATGTTCTCATTAAAATCTCCCATTATTACAATTGTGTTACTGATTGGATTTATCCTGTCACACACACCACGAGGACGACTGTGGAAAGTGTAACCATCAATTTGGACACTGTGCAGTGAGGACTGCGACAGCAATACAGTTAGGCTGTGAATGCTGCGTGCAAGACACCAAATCCACAAAGTGGCGGCCTAAACTTTGAACGTTCATTAGATACACAGAGAAACTTTGTGCATTCTAATGAAGGCTTTTGCTGGTAAAATTAAAAAAAAAATGGAGGCATGCCCTCCAAAGCCTCCTTTATGATGGTCTTCTCTTCAAAATCCCTGATGATCAGTCCTGACAAAACCCTAACACGACTCAATGCTACATAAGCCTACCAAGGTGCAAACACGTTCTCAAACGAAACTACGGCCTTGGTCGACCGTTAAACCCTGCACTCTGTGTACAGTGCTTGCCCACGCTAACCTGAGAGGAAACTGAACACGCAGACTGCAGCCTTTTCAATAAAATAAGCTCCTATAAAAGGCAAATTTCTATATCTGGTTTTGTAATGTACTAGATGATGTAAATCACGACTTCGTAGGCGTCAGTGACAAAGCTAAGGTCCATGTTGGCGTTCCAGCACTTCAGCAACTTCCTACTGCATTGATTAACCCAAACGCTCTCTCCTGTACACTTAACTTAGTTTTCGTTTCTCAACGCCAGGTACGCCAGCTCAAAGATTTCCTGATTGATGAACAAACTCGCAAACAACTCCTTTTTACACCAAGCAGCTTAATTTTCCACAGCTTGTTTGATAGCAGTTAAAATTGCCTGTGCTGTTTCCTTTAGGATCTTCTTATCATTGTCAAAACACTTACAGACTGGCCTGTTCTCTGAATCAGAAGCCTTCTCTGTGCCACGTGTCTTTTTTTGCAATCACAAGTGCACTCTTTCATGTGACAGATAAATGTGCGCGCTGAAACTGGTTTGGGGAAATTAAAACGACATTCGTCTTCTTTATCCTACATGTCTTTGCATGTCGTTTGGAGTGTGTTTGAGCCGATGTCACAATGTCCAATAATGTGTCATCGTCGGGGGCAACTCACACGTGACGTATTTATCTATAAACGCAATGACCTCCTCATCAGTGTTCTTACCAATTTTGGGAGCGCCCTCGATCCAACACAAACAGTTAACATTGAGGAAAGCCGCGCTGCTGAAATTCGACCGTATGAAAGTGATTTACGATTTTGCCAATTGGTGCAGCAGGAGACAGGAGAACCGCTTTCAGAGAACAATGCAATCTAAAATCAAACATCCTCGGATTACGACGCAACAACTGACAAATGTCTGCTCATTCCAAATCCTCCACCGTCTGCGTCCTGCCATCCTGTTTGAAAATGCTGGTCAGGAGATTCTGCCAGTGAACATCAGCAGACTGCTAAAGGATCCTCATGTTCATCATGTTATGTATATAAGTTGAATGTCTTGTTGCTTATTTGAGGAGTTGTTGGCCAGTCAAGATTGAGGACAGTTTAAAGCTCCCAAGGACAACGGAGTCTTGGCAGGAGGATTGAAATGTGCTCCTGGTCAATAAAGTTTAGCTTAGCTTTTATTCCTATATTTTTTAAGGGTGTGGGTACATTGCAAAATGCAACGAAGAACTGCTTGCTGATAAATTTAAATACACTGACATGCACACACATAGCTAGTCTTACAATGTTTAGAGATTCCCCACAATGTGCACAAGCTTGGTGAGATGTGATCCTGGATTTTGTCCCACTTTGGTCACAGCCCTAGGGGTGATGGGGGCGAGGACAGACACTTTTTGCCTCACTAAGATGTTATTCAGGCTTGTGTGGTCTCATGTAGATGTAACAGGATGAGCTGCATCATCCCTGCTTTTATGGCCACTGTGCAGCCCAGTGCTCTCTTGTTAGCCAATCAGCTCGGGAGGCCACTCTATAAAGGCAAGTACGGCTCACCCTGACGCCCTCTTGCTCCTTGGCTCCGAGCCCCCCACCGGTTGCCTCCCTTCCCGTCTCCACCAGAGCACCGGTGCAGCTCGGAACAGTGGCTGCTTCAGATTGAGTGCTATGTCGTGGGTTTCATGGTATTTACTGAGCGTTTTGGGTGTTTACAGTTCGGCAGTGTCCGCTACAGCAGGTCACGGGGAGGGAATCCCCTGCTCTGGGGTTTTGTGGCTCTCGTTGGCGGTGTGTTAGCACTGCAACCAGGCGGGTCTCCTGGTTGCCTCTCCTCCTCGTCAGCGCAGGTGGTGTCGTGCGACGATCGGTATGTACAGCTCACAACAGCCTGATTTCTAGATCTTTGATATTGTGTTCCCTGTTAATAGTGATTTATTTTATATCTTTGACGGATTGACTGGGTCCATAGATGTGACAGAAACACAGCTGTTTTGCTCTACCTTGTTTTGATTTTTCTCCCGCGTTTGTGTGTGGCCTCGTCTGGCTTGATGTAGCTCGTCTTCCTGGTGGCTGCACTCTGCCCGACCCGCTTTGCCGGGCGCTGCGTGGCTTCAATTTGCAACACTTGTGTGGAGTAAAACACCCTGCTTTGCCCTCTAACCTGACCAGTGCGGAGGCGTGTGGTCAGCATGTGTGTGAGCTTCGGGATTATGGGGACAGTAGTATTGTAATGAGTGAAAGAATTTACTACTTACCCATGCAGGACTGGAAGCTTAGAGTGGTGGTCCTGGTGGCGGTACCCCCCCGTGTGCTGAGTACCCCGTGGCTTTTTGAGTTTTCACCATTGTGTGCGTGCGCGCGAGTGTCATAAATCATTGGTTGCCCTTCTCCTGGGATTCCTCTCCCTGATATGATCCCATCCTCCGCCTCCCTGTCAGGGTCCCTACCCGTACAACTTGTATGGATGGTGTTTTAAAGAATTCAATTATTATCTATTTTGAAATCCATTTATACTAGTATTGACCGACCTCAGTTTGAGTAAGGGTGTGTCCCAGATGCCACATAGGCTTACAAAGCACCCGTGAGGTTTTCACTCTGTCTGACACATCATTTAATAGGACGTTTCAGCTTTATAGGCCTTACACATACATATAGGTTTAACAATATAATTGTTTAAAAAGGGGGAAGTTGTTATAATTATTTACGAGTTAATGCCAACATTTATCCAGAAATATCAATTTATACTAACACTGATTCAAAGATTTCATGTTTTTACTGCTTCAGCTAAGAAAGTTGCATTTTACAAAATTGAACTGTGCTCTTGTTTCCTGTCTGATATTTACAGACTTGCTATTAGCTTTCAGTTCCTGCTATTATGCTGACATAGCTGAAGTGAAACTGTTAAGCCCCTGTACCGTGATGGACCTTTTCATGGCAGACATATCTAATGAAATCAGTCACGAGGTTTGATTTCAACATTACCTATGATGTCACCTCCTTAGCCTGAAGTGTACAAGATCTTGTGTTTTACCTTGGTTCTTTTGATTTGGATGTGTGAGAATGCAATTATTAACATTAAAGGCAGACATTCAGTTCAGGTCGAACTGACCTGGGGAAGGAAAACAACCGCCAGATTTATCACACTCCAACTATCAAAATATTCTGTTGTGAGGCAAATTAGAATAGTCCCACCCATTTGATGGGAATAAAGGGTTATGTATTATATATTGACAGAAAAGTTTTGAGAGGAAGCTGCACACTTTGTCTGGAGGTGCAGAACGCAGTCCTCAGCAGCTGAGTGATTTTTACTAACTTTTGTATTGTTTCACATATGGTCAATAAATGGTTGGCTAACCGATCTTCCAAACAGAACAAAACCTTGAACAATTTGACACCTTAACATGCTCACAGCCATGCCAAAACTGACACACATGCCACATGAGGTACAAAATTTCAGAAAAAGAATAACCCAAAACATGGCAAATTGTGCTCTCTAGCGCCACCTAGATTAAAAAAAAAAAAAAGCGCACAAAAATGGTCGCCACAGTCATTAAAAATGTCGTAGAACGATTAAACCCAAAATCACGGGCTGACACACATGACCTATCTCAAACAGGAAGCCGGCAATTTGCTTTTCAAAATGAAACAACTCTCAAAATTTTGTCTCCAAACAAAAATGCATTTCCTCCTAGTCCGTAAATGGCATCAGCTTTAAACCCGGGCAGATTACAGAAGAGGCCATGCTGATCAAACGTTATGAAAGAATTTGTTGTTTCTCAAACGGTTTCCGAATGAAAAGCCCTCAAAGTTCGGGTACCCAGCTCATCCCATTCAAATGAATGGGGAGTAAAAATACAGCTACAGACAACCTGTGGAAGATCAGCCTCTACAGAAAAAAAGAATTAGTCATACAGCTTTAAAAATTACATGGATGGATTTCTGACAAAATTTCGAGTTCACACATCGAACTTGTAGAGAGATTTGGTCCAAATTGTGGCAATAGTGAGGACCTGTATCAAAGATTTGCTCTCTGGCTTAAGCTAGAGAGGTCCTTCTAGCGTGTTTACCCCCTAAACTCAAGAACTCATCAAAATTGGCACGCACTTCAGATCCAGCGAAAAATTTGATAAAATGAAAAAATTAACTCCAAACATGCCAAAATGAGCTATCTAGCGCCCCTTAGGCACACTTAAACGGCCATCACGGCCAGTAGGAATGTTGTAGAAAGATCAAACCAACGGACACACGATCATCTCATCAAGACCCAAAAATCACGCTCTGACACCCCTGACCTATCTCAAACAGGAAACCAGTAATTTTCATTTCAAAATAAAATTACAATTGTCCACAAAAAATAATCTCCTCTAAGGCAGTAAATGGTATCAATTTTGGAAAGCGCAGAGATGACACATGATGTCACCTCCTTAGCCTGAAGTGTACAGGCTAAGGAGGTGTTGATGAAAAAAACTTCCGAAGAAAGTTTTTTTTTTCTCAAACAGTTTCCGAATGCCAAGCCCTCAAAGTTGGTGAACCTCAAAGAAGCCCTTCCCAGGTCCTCCCATTCGAATGAAAGGGGAATGAAAATACAACTCTGGACAACCCTTGGAAGATCATCTTCTACAGAAAAAACAAAAAGTCCTACAGCTTTGAAAACTGAATGGATTCCCGACAAAATTTCCAATTCACACATATAACTTGTAGAAGAGATTTGATCTAAATTGTGGAAATTGTGAGGAAATGTTTCTAGACATTTGGTAGCTGTACTGCTAAGCTGCTCAGTTTGAATCTGGATGGGGGCAGTAGATGATGCCATCCACTCACAGATTGACATCAGCGCGTCATGTGACTCACTGAATGGAATGTGCAATACACACCCATTATAAAGACTGAGGAGGAGCAAGAAATACATCACTTCATCTGTAATATCTCTAAAACACGAACAGATACCAAACATGTAAAACTCAGATCTGTAAGTAAATGTCCTTCCAAAGGGAGGACCAACCTTGAGGAGAAAAAAAAAAGCTTTGTCAACCTTTGAGCAGGTCAAAGGTCAAAGGGTCAAAAAGGGATGAAACCCTCAAAATGGAGGTCAAACGGGCATGAGGGACCAGGGAGGGAGCGAGGACCCGTCCAATGCTGCCTGCAGCTTTAATTAGAGTCCTCGCCCAAAGGGAAAGGACCTCTCTATCTGGAGCTATTGTTTTTGTATCGTTTCTTTCATCTTCCTCTTCTTCTTTTTATCCTGGCGCCTTCTTTGAACCTTAATTTGCCCCCCTAAACATGTTAAAAAACTCACCAAAATTGACACATACCTCAGAATCGGCAAAAATTTTTATAAAATGAAAAAATAAACCCCAAAAATGCCCAAATGAGCTCTCTAGCGCCACCTAGGCATACTAAAAAGGCCCTCACGGCCAGCAGGAATGTCATAGAGAGAACAAACCAACGCCTACACGTTTGTCTCATCAAGACCCAGAAATCACGTGCTGACACCCCTGACCTATCTCAAACAGGAAACCGGCAATTTTGCCTTTCAATATAAAATTTCAAGGGAAATATATGCCAGATGCAAAAATTATCTCCTCTGAGGCCGTAAATGATATAAGCTTCAAACCCAAACAGATAACAGAGGAGGCATTGATGATCAAAAGTTATTAAGGCATTTGTTGTTTCTCAAACGGTTTCCGAATGACAAGCCCTCAAAGGTGGTTGAACCCCAAAGAAGCACGCCCAGCTCCTCCTATTCAAATGAATGGGGAATGAAAATACAGCTCTGGACAACCTGTGGAAGATAAGCCTCTACAGAAAAAACAAAAAGTCCTACAGCTTTGAAAATTACATTGATGAACTCCTGACAAAATTCCTAGTTCACACATATAACTTGTAGAGAGATTTGATCAAAATTTTGGCAATGGTGAGGAAATGTTTCTAGAGATTTTGTTGCTGTGCTGCTTAGCTGCTCAGTTTGAATTTGGATGGGGGCAGTAGATGATGTCATTCACTCACTGATTGACAGCAGCTGGTCATGTGACTCACTGAAGGTGGGTAATGGAATGTGTAATACAGACCCATTATAAAGACCGAGGAGGAGCAAGAAATACATCACTTCAACTGTAATATCTCTAAAACACGAACAGATACCAAACATGTAAAAGAAAGATCTGGAATTAAATGTCCTCCCGAAGGCAGGACCAACCTTGAGGAGCAAAAAAAAAAAAAAAAAAACCTTTGTCAACCTTTGAGCAGGGATGAAACCCTCAAAATGGAGGTCAAACGGGCATGAAGGACCTGCAAGGAAGCGAGGGCCTGTCCAATGCTGCTTGCAGCTTTAATTATTATTAACCTTTTGGGCAAATAAAACTTAATTTGACCCCCTGAACACGCTCAAAAACTCACCAAAATTGGCAGGCCGCTCAGATTTGGTGAAAAGTTCCATTAAATGAAAAAATTAACCCCAAAAATGCCTAAATGACCTCTCCAGCGCCACCTAGGCACACTACAACGGCCCTCACGGGCAGCAGGAATGTCATAGAGAGATCAATCACACACTGACACCGCTGACGTATCTCAAACAGGAAAACTCAACATTTAAATCTCAGATCTGTAAGTAAATGTCCTCCCGAAGGGAGGACCAACCTTGAGGGGCAAAAAGAAAAAAACCTTTGTCAACCTTTGAGCATGTCAAAGGGTCAAAAAGGGATGAAACCCTCAAAATGGAGGTCAAACGGGCATGAGGGACCCTGCGAGCGAGCGAGGACCCGTCCAATGCTGCTTGCAGCTTTAATTAAGGGTCCTCGCTCAAAGGGCAAGGACCTCTCTAGCTGAAGCCAGAGAGCTCCTTGCCCAAAGGGCAAGGACCCTATTGTTCCTGAAGCGTTTCTTTCTTTCTTATTAGGGTCCTCGCCCAAAGGGACAGGACCTCTCTAGCTGGAGCTAGAGAGATCCATGCCTGAAGGGCAAGGACCCTATTGTTCCTGTATCGTTTCTTCCTTCTCTTTATTATACTTACGGGCAAAGAAACCTTAATATAACCCCCTAAACACACTCAAAATCTCACCAAAATTGGCACGCCCCTCAGAATCTGCGAAAAATTTGATAAAATCAAAAAATTATCCCCAAAAATGCCAAAATGACCTCTCTAGCGCCACCAAGGCATACTAAAACGGCCCTCACGGCCAGCAGGAATGTCATAGAGAGATCGAACCAATGCCTAAACGTTCGTCTCATCGAGACCCACAAATCACGCGCTGACACCCCTGACCTATCACAAACAGGAAACCGGCAAATTGCCTTTCAAAATAAAATTTCAAGGGAAATATATGCTAGAGGCAAAAATGATCTCCTCCGAAGCAATAAGTGGTATCAGCTTGAAACCAGGACAGATGACAGACGAGGCCATTCTGATCAAAAGTTATGTAGGATTTTTTTGTTTCTCAAAAGGTTTCCGAATGACAAAGCCCTCAAAGTTGGTGAACCCCAAAGAAGTCCTCCCAGCTCCTCCCATTCAAATGAATGGAGAATGAAAATACAGCTCTGGACAACCTGTGCAAGATAAGCCTCTACAGAAAAAACAAAAAGTCCTACAGCTTGGAAAATTACATTGATGGATTCCTGACAAAATTTCCAGTTAAAGGATAAGTTCGGTTTCTACAGCTTTCACATAGTTTATAGAATGAAGTAGAACAATATACTCGCCCAGAAGGCTTTCCTGATCCAAACAGTGCTTCGGGAGATATTGTGATCCAAAATCGAGCGGCGGACATCCGTATAATGGTAGCAGACGGGGCATGTATAGCGCCCCTCCTAAGACTGCATTAATCGTCCAAAAACTCATCAGTTTCACCGACATTTCATCATGGTCCACTCGCACTACTCTTCCACGACTGTCCGGTGTCGCTCCACCCATGTTTTTGTGACTGTGCTGACCTCTGAACTGAAAAGTTTCTTGCAGGTTTCGCACGCAGGCCCAGTACGGCTCATTGTTTCAGCGGTGAGCGGTGGCTACATAATAACTAGTGCGAGCGGACCATGATGAAATGTTGGTGAAACGAATGAGTTTTTGGACGATTAATGCAGTTTTAGGAGCGGCGCTATACATGCCCCATCTACTACCATTATATGGATGTCCGCCGCTCGATTTTGGATCTAAATATCTCCCGAAGCACTGTTTGGATCAGAGAAGCCTTCTGGGTGATTATATTGATCTACTTCATTCTATAAACTATGTGAAAGCTGTAGAAACCAAACTTATCCTTGAAGATATATAATTTTTAGGAAGATTTGGTCAAAAACTGCGGCAATGGTGAGGAAATGTTAATAGAGTTTTCGTTGTTGTGCTGTTTAGCTGCAGTTTGAAACTGGATGAGGGCAGCAGATGATGTCATTCACTCACTGATTGACAGCAGCTGGTCATGTGACTCACTGAATGGAATGTGTAATACACACCCATTATAAAGACTGAGGAGGAGCAAGAAATACATCACTTCAACTGTAATATCACTAAAACACGAACAGATACCAAACATGTAAAACTCAGATCAGAAAGTAAACGTCCTGAGGAGCAAAAAAAAAAACTTTTGTTAACCTTTGAGCAGGACAAAGGGTCAAAAAGGCCCTTGCCCTTCGGGCGAGGACCCTATTGTTCCTGTAGCGTTTCTTTCTTCGTCTTCTTCTTCTTATTTACCAGGGGGGGGCAAATAAACCTTTAATTTGACCCCCTAAACATGCTCAAATACTCACCAAAATTGGCACACTCCTTAGAATCAGCGGAAAATTTTAGAAAATGAAAAAATTAACCCCCAACATGCCAAAATGAGCTCTCTAGTGCCACCTGGCCAGACTAAAACGGCCCTAACAGCCAGTAGGAATGTCGTAGAGAGATCAAACCAACGCCCACACGATCGTCTCATCAAGACCAACAAATCACGTGCTGACACCCCTGATCTAACTCAAACAGGAAGCCAGCAATTTGGATTTCAAAATAAGAGCTCACCGGATCATCCTCAATTCACACCGTGATTTGACACCTGTAACAAGCTCACAGCCATGCCAAAACTGACACACATGTCACACAGGCTCCAAAATTCCAGAAAACAAAAACATTTAACCAAAACATGCCAAAATGTGCTCTCCAGCACCACCTATGTCAAAAATAGAGCAAAAAATTGGTTGCCACGGCAACAAGGAATGTCATAGAGAGATCAAACTAACGGCAAAATGTTCGTCTCATCAAGACCCACGAATCACACGCTGACACCCCTGACCTATCTCAAACAGGAAACCGGCAATTTGCCTTTCAAAGTAAAATTATAACTCTCCAGAAAAAAATTATCTCCTCCGAGGCCAAAAATGGCATCGGCTTGAAACCCGGACAGATGACAGAGGAGGCACTGATCAAAAGTTATGTAGGATTTTTTTTTTTCTCAAACGGTTTCCGAATGACAAGCCCTCAATGTTGATGAACCCCAAAGAAGCCCTCCCAGTTCCTCCTATTGAAATGAATGGGAAATGAAAATACAGCTCCGGACAACTTATAGAACAAAGGCCCCTTGAAAAAAAAGTAAAAGTCCTACAGCTTTAAAAAATACACAGATGGAATCCTGACAAAATTTCCAATTCACACATATAACTTGTAGAGACATTTGGTCAAAACTGTGGCAATGGTGAGGAAATGTTTCTGTACATTTGGTTGTGCTGCTGCTCTGCTGCACTGCTGCTGAATTTGAATTTAATGAGGGCAGCAGATGTTGTCATTCACTCACTGATTGGTCATGTGACTCATTGAATGGAATGTGTAATACACACGCATTATAAAGACTGAGGAGGAGCAAGAAATACATCACTTCAACTGTAATATCTCTAAACCACAAACAGATACCAAGCATGTAAATAAAGATCTGCAAGTAAATGTCCTCCCGAAGGGAGGACCAACCTTGAAGAGCAGAAAAAAAATAAAACTTTGTCAACCTTTGAGCAGGTCAAAGGGTCAAAAAGGGATGAAACCCTTGAAATGGAGGTCAAACGGGCATGAGGGACCTGCGAGGGAGCGACGAACCGTCCAATGCTGCTTGCAGCTTTAATTAGGGTCCTCGCTCAAAGGGAGAGGACCTCTCTAGCTGAAGCTAGACCCTATTGTTCCTGCTGCGTTTCTTTCTTTATTATTAGGGTCCTCGCCCAAAGGGAAAGGACCTCTCCAGCTGAAGCTAGAGCCTATTGTTCCTGTATCGTTTCTTTCTTCTTATTATTATTATTACGCCCACCCACTCTTTAAACCTTAATTTGACCCCCTGAACATGCTCAAAAACTCACCAAAATTGGCACGCCCCTCAGAATCGGCGAAAAGTTTGATAAAATGAAAAAATTAACCCCCAACATGCCAAAATCATCCCTCTAGCGCCACCTAGGCACACTAAAACGGCCCTCACGGCCAGCAGGAATGTCGTAGAGAGATCAAACCAACGCCTAAATGTTTGTCTGATCGAGACCCACAAATCACGCACTGCCACGCCTGACCTATCTCAAACAGGAAACCGGCAATTTACCTTTCAAAATAAAATTTCAAGGAAAACAATATGCAAGACACAAAAATTATCTCCTCCGAGGCCTTAAATGATAGGACCTCTCTTGCTTCAGCTAGAGAGGTCCTTTCCCTTTGGGCGAGGACCCTAATTACATGGATGGATTCCTGACAAAATTTCCAGTTCACACATATAATTTGTAGAGAGATTTGGTCAAAATTGTGGCAGTGGTGAGGAAATGTTTCTGGAGTTTTGGTTGCTGTGCTGCCAAGCCGCAGTTTGAATCTGGATGAGGCAGCAGATGATGTCATTCACTCACTGATTGACAGCAGCTGGTCATGTGACTCACTGAATGGAATGTGTAATACACACCCATTTTAAAGACTGAGACTCCTGACAGAGCTGCAGGCACACACCTCAGTCTAACTTAAAGCAGGTCAAAATGTCAAAAAGGGATGAAACCCTCAAAATGGAGGTCAAACGGGCATGAGGGACCTGTGAGCGAGGACCCGTCCAATGCTGCTTGCAGCTTTAATTATAAGGGTCCTCGCCCAAAGGGAAAGGACCTCTCCAGCTGAAGCTAGAGAGGTCGGGCAAGGACCCTTTTGTTTTTGTACCGTTTCTTTCTTTCTTCTTTATTATTCAACCAGTTCTTTAAATCTTAATTTGACCCCCTAAACATGCTCAAAAACTCACCAAAATTGGCACGCACCTCAGAATTGGTGACAAATTTGATAAAATGAAAAAATAAACCCCTAACACACCAAAATGAGCTCTCTAGCGCCACCTGGGCAAACGAAAACGGCCCTCACGGCCAGCAGGAATGTCATAGAGAGATCAAACCAACGCCTAACCGCTCTTCTCATTGAGACCCACAAATCACGTGCTGACACCCCTGACCTATCTCAAACAGGAAGCCGGCAATTTGCCTTTCAAAATAAAATTTCAAAGGGAAATATATGCCAGACGCAAAAATTATCTCCTCCGAGGCCGTAAATGGTATCAGCTTAAAACCCGGACAGAGGAGGCATTGATAATCAAAAGTTATAGAGGAATTTCTTGTTTCTCAAATGGTTTTCGAATGACAAGCCCTCAAAGTTGGTGAACCCCAAAGAAGCCCTCCTATCTCCTCCCATTAAAATGAATGGTGAATGAAAATACAGCTCTGGACATCCTGTAGAAGAAGGCCTCTACATAAAAAACAAAAAGTCCTACAGCTTTGAAAATTACATGGATGGATTCCTGACAAAATTTCCAGTTTACACATCCTACTTTTAGATTGATTTGGTCAAAATTGTGGCAATGGTGAGGACCTGTTTCTAGAGATTTTGTTGCTGTGCTGCTTAGCTGCAATTTGAATCTGGATGGGGCAGCAGATGATGTCATTCACTCACTGATGGACAGCAGCTGGTCATGTGACTCACTGAAGGCGGGAAAATGGAATGTGTATTACACACCCATCATAAAGAATGAGGAGGAGCAAGAAATATATCACTTCAACTGTAAAATCTCTATAACACTAACAGACACCAAACATGTAAAACTCAGATCAGTGAGTAAATGTCCTCCCGAAGGGAGGACCAACCTTGAGGAGCCAGAATAAACCTTTGTCAACCTTTGAGCAGGTCAAAGGGTCAAAAAGGGATGAAACCCTCAAAATAGAGGTCAAACGGCAATGAGGTGAACCCCAAAGAAGCCCTCCCAGCTCCTCCCATTCAAATGAATGGTGAATGAAAATACAGCTCTGGACAACCTGTAGAAGAAAGGTTTCTAGAGAAAAAAGAAAAAGTCCTAAAGCTTTGAACATTACATAGATGGATTCCTGACAAAATTTCCAGTTCACATATGAAACTTGTGGAGAGATTCGGAGAAAATTGTGGCAGTGGTGAGGAAATGTTTCTAGAGATTTGGTTGCTGTGCTGCTGAGCTGCTCAGTTTGAATCTGGATGAGGGCAGCAGATGATGTCATTCACTCACTGATTGACAGCAGCTGCTCATGTGACTCACTGAAGGCGGGAACATGGAATGTGTAATACAAACCCATTATAAAGACTGAGGCTCCTGACGGAGCTGCAGAAACACACATCGGTCAATCTTTGAGCAGGTCAAAGGGTCAAAAAGGGATGAAACCCTCCAAGTGGAGGTCAAACGGGCATGAGGGACCTGCGAGGAGCGAGGACCCGTCCAATGCTGCTTGCAGCTTTAATTAGGGTCCTCGCCCAAAGGGAAAGGACCTCTCTAGCTGAAGCTAGAGAGGGGCCTATTGTTCCTGTAGCGTTTCTTTCTTTCTTATTATTATTATTACGCCCACCCGGTCATTAAACCTTAATTTGAACCCCCTGAACACGCTCAAAAACTCACCAAAATCGGCACACACCTCAGAATCGGCGAAAAATTTGATAAAATCAAAAAATTAACCCCCAACATGCCAAAATCAGCTCTCTAGCGCCACCCAGGCACACTAAAACGGCCCTCACGGCCAGCAGGAAAGTCGCAGAGAGATCAAACCAACGCCCAAACGATCGTCTAATCAAGACCCACAAATCACGTGCTAACACCCCTGACCTATCTCAAACAGGAAGCCGGCAATTTGGATTTCAAAATAAGAGCTCACCGGATCATCCCCACTTTGCACCGTGATTTCACACCCTTAACAGGCTAATAGCCATGCCAAAACTGACACACATGCCCCATGGTGGACAAAATTTCTGAAAACGAAAAAATTAACACAAAAAATGCCAAAATCAGCTCTCTAGCGCCACCAAGGTGCAAAATGGAGAACAACAATTGTTACCACGGCAACAAGGAATGTCGTAGAGAGGTCAAACCAATGTCAAAATGTTCGTCTCATCGAGCCCCAAAAATCACGCGCTGACACCCCTGACCTACCTCAAACAGGAAACCAGCAATTTGCCTTTCAAAGTAAAATTACAACTCTCCAGAAAAAAATTATCTCCTCCGAGGCCGTAAATGGCATCGGCTTGAATCCCAGACAGATGACAGAGGAGGCCATGCTGATCAAAACTTCTGAAGGAATTCTTATTATCTCAAACGGTGTCCGAATGACAAGCCCTCAAAGTTGGTGAACCCCAAAGAAACCCTCCCAGCTCCTCCCATTGAAATGAATGGGGAGTGAAAATACAGCGCCGGACAACTTGTAGAACAATGGCCCCTAGAAAAAAAAGTAAAAGTCCTATAGCTTTAAAAAATACACGGATGGAATCCTGACAAAATTTCCAGTTCACACATATAACTTGTAGAGAGATTTGGTCAAATTTGTGGCAATGGTGAGGAAATGTTACTGTAGATTTGGTTGTTCTGCTGCTCTGCTGCTCTGCTGCAGTTTGAATGCAATGAGGGCAGCAGATGATGTTATACACTCACTGATTGGCAGCAGCTGGTCATGTGACTCACTAGGGGGGGAAATGGAATGTGTAACACACACCCACTATAAAGACTGAAGAGGAGCTAGAAATACATCACTTCAACTGTAATATCTCTAAAACACGAACAGATACCAAACAGGTCAAAGTAAGATCTGGAAGAAAATTTCCTCCCGAAGGGACGACCAACCTTGAGGAGCAAAAAACAATGGTTGTCAACCATATAAGCCGGTCAAAGGGACAAAAAGGGATGAAACCCCCAAAATGGAGGTCAAACGGGCATGAGGGACCTGCAAGCGAGGACCCGTCCAACGCTGCTTGCAGCTTTAATTATTATTCAACCAGACGCGTTTCGCTTAATTTGACCCCCTAAACACGCTCAAAAACTCACCAAAATTAGCACGCCCCTCAGAATCGGTGAAAAATTTGATAAAATGAAAAAAATCGAATGCCCAAACGATCGTCTCATCAAGACCAACAAATCACGTGCTGACACCCCTGACCTATCAAAACCAGGAAGCGGGCAATTTGCCTTTCAAAATAAGAGCACACCAAATCATCCTCAATTCGCACCGCGATTTGACACACTTGACAAGCTCACAGCCATGCCAAAACTGACAAACATGCCACACGGGGTCCAGAATTTCTTAAAATGATAAAATTTCAGACAGGAACCCGGCAATTTGCCTTTCAAAATAAAATTACTTCTCCCCAGAAAAAAATTATCTCCCCTGAGGCCGTAAATGGTATCAGCTTGAAACCCGAACAGATGACACAGGAGGCTATGCTGATCAAAAGTTCTGAAGGAATTATTTCTATCTCGACAGGTTTCAAAATGACAAGCCCTCAAAGTTGGTGCACCCCAAAGAAGCCCTCCCAGCTCCTCCAATTCAAATAAATGGGGATTGAAAATACAGCTCTGGACAACTTGTGGAACATAAGCCTCTACAGAAAAAGCAAAAAATTCCGACAGCCATGAATATTACATGGATGGATTCCTGACAAATTTTCCAGTTCACAAATATAAGTTGTAGAGAGATTTGATCAAAATCGTGGCAATAATGAGGACATGTTTCACAGATTTATTTTGTTCTGCTGCTCAGCTGCAGTTTGAATCTGGATGAGGGCAGCAGATGATGTCATCACTCACTGATTGAGAGCAGCTGGTCATGTGACTCACTGAAGGCAGGAGAATGGAATGTGTAATACACACCCATTATAAAGACTGAGGAGGAGCAGGAAATACATCACGTCAACTGGAAAATCTCCAAAACACGAACAGATACCAAACATGTAAAAGTCAGATCCGTAAGGAAATGTCCTCCCGAAGGGAGGACCAACCTTGAGGAGAAAAAAACAATCTTTGTCAACCTTTGAGCAGGTCAAAGGGTCAAAATGGGATGAAACCCTCAAAATAGAGGTCAGACGGGCATGAGGGACCAGCGAGGAGCCAGGACCCGTCCAATGCTGCTTGTTATTATTCAGTCCGCGCTTTGAACCTTAATTAGAACCCTTTAACACACTCAAAAACTCACCAAAATTTGCACGCCCCTCAGAATCGGTGAAAAATTTGATAAAATGAAAAACTTAACCCCCAACATGCCAAAATGAGCTCTCTAGCGCCACCTGGCCAGACTAAAACGGCCCTAACAGCCAGTAGGAATGTCGTAGAGAGATCAAACCAACGCCCACACGATCGTCTCATCAAGACCAACAAATCACGCTCTGACACCCCTGACCTATCTCAAACAGGAAACCAGCAATTTGCCTTTCAAAGTAAAATTACTACTCTCCAGAAAAAGATGATCTCCTCTGAGGCTGTAAATGGCATTGGCTTGAAACCCAGACAGATGACAGAGGAGGCCATGCTGATCAAAAGTTATAAAGGATTTGGTTGTTTCTCAAACGGTTTCCGAATGACAAGCCCTCAAAGTTGGTGAACCTTGAAGAAGCCCTCCCAAAACAAAAAGTCCTACAGCTTTAAAAATTACATGGGTGGATTCCTGACAAAATTTCCAGTTCACATGTCGTATTTTTGTAGACATTTGGTCAAAATTGTGGCAATGGTGAGGATATGTTTCAAGAGATTTGTCTGCTGTGCTGCTTAGCTGCTCAGTTTGAATCAGGATGAGGGCAGCACATGATGTCATTCACTCACTGATTGACAGCAGCTGCTCATGTGACTCACTGAAGGCAGTGTGTAATACACACCCATTATAAAGACTGAGGCTCCTGACAGAGCTGCAGCTACACACCTCAGTCTAATTTTCAGCAGTTCAAAAAGCGATAAAAAGGGATGAAACATGCAAAATGGAGGTCAACCGGGTATGAGGGACCTGTGAGCGAGGACCCGTCCAGGGCTGCTTGCAGCTTTAATTATTATTATTCCACGCAACTTTTAACCTTAATTTGACCCCCTAAACATGCTCAAAAACTCACCAACATTGGCACGAACCTCAGATTCGGCGACAAATATAATCAGAAAATATACCCCAAACATGAAAAAATGAGCTCTCTAGCGCCACCTATGGACCAAAAAAGACACCAAAACAGCCATATCTACCAGTAGGAATGTCGTAGAAAGATCAAACCAACACCAAAATGTTCGTCTTCTCAAGCCGCAAAAGTGCTGAAGAGGTTCTGAAAGCCTATCTGCAACAGGAAGCCATCAATTTGGATTTCAAAATAAGAGCTCACTGGATCATCACCACTTCTTACCATGATTTGACAGCCTTAACATGCTCACAGCCATGCCAAAACTGACACACACGCCACATGGGGTATAAAAATTTTTCATTTTCTGAAATTTTGGACCCGGTGTGGCATGTGTGTGAGTTTTGGCATGGCTGTGAGCACGTTAAGGGTGTCAAATCATGGTGCAAAGTGGGGATGATCCAGTGAGCTCTTATTTTGAAATCCAAATTACCGGCTTCCTGTTTGAGATAGAACAGGGGTGTCAGCGCATGATTTGTGGGTCTTGATGTGACGATCCTTTGGGCATTGGTTTGATCTCTCTACAACTTTCCTACTGGCTGTGAAGGCCGTTTTTGTGTCTCTAGGTGGCGCTAGAGAGCTATTTTGGCATTTTTGCGGTTACTTTTTCATTTTACGAAATTGTTCGCCCAATCTGAGGGGCGTGCCAATTTTGGTGAGTTTTTGAGTATGTTTAGGGGTTCAAATTTAGGTTCAATGACCGGGTGGGCATAATAATAATTAAAGCTGCAAGCAGCATTGGACGGGTCCTTGCTCGCAGGTCCCTCATGCCCGTTTGACCTCCATTTTGATGGTTTCATCCCTTTTTTCATCCCTTTGACCTGCTCACACGTTGACAAATGTTTTTGTTTTTTTTGCTCCTCAAGGTTGGTCCTCCCTTCGGGAGGACATTTACTTACAGATCTGACTTTTACATGTTTGGTATCTGTTCGTGTTTTAGAGATATTACAGTTGAAGTGATGTATTTCTTGCTCCTCCTCAGTCTTTATAATTGGTGTGCATTACACATTCCATTTTCCCTCCTTCAGTGAGTCACATGACCAGCTGCTGTCAATCAGCGAGTGAATGACATCATCCGCTGCACTCCTCCAGATTTAAACTGGGCAGCTGAATGTTTTGGGTTAACCCAAAACATTCCAAAAAGTGCTCTCTAGCGCCACCTAGGTACAAAATGGACCACAAAAATGGTTGCCACGGCAACAATGAATGTTGTAGAGGGATCAAACCAACGTCCAACCTTCGTCTCATCGAGAACCAAAAATCACGCGCTGACACCACTGACCTATCTCAAACAGGAAACCAGCAATTTGCCCTTCAAAGTAAAATTACTACTCCCCAGAAAACTATTATCTCCTCTGAAGCCGTAAATGGAATCAGCTTGAAAATGGAGGTCAAACGGGCATGAGGGACCTTCGAGCGAGCGAGGACCCGTCCAATGCTGCTTGCAGCTTTAATTCGGGTCCTCGCCCAAAGGGAAAGGACCTCTCTAGCTTCAGCTAGAGATCCTATTGTTCCTGTACCGTTTCTCTCTTATTATTAACCTTTAGGGCAAATAAACCTTAATTTGACACCCTGAACACGCTCAAAAATTCACCAAAATTGGCACGCCTCTCAGATTCGACGAAAAATTTGATAAAATCAAACAATTAATCCCAAAAATGCCAAAATAACCTCTCTAGCGCCACCAAGGCACACTGAAACGACCCTCACGGCCAGTAGGAATGTCGTAGAGAGATCAAACTAATGCTTATACGATCGTCTCATCAAGACCCACAAATCACGTGACGACACCCCTGACCTATCTCAAACAGGAAGCCTGCAATTTGGATTTCAAAATTAGAGCTCACTGACACGCATGCCACACGTGGTACAAAATTTCATAAAACTAAAGAATTAACCCAAAACATTCCAAAATGTGCTCTCTAGCGCCACCTAAGTAAAATACGGCACACAAAAACGGTCGTCACGTCATCTAGGAATGTCGTAGAGAGATCAAACTAATGCTGAAACGTTCGTCTAATCAAGACCCACAATTTATTTGCAGACTCTTCTGACCCATCTTAAACAGGAAGCTGGCAATTTGCCTTTCAGTTCTAATATACACTTGGGTGCAACTTAGACACATCATCAGTGATGTATCCTGGGTTCATTGGGTGTTTCAGGTCTCACAACATCAGACACCCTCGACCAGGTGACCCAGCCGGGGTTGATCAGTCCCCGGCTTGTGTCTAAGTAGCTGTTACGGTCCACGGATCTCCCCTCTTGATCCACAGCCATCTGGACGCCTTCTCTGCTGCGTCTGTGATGTTCTTGATGACTCTTCTGTTTTGCAGTCCCTTCACTCCCAGCATCTTGAGTGCCCTGACGAGAGACTGGCCCACGAATCCTCTGCACCCGACCTCGATGGGGTTGCATCGGGTCCTCCATCCCCTGCTCCGGCACTCGCCTGCCAGCTCCTCGTACTTAGCCCTCTTCCTCTCAAAGGCCTCCTCCATCCGGTCTTCCCAGGGAACACTCAACTCCAACAGGACCACTTGCCTTGTTGTTTCTGACACCAGGACTATGTCTGGCCTGAGTGTGGTCACTGCGATGTTCTCTGGGAATCTGAGCTGTTTCCCTAGGTCGACTTTCAGCTGCCAGTCCCGAGCTGATGCCAGCAGCCGTCCTGCTTGGCTCTGGCTCTTCTGTGGCTTCTCTCCGGCTCTAACAAAGGCGATGGACTGCCTTGATGGTTGCTGGTGCCTGCTGGTGGAGATCCCTGTGCTGATGACCTCTGCGATAACCCGCAGCACTTGGTCATGGCGCCAGCTGTAGCGCCCTTCTCCTAGTGCCCTTGGGCAGCAGCTCAAGATGTGCTCCAGCGATCCACTTCTCTGGCAGAGAGGGCACAGTGGATTCTCGGCCAAGCCCCAGCGGAAGAGGTTGGATGGGCTTGGGAGGACATCATACACCGACTTGATCAGAAACTTGATCCGGTGTGGCTCAGATCGCCATAGCTCTGTCCACGTTATCTTCCGGTCAGCTGCCTCCTCCCATCGGGTCCATGCCCCCTGTTGCCGCATCCCTACTGTCCTACTACAGCGGGCTTCCTCCACCCCGGCTCGGATCTCCTGCTGGATCAGCTGACGCCTCTCCTTTCCCTGGGCCTTGATGTAGTGAGGTCTTGGGTTGCTCCCGAAGCCTGCACGGCTGAAGCCACTGATCCCACCAGCTTCCTGTGTCGCAGGCGGGACTCAGCCTGGTCCACTGCCTCGTGAGCCTTCCACTTCCTGCCAGTTCTTACTTCTATGCCGGCCGAGGAGACTTTGATGTCACTGGAGTCCCTATACAGCAGCACCTCTCTTGCTCGGGTAACCATAAACTCCTCTGTCACACTATTGAAGGGCAGTTTCAGTTTGTTGTTTCTCCCGTACAAAGCGATGCTGCTGAGACTTCGCGGTAAGCCCAACCACTTCCGCAGGAAACAACTTACCTTCCTCTCGAAGGCCCTCAACGGTGGTTTTTGGCACATTGTAGACCAGCAGAGGCCAGAGGAGTCGTGGCAAGATGCCATGTTGGTAAATCCAGGCTTTGAACTTACCTGGTAGCCCTGACTTATCCACAGCTGTCAGCCAGGTTCCCAACTCCTCTGATGTTGCTTGGAGTGCTGCAGTGTCCTTCAAGGTGCAGTCAAAGATCTTGCCCAGACTGGCTTCTCTCCCACCGATGGAATCTGGGTGCCTCCAAGTGAGAAGCGAAACAAGTCTGTAACCTTCCCCCTCTTCAACACCAGGGACCTGGACTTTGCTGACTTGAAGGTCATCCGGGCCCAGTTAATGAGATGCTCGAGGCCTTGAAGGATCCATCGACATCCCGGGACTGATGTTGTAGTCACTGTCAGATCATCCATAAATGCTCTGATGGGGGGCTGCCACGTACCCGAGTTGGTGAGCGGGCCTCTGCACTCCACCTCTGCTGACTTCACCAGCATATTCATGGCCAAGGCAAACAATATCACGGAAATGGTGCATCCAGTGATAATGCCTTTCTCGAGCCGATGAAATGCAGATGTTACCGTTCCGGAAGTGACTCACACGCTGAAACAGCTGTAGTAGTCCAGTATGAGGTCCTTGATCTTACCTGGAACGTGGTGTTGGTCAAGTGAAGTTTCCACCAGCTTGTGTGGAATGGACCCGTAGGCATTGGCGAGGTCTAGCCAAAGGACTGCCAGGTCTCCTTTACCTTCCCGTGCCTCCCGGATCAGCTGGGTGACGACTCCTGTATGCTCGATGCACCCTGGGACCTTCGGAACTCCCTCCTTCTGCACAGAGGTGTCGATGTAGCTGTTTCTAAGGAGGAACTCCATCATGCGCCGGGCAATGATACTGAAGAATATCTTGCCCTCGACACTGAGGAGTGAGATGATCCTGAACTGCTCGATGGTGCTTGAGTTCTCCTTTGGAATCCAGACACCCTCTGCATGTGCTACCGTCCCCCTTCTCCAGATGACTTTGAGGATCCTCCATAGTCGCTTCAAGAGTCTGGGGCATCTCTTGAAGACAACATACGGCACTCCGCTGGGGCCTTGTGCTGAGCTCGATCTAGCTGCTCTGACAACCTGCTCGACTTCTTTCAAAGTTGGCTCCTTTGGTGTCAAATGCCATGGTGGGTTCTGGCGGACTTATCAAGGTCTTGCATGGCCCAAGATCTTCTTCTCGAGCGCTGTCACTGTAGGTGGCTCTGAGGTACTCGTTGACCTCATCTTCAGTGCACACGAGGTGGCCGTTTCTTTTCTGCCCGAGGATCTTCTTGGTGAAACCAAAAGGGTTCGAGATGAAGGCTGCACGTTTCCTGGCTCTCTCCCTGCCCCTTTTCCTGTGCCACTCGGCACGACGGAGGGAGGTGAGTTTTTTCCTCACGATGTTGCGGAGTTCTGACAGCCCAGCCTTTTCCTCCTCCCTTGCCTGCTTAAACTGCCTCCCAAGCAGTCTGAGCTCCTGCCGAAGCTGGCTGATCTTCACCTCCCGTCTGTTTGGCTCCCCTAGACCTCTGGTTGGCTGTTGTTCCTTTATGCCAAACCTTTCAGCACCAATGCTGATGATCATTGCAGACATCGTCCGCAACACAAAACAAAATTGTCCACAAAGAAATATTCTCTTCTGAGGACGTCAATGGTATCAGCTTGAAACCCGGACAGATGACAAGAGGAAGCATTGATGATCAAAAGTTCTCAAGGAATTTGTTGTTTCTCAAACGGTTTCCGAACCCCAAGAAGCCCTCCAAGCTCCTCCCATTCAAATGAATGGATAATGACAATACAGCTCTGGAAAACCCGTGGAAGATAAGCCTCTACAGAAAAAAACAACATGTCCTATATCTTTGAAAATTACATGAGTGGATTCCTGAAAAAATTTCCAGTTCACAGATGTAACTTGTAGAGATATTTGGTCAACATTGTGGCGTTGGTGGGGACATGTTTCTAGAGTCTTAGTTTCTCTGTTGCTCAGCTGCCCAGTTTGAATCTGTATATGGGCAGCAGATGATGTCATTCACTGTCATGTGACTTTTTTTTGTAATACACACCCATTATAAAGACTGAGGCTCTTTACAAAGCTGCAGAAACACATCCCATCCTTACTTTGAGCAGGTCAAAGGGGCACAAACACATGAAACCCTCAAAATGGAGGTTAACCGGGCATGATGGACGTGCGACAGAGCGAGGAACCGTTGTTTTTTTTTTTTTTTTTGAGAGAGAGATCACACTTAAATATACATACGATTACTGATTATATTAATTTTTTCCATTGTTATTTTTTGCAAGTGTCGGTATCTTTTTACCCTTTCAGGTAAATACCACAACAATGTCCCATTGAGTCCCATTATAACCACAATTTTTAAATCCCATAGTCATTACACAATTTCAGGGTTTCATTTTGGTGAAAAATAGAAACAATCGTCACATTTACTGTTTACCTTGAGACAAATTTCCCATTGTATGTCTGTGGATGAAAACAATGGTAATTCTTAATGGTAAAAACTATGAAAATACTGGCTGTTATACTGTTTAATACTGCTACACTGCTGTTTTCCACTTTTTCTGAAACAATCTTAAAATCATCATTGGATTTAGAAATTTAAAAATTTATCCTCCATGTTGCAACTATTTTGTAAGCCACAATCAGCACTCAGAATCAGCCGTAGAAAAAGGCACAGACAATACAAAGAAGGAATGGAGAGCTCAACACTGAAGTACATTTTTCCTGATGTAGTTCTATGCATGTTCTGTGTCTGTTTGTCTGTGTGTCTCTGAAGTCGAGAGACTGTCTTTAGCATACTTTCACACGCAACCAAACATGCACTCTGCTGCACCTCTCAGAGCTCACTATGACGTCAACGCAACCAATGAGTTTACACAGTTACAGGCCGCTGTCCTGTCAGAACTAAAGTTATACTAATACTAGTATATGTCATTGGTGGACTGATCATTTCTTTCCCCTGATGAGCAACAAGTGAGATAAAGAGGTGCTTCTCTGCAGAGCAGAGGTCACCGACCTTTTTGAGAGTGAAAGCGATGTCTCGCTCGGATTTTAGAATTTTGGTAATAAAGGGACATTATTGTGCTGTTGATGTGAAAGGGTAGTAAGTTAGAACATCAGGGTGGTTGGCTTAAAGGAGGGAGCTGAAGGTGAGCAACCTGTTGCTGTCCTTGAACGCTGGCTGCCAAAAATACTGACACTAACCGGGGCATAATAAAAATCGACCTGGCACACAGTGGGCTCGGACCGGTCCGCATTGAGCACCCCAGACATGTCCTCATCAAGAGTTGCACAGCTCCTGGGACAAACAGTGGACCATGGCTGCCCTGAGGGAGAGACGACAGCTAACTCATGAAGATCGAAAGCTTTACATCTATAAAAGTAATAAAATTAAAAATTAAATATCATCAAAAGTTGATTTTTTTTAGTAATTTCAAAAAGTGAAACTCATATGGATCCATCACACAAGTTTTTATTTCTTTTCAGTTTGATGATTATATCTTAATAGCTAATGAAAACCAGTTAATAATTAATATCGTAAAATTTTTCATATTGCCGTCACATCCAGAAGCAATATTTCCATGATAAAGTTACCATCATAATTTGATTGAAAACCCACATCTAGCACTCAGAATCTTGTTGATCTCATTATTAGTTAGCAAAAATGACTGTTCCCGAATGTTGGTTATCTGGATCACAAAAAACATCTTTTCTTTTTTAAGTTGGGCCATTACGATATCTTCTGCAAATTTCAGCAAGACCCGTCCAGTAGTTTTTTGTGTAATATAGCAAAGAAACAAACATACGCCAGTGAAAACATAACCTCTTTGGCTGACGTAAAAATCAGGCTTTCAAAATGTGGTGAAGTGTTGACTCAAACTTCAGTAGTGTTTTTACTCATGCACTTATTGGACAATATGTGCAGGTGGTTCCATGTGTGCATTGCATTTATGGCATGTTATAAAATGAATCACCAATGACAACGTGGAAATTTTGGAGGGACATGGTGGCCAGAAAAATTGTCGGACCAGGCTCTGCATCCCATAAACTGCTAATAGATTCGTTTCTGGGTTCACACCAGCCAAAATCAAGAGACCCATGTAGGCATTGATGTCTGGGTTAGCAACTTCCAATTGTCTTTGTAAATTTGCTGCCCCTCCAAGGTTTTAATGTTTACCACAGTGGTTCCTCCTCAAATCCATCATCAATGTCATTTTCCTGGCCCCTCCCCTCCTCATCGGTGTGGTGACCATCAAGTATGTAAATCAAGATGGTTGTCATGGTTCTGCCACCCAATGAACTGTGAGCAAAGCCTCAAAAGAAGTATATACCTAACTTACGGGAAAAGTTCAGTGTATGAATGTTCTCTGTGAGAACTGTCAATACAGGTGTTGGACCAGGGTTTGTGTGTGTGTGGGTGTGTGTGTGTGTGTGTGTGTGTGTGTGTGTGTGTGTGTGTGTGTGTGTGTGTGTGTGCGTGCACGTACGTGTGCATGTCTGTGTCCATCTGACTAATGAGGACATACTTGAGCACAATTTTTACACTAACTGTTATCGGCCTCACTCATTTTAATGACCAGTCATTTTTGACCAGGGACATTAAGCGTGTACAAAAGTAAAAAAAAAAAAAAAAAAAACGTAAATACGTAATACATCCTTTGATGCTCTAACTTGGACAAATCTTCAGTGTTGTATCCTGGTATCATCAGGTGTTTCGGGTCTTACAACATACACCCTCCACCAGGTGACCCGAAAGAGGTTGATCAAGCCCCGGCCTGTGTCCAAGTAGCCGACTGCTACCTCCCCCCCCTAGCCTCAGCCATCTAGACGCCCTCTCCGCTGCCTGGATGTTGCTACTGATGGCTCTCCGACTTCTCAGTCCGGTGATGCCCAGGGTTCCGTAAGCCTTGCTGAGGGTGTGGCTGGCGAACCCCCTGCAGCCCACCTCCACTGGCATGCACTTGGTCTTCCAGCCATTCCTACAGCAGTCTTCCACGACCTCCTGGTACTTCTCCCTCTTCCTTTCATGCGCCTCTTCCATTCGCTCCTCCCATGTCACAGTTAGTTCAAGCAGAACAAGTTGCCTTAAGGACTCAGAGACCAAGATGATGTCTGGTTTTAACGAGGTCTGTGAGATGGATTTTTCAGCTGCCTTTCGAAGTCAACTGCCATCACCCAGTCACGTGCTGTGGACAGCAAACCAGCAGGACACTGTTTGGGTCTGTCCTGTGGCCTCTGTCCCTCCCTGACAAACTCGATTCTTCTGCTGCACCTGATCCCCTTGCTGATTGATTCAGCGATGGATTTGAGGACCTGGTCATGTCTCCAGCGATACCGCCCCTCACCTAGTGCCTTGGAGCAGCTACTCATGATGTGTTCCAGTGTGCCTGGCTTGGAACACAGGGGGCAAGCTGGTGTGTCAACTTTGCCCCATGTGAACAGGTTGGATGGCCTAGGGAGGACATCATGGACCCCCTGAATCAGGAACTTAATCCTCTGGGGGTTCCATTTCCACATGTCCTGCCAGGTGACATTCCGCTCCATTGCCGGTTCCCACTTCATCCAGGCTCCCTGATGGCGCATGCCACGGCCTTGATGGCTCGTTCTTCCTCCACTGAGGCGCGTATCTCCGCCTGTAACAGGTTCCGCCTCTCCTTCCCGCTGGCGGAGTAAGTATCGGTTGGATGTTGTCCTGGGGACTTCGTGGATGAGCAGAGGCCAGAGAATTCTTGGGAGGATCCCATGCTGATAGACCCATGCCTTGTATCTACCAGGGAGCCTAGACTTGTCTACGGTCTTTAACCACCCCTCCAAGTCAGCACAGGTGGCCTTGATGGATTCTGAGTCCTTCAAGCTGCAGTTGAAGACTTTTCCCAGACTCTTCACTGGCTTTTCTGTGACAGTTGGTATCTGGACTTAGCCCAGTGTGACCGGATGCCCTTTGGGGCACCCAGAGCCATTGTGTGGCGCTGTGCCGGGGACTTGAGGTGCTGGTCGGTACGCGTCTTTAAAAGGGTGTCGTCACCAAACCGGCCCCCTTTTCCCTGGTCCTGGCAGTGAGCGTGTGTGGCGTGCTCGAGCTTGGCCTGAGCTTCTTTCCAGTAAAAGAAAGGTAAGTGGCCTGCTTTCCCCACCTGCCTGATTGTTCATGGGGCATCTTGCTTAGCCCCTGATCTGTTTGTCCCTGTGCAGCGCAGCTGGTGTGGCTGCGGGGGGGGGGGAGCAAGTTGGCGTGCTGCAAGCGGGAACCTGGTCGCTGTGGTTAGCGTGGCTGGCGGGGTGGTGCGTGTGCCACGCTTTGGATTTGGGCTTCGTCCTCCCGTGGGTGTGTGCCCGGAGTGGGGTTGCAGTGGGTAAGCCAACTCATTTGTCTCGCTCTTGCGTAAAAGCATGCCGACATCGGACTGACTCATCCTCCTTTTCCTGCTGTACCCGCAAATTCCTCCTCTTAAGGTGCCGCTTTTCCGGTTCTATTATTCATCCACCTTGGCATCAGCTGTGGGGGGGACGTGGCTCTAAACAGCCGTCAGGAGACGGGCACTGCTGTTTTTTCTGGACTGTGTTTTAAGGTGCACCGCTGCTGCGGTTATGATTTCCGTTATGGTTTAGTTTATTTCAATTTTTGTTCCCCTAGAGTTCCTTTTGATTTGGTTTGGTTGTAGTTAGTTATGGTTCTGTTAAATTCATATGGTTAAGCATTCTTAATACCCCTGCTTTTGATTTCACTTTGAATCCGTTACATTTCTGTCTGTGTTGAACACAGCAGTAGGCCTGTGTTCAAGTAGCCTACTGCTACTGCCCCCACTGCTCTCCCCTTCTCAGCCACAGCCATCTAGACGCCCTCTCCGCTGCCTCGATGTTGCTATTGATGGCTATTTATATTGATTAAACTCAATACAATTTATTTTGTGTGTTCAAATCCTCTTTGAATTGAATTAACTTCATTTTTCAGAGAAAAAAACTTTGAAATCGGTCAAATTTGACAGGAACACAACATAAGGGTTAAATATCTACAGGATGGCCTAGGGAGGACATCCCTAGGCCAAATATCTACAGCTACATTTGCCTTTCAAGTCAAAATTAATCTCTGATGATACCTGCTCAATCTTTACTAGAGAACGTTTTAGTTGAGACTCCTCTTCAAAATGGTGTTTTCTCTGAAAAATAGAACTTACTAATTGCTAAGTCATTAGAAACCTCAGAAAATTATGGAAGCATGGAGAAAGGATATTAAAGAGAACATAGCACATGACGAATGGGATAAGGTTTGCAGTGATGCACAGACTCGAACAGCAAACACACAATTTAAACTTATTCAGTTCCAGTGGTTGACGAGGGTATGTATATGTCCCGCCAGAAATGCTCAACAAGTATAGTCCTGCTATTCCAGATTTAATGCAGTGCCTTTTCATGCAGTACTGGATCCTATATTCTTTATATTAGTCATCTACCCCAAAGACCAAAATATAGAAATAATTTGTACAGATATCTGTCTTTAAAGCGTAAAGAACAATATAATTAACTTGGAAAACAGTGAGAGGCCTAGTATTAAACGTTTCCACAGTACTTGGGAGCCTTTTATTCAATATCTCAGGGATAGTGTTTTGTCTAGTTTGTTAGAGGAAGATGGAGGAAAATAATCTACACTCTATTGCCAAAAGTATTCGCTCACCTGCCTTTACTCGCATATGAACTTAAATGACATCCCAGTCCTGATCCATAGGGTTCAAAATGACGTTGGGTTACCTTTTGCAGCTTATAACAGTTTCAACTCTTCTGGGAAGGCTGTCCACAAGGTTTAGAAATGTGTTTATGGGAATTTTTGACCATTCTTCCAGAAGCGCATTTGTGAGGTCACACACTGATGTTGGACAAGAAAGCGTGGCTCTCAGTCTCCGCTCTAATTCATCCCAAAGGTGTTCTATCGGGTTAAAGGTCAGGACTGTGTGCAGGCCAGTCAAGTTCATCCACACCAGACTCTGTCATCCATGTCTTTATGGACCTTGCTTTGTGCACTGGTGTACAGTCATGTTGGAAGAGGAAGGGGCCAGCTCCAAACTGTTCCCACAAAGTTGGGAGCATGGAATTGTCCGAAATGTCTTGGAATGCTGAAGAGTTCCTTTCACTGGAACTAAGGGGCCAGCTCCCGAAAAACAACCCCACACCATAATCCCCCATCCACCAAACTTTACACTTGGCACAATGCAGTCCGACAAGTATCATTCTCCTAGCAACCGCCAAAGCCAGACTGGTCCATCAGATTACCAGATGGAGAAGCGCGATTCATCACTCCAGAGACCGCGAATTGGCGGCGTGCTTTACACCATTGCATCCCCCGCTATGCATTGCACTTGGTGATGTATGGCTTGGATGCAGCTGCTCGGCCATTGAAACCCATTCCATGAAGCTCTCTGCGCACTGTTCTTGAGCTAATCTGAAGTCCACATGAAATTGGAGGTCTGTAGCAATTGACTCTGCAGAAAGTTGGCGACCTCGTCGCACTATGCGCCTCAGCATCCGCTGACTCCGCTCCGTCAGTTTACGTGGCCTACCACTTTGCGGCTGAATTGCTGTCGGTCCCAAACACTTCCATGTTCTTATAATACAGCTGACAGTGTGCTGTGGAATATTTAGGAGTGTGGAAATTTCACGATTGGATTTGTTGCACAGGTGGCATCCTATCACAGTTCCATGCTAGAATTCACTGAGCTCCTGAGAGCGACCCATTCTTTCACAAATGTTTGTAAAAGCAGTCTGCATGCCTAGGTTCTGGATTTAATCCACCTGTGGCCATGGAAGTGATTGGAACACCGATTCTGATTATTTGGATGGGTGAGCGAATACTGTTGGCAATATAGTGTATATCTGTAATGTTGGACTTCTCTGCACAAGGAAATGTTGAAAATGTACTCTCGAAGTGTAAATACCTACAACATTCTATTCATTCCTCTTGTTTTTTTGTTTTATTCTATAAATAAAACTGGTATCATGTTCTTGGCAGTTGTGTTTCTGTGCCTAATGATCTTCTCGCAGTGATTAACGCTCATTTGGAGACAAGGGTTGTCCTTTAAAACTAATTTTTCATATTCTTGGTTCATCTTGTACCTAAGAATGGCAAAATGTTGTTATCGTCCGCTTTTGGGAATAAAACTGATATGATATCAGTTGTATTCAAAGAATTTATTTATGATTATTATTTATATATATATTTATTTATTTATTTATTTTAGTATTGATAACAAGGGTTTTCATTAGTTTTTTCAAGTGATTTACTGGGTTTTCTGGGTTTGAGAAGTGATACCTGGATTTTCACTATTTTTGTAAAATGATTTCTGTTTTTCATTTATTTATATATAAATAATAACTTGAGTTTTCTCTAGCTTTTTTTTTTTTTTAATCAACTGTTGAATGGGTTTTCAATGGATTTCTCAAGCCAAACCCAAAAGCTGGGTTTGAACTTGTTTCATTAAGCAACAACAAAGTTCTCACTTTCATTTTATCGTAATGACCAGGTTTTTACTTTTTGTTGTCAAGTGGTTTTGATGGGTTTTGTATAGCCAAAACAGGTTTTTTTCCGGTTTTGTAAAAATGATCTGTTGTTCATTGGTTTAGTACGTTGATAACTGGGTTTTCACTATTTTTGTAAAGTGAATACTAGGCTTTCACTGATTTTGAGAAATTCTGTTTTTAATTGCTTTTAATGAGGCGATGACTGGTTTTTCACCAGTTTTTTTTTTCAAGGTGATGACTTTTTTTTAAGTATTATATGTGTTTTTACTGTTTCTTAATCCAAAACGTTGGTTGTCAACGGGTTTGTAAAATGAATGTTGGTTTTTACTTTTGTGAAAAGTAAAAATGTTCACTGTGTTTTCACTGATGTTCACTGGCTTTATAAAATGACGTCTGTTTTTCATTGGTTTTGTAAATTGTTTACTGGGTATTCTCTAAGTTTCTTCAAGTGATGATTGGATTTTCACATTTTTACAAGAAAAAAGAAGTCCTTTTACTGTTTTGTTTAGTGATATCTGGGTTTTCCCTGTTTCATAAACCCAAAATGGAGTTGTGACCTTTTTTTTAAAGTGAAAATTTGTTTTTTACATGTTTTGTAAAACGATATCTGTTGTTCTTTGAGTTAGAACAGTGACAACTGGGTTTTTCACTAGTTTTATGAAGTGATGACTAGGTTTTCCCTTTATATTTTAAGCCAAAACTGGGTTCTCACTGGTTTTTTAAAGGGATGTGCGCGGTAGAGGTAGACTAGGTAGACTAGTACATTAGACTGTACAGATTCATTTGTATTTTACTATGTCAACGATACATGCACACACATACTCATACAAGTGTACTTACAAACACGTGCACAACCAGAGGTAGATTAATACAGATTAAACTGTTCAGATTGCTGATAAAATCTATACATAATCCAAGATACCATAGCATTTTTTTGTAATAGGCCTGGAATGTAGGTAAATGTTGCCATTGATGGTCAACATTAAAATGACTAATCTGACCTTTTTTCACAGAGCCAGTAATACAACCAGGGGCAACTAAGACAGTCTTTCAAACACTCGTGAATACCCAAGTGATGACTTTATTAAAACCAGTGACGATCCAGATTTAGACAAAATTGAAACAGTGAAGCCTTGGTACGGCTTATACAATATGGGCAATGCCCAGTAAGGCAACAGAAAGCCAATGAAACCCTGAGTTATTGATATTTTTCTCGGTGGAGCCTGATTAAACTACACAGCACCATTGAAAACACACTTGTGGCCAGATAAAATTGGTTAGAATCCCAGGAATGTTTCCTTATGCCCTGTGAAAACCCAGATATGCCTCTAGAAGAACCATTGCAATCCAGTGACAACCCATTTTTGACCAAATGAATAAAGTTAAGCTCTAGGTTTGGTAATAAATTTCAGTAAAGACTCGTGAGACTACTTAATATCTTACTTCATAAAAAAGTTACATTCCTGTTATTTGACTTAATAAAATCAGTGGAACCCCAGGAATTGTCCCATTCACATACACAGCACTATTGAAAACATTCTTATGCCTGTACAAAAACAAAGAATATCCTTTTGGCAAAAACCAAGCGAGAACATCATAAAAATAGAGGAAAAAAAAAATAGTGCTGACTCCATAAAATTAGAGATAATCAATCACTCAGTTCTTCTTTATTTGTATTGTGCCAATTCATAACAAGTGGTATCTCTTTTCCAATGCATACAAATGTCATTTCTATTATCCAGGACTGTCCAGAAGAAACTTCAGTCCCTCTCCAAGACAAAGCAACTATCCTTCTGGCCTGCAAAGAGGCCAAAGTTGATCAAAGTCTTACATTAAGAATTAATCGTAAAGTCGTGCAGATGTAAACCCAGAATACAAAGTTTTGCCAGACAAGGTACTCCGGGACCAACAATTTTACTTAATGTGTTAACAACCATTTTCCAAAAAGTCACTAATTTTAGGACATTCCCATACACAGTGAATTAAACTGCAAAACACACACGATTCCTTAATTCCGGCCATTTAACAGATAACAGCTATCTGGTTTCCCCCAAACATCACAGACTAACACACAACATGCTAACTCAGGCTAGTCACCACAGTGGGACTGAAAGCCAACTGTTTAACTTGTCTTAACTATTGAAACAATGCTCATACATTGAAGTTTGTCCTTCAGACTTTCAACAAGTAATGTGAACATTGATGAGCATGCAGTTACCTGTAGTTCACTTCACCCTGCTCGTAGCAATGAGCAAATGAAATAGTACTCAGCATTAAAATACTCGCATTTCCATCATCAGGTTTGGCAACGGTATGTTGGTACTGAGCCCGGATTCAGGACAAGTCTAGTTGCCGGTCCTGTGCTGAAACTGACTGAAGCTGAAGAAGCAGTTGGCTGTGAATTGATTAGCGCGCACATAAAGGTTTTAGCTGACTGTATCTGGCTCATTCCCTTCAAAAATAAAATTAATTCACTGGGCCCTGTGGTTCCGCGAGGCTGGTAGCCTATATGTGAAGGTATATGTGGCTGTTTATACCCAACAACCGAGCAGTGATAGCTTCTGAGCTTAGGCATGCTGAACACTGATCTTTTCCTAAGAATATAAAAAACATGGCTGCACTTCACATAAGGAATCTTTCCAGCAAGGAGGGAGAGGGATACTCAGGTGGAGGTTAGGTATGCAAATAAAAAAAATATACTGTTACGTAACAGTATAGCTACAGACACAATAGCTCGCAAAATACCACGAGTTAACATTTATGTTCCTTGCTAAATACAGGGTTTTTTTGTCTACTACCGCAAATCTGTGGGCTGGGAGGAAGGCCAAATACCCCAAAATGTGTTCAAAAGCCTTTAAAAAGTTGTTTTTCATAATATATCCCCTTTGAAGGACATGGAACGTTCAGTCTGTGCATGCGTAACTGTAATACCCCTTTCAGACTGGCCAAAAACCCCGTATAAACCCGGTAACAATTGGCCTCCTGTCGGTAGTTTGAAAGGGTTTAATCAGCACTTCGACCTGGGTCGACTGACCTTGCAAGTGACATGGGTTTTCGTCGGCTTGTCTCCATTTGGCTCCAGTGGGAACATCCCACCCGCTAATTTAAAGATGACGTCGGTGTAACATGCCCAAGGCATAACATTGAGCCTGTCCTCTGTGACTTACGTGACTCTTTGCCATCCCAGCAACAAATTCCATCCGCCTTTGCATCATCAAGTTTCGAGTCATCGAGTTTGTACATTTTTTAAAGAGGGACAAAAGTATAAAGTACAGAAAATCGTGTCCACAGCGTCCATGCTGCTTCCCTTGCATACGTGGTTGTGTTTCGTTGCGATGATGACATCAGCTTGATGCGCCAGAGAAAAAAACAGCCACGCAGCTTGTCTGCTGCCAATAGAGTCAAGGGTTAACGGGTTGAAAAAACCCGCATTGTCCTGTAAATTTTAGTTTGAAAGCGGTCTAAGAGTGCTCTTCACATGAGAGGTTACTGGTGATTAAGCTGTGTAACTATGTGAATGCTGTCACTTAGATTATGTCTAATAGGAATCAGAAAAGGAAAATTCAAAATGACAGAGAAAAGTGACAACCTTGTCTGTCAAAATGACAGCATACCAATGTTACCGCAACCTCTGGTCAGAAAAAAAAAAAAAAAGAAGAGACATATCGTCTCTTCTATTTTTGACATTGACCTTGCAATGCCGGTTTTGAGCTGTGTGCACAGATGGGCTCCCAAATTGCATTTCTTCTGGCAACGCAGAGATATCTCTGCTGGAGTTCACCAGTGTGTTTATTTGCCTCCAACTCCATGGCTTCAAACTTCATGTTGCGTTTATGGCCACTCTACTCTCCCAAGCTCTCCATGGTGACAGACGGTAGCACAAAAAAATCCTCATTTAAAGAGGGCGGTCCACAGTACTTTTGCACCTGTTATCAATTGCGCATGCATTTGATAACATAGTAAATCACCCGTAACACGCCCACTAAAAGCATATGCATTTTTTTTTGTTTGCACATGCAATTTAGCCCTCGTTATTTGGGATCTTAGTAGATCAGACCCATAGAGAGCTGTATGTACAGACTGCCTTGTTTCTGATTTTCTGCCAGCTGAGCGTATTGTTCTGTTTTTCGAGTCTAAACAAAGACAATTTAAGATTATTTCTTTTGACTGAATTTGCCTTAATACGTTATATATAATCTTATTTTAACGAACACACATAAGACAGGACAAAACAAAACAATAACAAACTGGGAATAAAAATACAAAAAAAATTAAAAACAGTTCCAAATAAGTGTGAGAGGTACATTATACATTAAAGGGGGAAAAGTAGTGGGAGCTAAATACAAAGTAAAAAAAAAAAGGGATTTTTTTTTTCTTTCCCCCTTTTTTTCCTCCTTCCCTTCCTTCACATAAAATGCATAATAGCAGAAATGTTTCCATTAATATAATCAAGGAATGGTTTCCATATTTTTCAAAGGCATCGGTTTCTGTGGTGCAGGAGACATATCAAAAAGTCCAGAGGTATGTATTTCCATTATTGTCCTATGCCAGCCCTCAACTGAGGGGGCTTTATCTGAAATCGTACATTCATTTTCAGAAGTGAGATTTGGCCCAATGGGGAGACTGTTCCATCTCTCCAAATCTTGTTTGGGTTAAAAGTTGTCTTGAAACATTTGATTGAGTTTAGGTGTAATAAAGATGTCTAAATATGTAAACTCTGCAGGGGACCACTTGAATGGAAAAGGATTCGGATTATCTGGCTGTTCAGAAAAGGCAACAAACCGGAAAATAATCTGAATAAGCCGAGGCAATTTTATGTGATCTTTCGCCCACATCCAATAAAGGTATTAAACGGTCACGTCTAACAGCTTCCGCTAGGAGCAGGGGTAAGGCTTCGGAGCCGCATGTGGCTCTTTTGCCCCTCGCCTGTGGCTCTCTGGACTCAGAGGACAGAAGAGCAAAAAACTCGTCCTTTGTCTTGCATTAAACTCTAATTAATTGATATTATCTCTGCACGTTTTTTAGAACTATCAGAAAAGAAATGATTTAAGTTTAAAATGTCAGGAAAGACCCTCTGACCTCCATCTCACCTGATGATGTCACATAAATATTTACGATTTCTCCACTGCAAGTAAAACCTGATCCTGTGGGAAAAAAACGGAGTAACAACAATAGCAAAATAATATTGACAGTGATAACACAGGCTAATATTAATTGACTGTTATTTTGTTGACAGGCCTGATAATCAAAGTAAACATCCATTATTGTCATTTTAGCTCTAAGTTTATAATTGTGATATAATGTGGTATAACAATAATGCCAAGGTAAAGTAACAAAAGTACATGACCCATTATAGAGCAGTCATGTTGAGTGATAAAGCAGTTTGCTTATAGATCTGATGTCATTATAATTATGTAGAGTCAGCAGGTGCTGCTGTCGTCATTTTAAGGTTTTAATGTGTTTTGTGGCTCCAGACAGATTTTTTTGGTGTGCGTGGCAGTCAAAATGTCTCTTTTGATTGGAAAGGTTGCAGACCCCTGCGCTAGAGGTTCACTCGCCACTGCAAACAAAAGAGGTGACAGAGGATAGCCCTGTCTGCTACCCCTCCCGACCATAAACTTTGTGGACCATTGATTATGACTGCAGCCATTGGTTGACTATATAGGACCAACACCCATTTAACAAAACCATCACCTTAACCAAAACGTTCAAGTGTAAAAAAACAAATAAGATCATTCAACACGGTCAAAAGCTTTTTCCGCGTCTAAGGAAATCACAAGATTATCTATTTGCCTGCTGTTCAGAAAAATGAATAATATTTAACAATCTTCCAATTTTGTTATGAGAATTACGGCCCTTAATGAAGCCAGTTTGATCCTCCTTCACTATGATTGGTAGAAGAGCTTCTTAGCGTCTTGCAAAGACTTTGGAAACAATTTTTAAATCTACATTCAGAAGCGAGATTGCCCTATATAAGGCGCAATCTTTAGGACAGTTCCCTTTTTTACATTCAAAGAAATATTGGCTTGTCTTAGTGATGGTGGGAGGGTGCCACACTCAAAGGAATGACTGAACGTGTTCATCATAGGCTCTAATAGAAAGCTTTGAAATTCTTGGTAAAACTCACTACCAAAGACCATCACTGACTGGTGCTTTACCTGTCTGAAGAAGTTGAATTGCCTCGCGCAATTCAGCTGCTGAAATCGGGGCATTTAATTTAGATTTCTGATCTTGCGATATAGTTGGGAGATCAAGCTCTGCGAAGAAAGCTTCCATCAGTGTTTTGGCAATGCAAGTTTGTTCCGACCGATATAATTTTTTATAGAAATTCCTAAAAGTGTCAATAATTAGTTTAGAATCAGAAGAACAAGTCCCCGATCCACGTAAAATAGACTCAATAATTTGAGAAGCCCTTCGATTTTTAGTTAAACTGGCTAAAAATCTTTGTTTTGCACATCCTCATTGTCCCCCCGCTATCTTTGTTTAATAGGTAGTTGAACGTGGAGCGAATAGCAGCAATGTCCTTCAGTTAAGCTGCTGTTGTGTTTCTTAACATATTCCCTCTCTGATATTTTCAACCTTTTTTCTAATAAAGCTTGTTTTTTCCATACTTTGAAGTCTTTTGGTTGCAGTATAGAATACAATTAACCCCCGAGCATAGGCCTTGGAGATCTCCCAGAGCAGAGATTAATTAGTGGCAGAAGGGATGTTAATGGTGAGAAAATGCCTAAATTCTATAGTGAAATATGATATCCATTAGTCATCTTTTAAAACTGATGCATCCATTCTCCAGCTTGTGGGTTTTTTGTAAAGTTTTTAAATGTAATGTCCATACACAACTGCTGCATGATCTGATATTATAATGTTTCAAATTGCGCAGGAGACAATGGATTCTACAAGCAGTTTTGGGACAAGAAAACAACCATTTCTTGTGTAACAGTTATGAAGGGTTAGAAAAAAAAAGGAAAATTCTTATCTGTAGGGTGAAGCGTCCTCCAAACATCCACATATACCAAGTCCTCACAAAGACCAATAATTTGTTTTGATTGTTTTGGAAGGGATGAGACAACCTATCCATCAAGGGATTCATGAGGCAATTAAAGTCACCTCCTTTGATAGTTCTTTCCATCGCAAGAGCAGATGACTTGTCAAATGCCTCCGTTAGAAAATTAAGGGGATGGCATGGGGGACAGTAAACAGTTAAGAGAGCAAAATCCTCTCCAAGGAGGCTGCAATAAGTACAAGCCGTCTGTATTTGTCACTAATACATTTTGACAACTTAACGGTTAAATTGTTCCTAATGAGTATTGCCACCCCTCTGCTTTTGGTGGTAAAAGATGAGAAATATGCTCAAAACCACACTGTTGAACTTTTAAATGTTCCTCATCATTCAGGTGTGCTTCTTCCAACAAAGCAATGTCAATCTTTTTCCTTTTTAAATATAACACAGCATTTTTTCCTTTTAATGGGTGAGTGGCTCCCTTTAATATTCAACGTACCTTAATGCATCACAAGTCATAACATTTTTTATTAAAACGATTTAAGCCCCCGAATTTATTGTAATCACTACATTGAATTTGTACCTGGTTGTAACCCAGCTGAAAGACAAAAGAACACATAACACACAATAACAGATATGTGCCAATGGCACTGTTGGAGGAACCTTCCCCATGTGGTAACCAGGGAATTAAACATGACCGTCTCTGTAACCAGACACTAAGTTGACGAACGTCTCTTACAACTCCCAGCTCAAATAACACTACTATTATTAGTATTAGTATCCACCTTAAACAAGAATGAGCAAAACATTGAAAACAGAAAAAGAAAGTCCTCCTCTCCCCATAAATAACAAATTAGAATACTCTCTGTATTTTTAGTTTCCCATCATGTTATCAGCCACCCACAATCACCTTAAACATAGGATGGTAGGGCAGAGGTTAAGCTTTAAATTGTTCAGATTGTTCACACAAACTTAGTTCAAAACAGTGTTTTCATCAAAATAGTTAACCTGCCCTCAGTCATAAACAAGTTGGCTGGTGACTCACGTGAGTTATCTGAGAGTGTCAACAAAAGCCATAGCTTTAGAAGGAGAGTCGAAGCTCCTGGCTCCCCCATCATGGATTATTTTCAGCATGGCCGGGTAGAGCATCATGTATTTAGCTCCAATATCCCGGAGGCGTTATCATCAAATCTGTTATCCTGTTTTAATGTGGACATAGATCTGTGCAACCTTGCACTGCAATTCTTTTATGCCCCACGCCACTTTGGGCCTAATTTGCTAAGTGGCAAATTAGGCTACAAAAGTTACAAAAAAAATGCCACGATGATGGGGCTTGGGTAGGAGGGGTGGTCGGTATTTGTACCCTACCCTGCTGCAAAGACCCTCAATCCAATAATAATGCAGTGGCTGATAGGAATTTGAGTCCCTCTTTGTTTGAATTTCTCTTCTTCTGCTAGTTCAAATTCAGGCTTGTAAGGAGTGCATGGAGGCTGAAAACGTTTTATTATCCAGGAAGTTGGCTCCCCAACAATTTGGTTTGACAAACAAATATCAATTTTTATCAAATTATTACTGCAAAGCCAAAACATGGCTGCATTTTATGACATGGTGACAACATTTTCCCCCCTTCATTCTGTTTTCTTCACTTCAAAGGGCAAGAAGGCATGGACCTTGTCTTGAGATGAGGAGCTGTCCACACGTCCACATACTTTCTGGGCAACAGGCATGCATCTTGGCATAAGTTGCCTTGTACTCTGCAAAAAAGAAGGTAAACTTTAGCTTTTTTTTTTTTTTTTTTTTTTTAAGTTTGGTGTTAAAGTAAATGTGTAAGATTGAAAGATTAAAAAATATGTCTCTCTAAAAATTTAATTAAATCATTAAAAAGCCTTAAAAAGCCATCTATTTAGACATCTGCAGCTCACAGTTTTAATAACATTTCATTGGCTTATCAGAGTACTATTCATAATTATCCATGGAAGAATCATTCCTGACTAAATTAGTAAGAGGCAAACATAAATAAAACTGGAAATCTATCAGTTTTGAAACCCATTCTGTTGGGCGTTAAGGAGAACGAAATGCACGCATTGGGTGATCTCATGTGGAGTGTGTTAAGGGGCAGATAAAAAGGGAGGAAGCCTTAAATAGTAGGACCTTTTTGTAAACAGTTGATTATATCTTAAAAAGAGTTCCCTACTTTTTTTTTTTTTTTTTTAAAAAAGAAATATCTCGATTAGATTACAATCTGACAATTGTCTTAAACAACTGTCTTAAAATATGTGATAAATACATAGGACCTTGTGCTTTGGCTAACGCTACAAGTCATCAGACCCTGGCAAAATGTTGTTATCGTCCACTTTTGGGAATAAAACTGATATGATATCAGTTGTATTCATAGAATTTTTTTATGATTATATTTATATATTTATTTATTTATTTTAGTATTGATAACAAGGGTTTTCATTAGTTTTTTCAAGTGATTTACTGGGTTTTCACCAGTTTTGAAAAGTGAGACCTGGATTTCCACTAGTTTTGTAAAATGATTTCTGTTTTTTATTTATTTATTTATAAATAATAACTGAGTTTTCTCTAACTTATTTTTTTTTTTTTTTTAATCAACTGTTGAATGGGTTTTCAATGGATTTCTCAAGCCAAAACCAAAAGCTGGGTTTGAACTTGGATAGAGTTCCCTACTTTTTTTTTAAAAAAAAAGAAGTATCTCGATTAGATTACAATCTGACAATTGTCTTAAACAATTGTCTTAAAATATGTGATAAAAACATAGGACCTTGTGCTTTGGCTAACAGTGAGGTAACCTACAGGTCATCAGACCTGGGTTTTCACCAGCATTATACCGACATCCCTTTGTTCTAGTTTCATGAATCAGGACAGTTTACATTGTAATATACTGGTGGTCAAATTCTTGTTTTTCTGTCTGTGACCAGTGGGTAATCTCACCATATCCGAATAAGTGCTGCTTAGCACATTCAGGAGATGAAGTTCATGGGATGGTTAGTTGTACATTAATTTTACATTTATGGTACATCACACAGTACAAAATGTCAAAATGGTTCTTTTTTAAAATATTTTTTATATTCTATTAATACACCGATGTCAGGCTGATGGCACTTCAGTTTTATGCCAAATAAACCATCTCAATGATTTACGCTTATTTTGTTAATAAATGTTGTCTTTCCATATCGAATTCACATTTTTGCTGCATCTGGCAGTACAAATGGACAGAAAAGTGTTATCGCGGCGAAATAAGCTTATTTGTAACCCGAAACGTTATTCTATAAATAAAACTGGTATCATGTTCTTGGCAGTTGTGTTTCTGCGCCTAATGATCTTCTCGCAGTGATTAACGTTCATTTGGAGACAAGGGTTGTCCTTTAAAACTAATTTGTCATATTCTTTGTTCATCTTGTACCTAAGAATGGCAAAATGTTGTTATCGTCCACTTTTGGGAATAAAACTGATATGATATCAGTTGTATTCATAGAATTTATTTATGATTATATTTATATATATATTTATTTATTTATTTATTTTAGTATTGATAACAAGGGTTTTCATTAGTTTTTTCAAGTGATTTACTGGGTTTTCACCAGTTTTGAAAAGTGATACCTGGATTTCCACTAGTTTTGTAAAATGATTTCTGTTTTTCATTTATTTATTTATAAATAATAACTGAGTTTTCTCTTTTTTTTTTTTTTTTAATCAACTGTTGAATGGGTTTTCAATGGATTTCTCAAGCCAAAACCAAAAGCTGGGTTTGAACTTGGATAGAGTTCCCTACTTTTTTTTTTTTTTTTTTTTTAAAAAGAAGTATCTCGATTAGATTACAATCTGACAATTGTCTTAAAATATGTGATAAAAACATAGGACCTTGTGCTTTGGCTAACAGTGAGGTAACCTACAGGTCATCAGACCTGGGTTTTCACCAGCATTATACCGACATCCCTTTGTTCTAGTTTCATGAATCAGGACAGTTTACATTGTAATATACTGGTGGTCAAATTCTTGTTTTTCTGTCTGTGACCAGTGGGTAATCTCACCATATCCGAATAAGTGCTGCTTAGCACATTCAGGAGATGAAGTTCATGGGATGGTTAGTTGTACATTAATTTTACATTTATGGTACATCACACAGTACAAAATGTCAAAATGGTTCTTTTTTAAAATATTTTTTATATTCTATTAATACACCGATGTCAGGCTGATGGCACTTCAGTTTTATGCCAAATAAACCATCTCAATGATTTACGCTTATTTTGTTAATAAATGTTGTCTTTCCATATCGAATTCACATTTTTGCTGCATCTGGCAGTACAAATGGACAGAAAAGTGTTATCGCGGCGAAATAAGCTTATTTGTAACCCGAAACGTTATTCTATAAATAAAACTGGTATCATGTTCTTGGCAGTTGTGTTTCTGCGCCTAATGATCTTCTCGCAGTGATTAACGCTCATTTGGAGACAAGGGTTGTCCTTTAAAACTAATTTGTCATATTCTTTGTTCATCTTGTACCTAAGAATGGCAAAATGTTGTTATCGTCCACTTTTGGGAATAAAACTGATATGATATCAGTTGTATTCATAGAATTTATTTATGATTATATTTTTATATATATATATTTATTTATTTATTTTAGTATTGATAACAAGGGTTTTCATTAGTTTTTTCAAGTGATTTACTGGGTTTTCACCAGTTTTGAAAAGTGATACCTGGATTTCCACTAGTTTTGTAAAATGATTTCTGTTTTTCATTTATTTATTTATAAATAATAACTGAGTTTTCTCTTTTTTTTTTTTTAATCAACTGTTGAATGGGTTTTCAATGGATTTCTCAAGCCAAAACCAAAAGCTGGGTTTGAACTTGGATAGAGTTCCCTACTTTTTTTTTTTTTTTTTTTTAAAAGAAGTATCTCGATTAGATTACAATCTGACAATTGTCTTAAACAATTGTCTTAAAATATGTGATAAAAACATAGGACCTTGTGCTTTGGCTAACAGTGAGGTAACCTACAGGTCATCAGACCTGGGTTTTTCACCAGCATTATACCGACATCCCTTTGTTCTAGTTTCATGAATCAGGACAGTTTACATTGTAATATACTGGTGGTCAAATTCTTGTTTTTCTGTCTGTGACCAGTGGGTAATCTCACCATATCCGAATAAGTGCTGCTTAGCACATTCAGGAGATGAAGTTCATGGGATGGTTAGTTGTACATTAATTTTACATTTATGGTACATCACACAGTACAAAATGTCAAAATGGTTCTTTTTTAAAATATTTTTTATATTCTATTAATACACCGATGTCAGGCTGATGGCACTTCAGTTTTATGCCAAATAAACCATCTCAATGATTTACGCTTATTTTGTTAATAAATGTTGTCTTTCCATATCGAATTCACATTTTTGCTGCATCTGGCAGTACAAATGGACAGAAAAGTGTTATCGCGGCGAAATAAGCTTATTTGTAACCCGAAACGTTATTCTATAAATAAAACTGGTATCATGTTCTTGGCAGTTGTGTTTCTGCGCCTAATGATCTTCTCGCAGTGATTAACGCTCATTTGGAGACAAGGGTTGTCCTTTAAAACTAATTTGTCATATTCTTTGTTCATCTTGTACCTAAGAATGGCAAAATGTTGTTATCGTCCACTTTTGGGAATAAAACTGATATGATATCAGTTGTATTCATAGAATTTATTTATGATTATATTTATATATATATATATTTATTTATTTATTTTAGTATTGATAACAAGGGTTTTCATTAGTTTTTTCAAGTGATTTACTGGGTTTTCACCAGTTTTGAAAAGTGATACCTGGATTTCCACTAGTTTTGTAAAATGATTTCTGTTTTTCATTTATTTATTTATAAATAATAACTGAGTTTTCTCTAACTTATTTATTTTTTTTTTTTTTTAATCAACTGTTGAATGGGTTTTCAATGGATTTCTCAAGCCAAAACCAAAAGCTGGGTTTGAACTTGGATAGAGTTCCCTACTTTTTTTTTTTTTTTTTAAAAAAAGAAGTATCTCGATTAGATTACAATCTGACAATTGTCTTAAACAATTGTCTTAAAATATGTGATAAAAACATAGGACCTTGTGCTTTGGCTAACAGTGAGGTAACCTACAGGTCATCAGACCTGGGTTTTCACCAGCATTATACCGACATCCCTTTGTTCTAGTTTCATGAATCAGGACAGTTTACATTGTAATATACTGGTGGTCAAATTCTTGTTTTTCTGTCTGTGACCAGTGGGTAATCTCACCATATCCGAATAAGTGCTGCTTAGCACATTCAGGAGATGAAGTTCATGGGATGGTTGGTTGTACATTAATTTTACATTTATGGTACATCACACAGTACAAAATGTCAAAATGGTTCTTTTTTAAAATATTTTTTATATTCTATTAATACACCGATGTCAGGCTGATGGCACTTCAGTTTTATGCCAAATAAACCATCTCAATGATTTACGCTTATTTTGTTAATAAATGTTGTCTTTCCATATCGAATTCACATTTTTGCTGCATCTGGCAGTACAAATGGACAGAAAAGTGTTATCGCGGCGAAATAAGCTTATTTGTAACCCGAAACGTTATTCTATAAATAAAACTGGTATCATGTTCTTGGCAGTTGTGTTTCTGCGCCTAATGATCTTCTCGCAGTGATTAACGCTCATTTGGAGACAAGGGTTGTCCTTTAAAACTAATTTGTCATATTCTTTGTTCATCTTGTACCTAAGAATGGCAAAATGTTGTTATCGTCCACTTTTGGGAATAAAACTGATATGATATCAGTTGTATTCATAGAATTTATTTATGATTATATTTATATATATATATATTTATTTATTTATTTTAGTATTGATAACAAGGGTTTTCATTAGTTTTTTCAAGTGATTTACTGGGTTTTCACCAGTTTTGAAAAGTGATACCTGGATTTCCACTAGTTTTGTAAAATGATTTCTGTTTTTCATTTATTTATTTATAAATAATAACTGAGTTTTCTCTAACTTATTTATTTATTTTTTTTAATCAACTGTTGAATGGGTTTTCAATGGATTTCTCAAGCCAAAACCAAAAGCTGGGTTTGAACTTGGATAGAGTTCCCTACTTTTTTTTTTTTAAAAAAAGAAGTATCTCGATTAGATTACAATCTGACAATTGTCTTAAACAATTGTCTTAAAATATGTGATAAAAACATAGGACCTTGTGCTTTGGCTAACAGTGAGGTAACCTACAGGTCATCAGACCTGGGTTTTCACCAGCATTATACCGACATCCCTTTGTTCTAGTTTCATGAATCAGGACAGTTTACATTGTAATATACTGGTGGTCAAATTCTTGTTTTTCTGTCTGTGACCAGTGGGTAATCTCACCATATCCGAATAAGTGCTGCTTAGCACATTCAGGAGATGAAGTTCATGGGATGGTTAGTTGTACATTAATTTTACATTTATGGTACATCACACAGTACAAAATGTCAAAATGGTTCTTTTTTAAAATATTTTTTATATTCTATTAATACACCGATGTCAGGCTGATGGCACTTCAGTTTTATGCCAAATAAACCATCTCAATGATTTACGCTTATTTTGTTAATAAATGTTGTCTTTCCATATCGAATTCACATTTTTGCTGCATCTGGCAGTACAAATGGACAGAAAAGTGTTATCGCGGCGAAATAAGCTTATTTGTAACCCGAAACGTTATTCTATAAATAAAACTGGTATCATGTTCTTGGCAGTTGTGTTTCTGCGCCTAATGATCTTCTCGCAGTGATTAACGTTCATTTGGAGACAAGGGTTGTCCTTTAAAACTAATTTGTCATATTCTTTGTTCATCTTGTACCTAAGAATGGCAAAATGTTGTTATCGTCCACTTTTGGGAATAAAACTGATATGATATCAGTTGTATTCATAGAATTTATTTATGATTATATTTATATATATATTTATTTATTTATTTATTTTAGTATTGATAACAAGGGTTTTCATTAGTTTTTTCAAGTGATTTACTGGGTTTTCACCAGTTTTGAAAAGTGATACCTGGATTTCCACTAGTTTTGTAAAATGATTTCTGTTTTTCATTTATTTATTTATAAATAATAACTGAGTTTTCTCTAACTTATTTATTTATTTATTTTTTTAATCAACTGTTGAATGGGTTTTCAATGGATTTCTCAAGCCAAAACCAAAAGCTGGGTTTGAACTTGGATAGAGTTCCCTACTTTTTTTTTTTTTTTAAAAAAGAAGTATCTCGATTAGATTACAATCTGACAATTGTCTTAAACAATTGTCTTAAAATATGTGATAAAAACATAGGACCTTGTGCTTTGGCTAACAGTGAGGTAACCTACAGGTCATCAGACCTGGGTTTTCACCAGCATTATACCGACATCCCTTTGTTCTAGTTTCATGAATCAGGACAGTTTACATTGTAATATACTGGTGGTCAAATTCTTGTTTTTCTGTCTGTGACCAGTGGGTAATCTCACCATATCCGAATAAGTGCTGCTTAGCACATTCAGGAGATGAAGTTCATGGGATGGTTAGTTGTACATTAATTTTACATTTATGGTACATCACACAGTACAAAATGTCAAAATGGTTCTTTTTTAAAATATTTTTTATATTCTATTAATACACCGATGTCAGGCTGATGGCACTTCAGTTTTATGCCAAATAAACCATCTCAATGATTTACGCTTATTTTGTTAATAAATGTTGTCTTTCCATATCGAATTCACATTTTTGCTGCATCTGGCAGTACAAATGGACAGAAAAGTGTTATCGCGGCGAAATAAGCTTATTTGTAACCCGAAACGTTATTCTATAAATAAAACTGGTATCATGTTCTTGGCAGTTGTGTTTCTGCGCCTAATGATCTTCTCGCAGTGATTAACGTTCATTTGGAGACAAGGGTTGTCCTTTAAAACTAATTTGTCATATTCTTTGTTCATCTCGTACCTAAGAATGGCAAAATGTTGTTATCGTCCACTTTTGGGAATAAAACTGATATGATATCAGTTGTATTCATAGAATTTATTTATGATTATATTTATATATATATTTATTTATTTATTTATTTTAGTATTGATAACAAGGGTTTTCATTAGTTTTTTCAAGTGATTTACTGGGTTTTCACCAGTTTTGAAAAGTGATACCTGGATTTCCACTAGTTTTGTAAAATGATTTCTGTTTTTCATTTATTTATTTATAAATAATAACTGAGTTTTCTCTAACTTATTTATTTATTTATTTTTTTAATCAACTGTTGAATGGGTTTTCAATGGATTTCTCAAGCCAAAACCAAAAGCTGGGTTTGAACTTGGATAGAGTTCCCTACTTTTTTTTTTTTTTTTACAAAAGAAGTATCTCGATTAGATTACAATCTGACAATTGTCTTAAACAATTGTCTTAAAATATGTGATAAAAACATAGGACCTTGTGCTTTGGCTAACAGTGAGGTAACCTACAGGTCATCAGACCTGGGTTTTCACCAGCATTATACCGACATCCCTTTGTTCTAGTTTCATGAATCAGGACAGTTTACATTGTAATATACTGGTGGTCAAATTCTTGTTTTTCTGTCTGTGACCAGTGGGTAATCTCACCATATCCGAATAAGTGCTGCTTAGCACATTCAGGAGATGAAGTTCATGGGATGGTTAGTTGTACATTAATTTTACATTTATGGTACATCACACAGTACAAAATGTCAAAATGGTTCTTTTTTAAAATATTTTTTATATTCTATTAATACACCGATGTCAGGCTGATGGCACTTCAGTTTTATGCCAAATAAACCATCTCAATGATTTACGCTTATTTTGTTAATAAATGTTGTCTTTCCATATCGAATTCACATTTTTGCTGCATCTGGCAGTACAAATGGACAGAAAAGTGTTATCGCGGCGAAATAAGCTTATTTGTAACCCGAAACGTTATTCTATAAATAAAACTGGTATCATGTTCTTGGCAGTTGTGTTTCTGCGCCTAATGATCTTCTCGCAGTGATTAACGCTCATTTGGAGACAAGGGTTGTCCTTTAAAACTAATTTGTCATATTCTTTGTTCATCTCGTACCTAAGAATGGCAAAATGTTGTTATCGTCCACTTTTGGGAATAAAACTGATATGATATCAGTTGTATTCATAGAATTTATTTATGATTATATTTATATATATATATATTTATTTATTTATTTTAGTATTGATAACAAGGGTTTTCATTAGTTTTTTCAAGTGATTTACTGGGTTTTCACCAGTTTTGAAAAGTGATACCTGGATTTCCACTAGTTTTGTAAAATGATTTCTGTTTTTCATTTATTTATTTATAAATAATAACTGAGTTTTCTCTAACTTATTTATTTATTTTTTTTTTTTAATCAACTGTTGAATGGGTTTTCAATGGATTTCTCAAGCCAAAACCAAAAGCTGGGTTTGAACTTGGATAGAGTTCCCTACTTTTTTTTTTTTTTTAAAAAAAGAAGTATCTCGATTAGATTACAATCTGACAATTGTCTTAAACAATTGTCTTAAAATATGTGATAAAAACATAGGACCTTGTGCTTTGGCTAACAGTGAGGTAACCTACAGGTCATCAGACCTGGGTTTTCACCAGCATTATACCGACATCCCTTTGTTCTAGTTTCATGAATCAGGACAGTTTACATTGTAATATACTGGTGGTCAAATTCTTGTTTTTCTGTCTGTGACCAGTGGGTAATCTCACCATATCCGAATAAGTGCTGCTTAGCACATTCAGGAGATGAAGTTCATGGGATGGTTAGTTGTACATTAATTTTACATTTATGGTACATCACACAGTACAAAATGTCAAAATGGTTCTTTTTTAAAATATTTTTTATATTCTATTAATACACCGATGTCAGGCTGATGGCACTTCAGTTTTATGCCAAATAAACCATCTCAATGATTTACGCTTATTTTGTTAATAAATGTTGTCTTTCCATATCGAATTCACATTTTTGCTGCATCTGGCAGTACAAATGGACAGAAAAGTGTTATCGCGGCGAAATAAGCTTATTTGTAACCCGAAACGTTATTCTATAAATAAAACTGGTATCATGTTCTTGGCAGTTGTGTTTCTGCGCCTAATGATCTTCTCGCAGTGATTAACGCTCATTTGGAGACAAGGGTTGTCCTTTAAAACTAATTTGTCATATTCTTTGTTCATCTTGTACCTAAGAATGGCAAAATGTTGTTATCGTCCACTTTTGGGAATAAAACTGATATGATATCAGTTGTATTCATAGAATTTATTTATGATTATATTTATATATATATATATTTATTTATTTATTTTAGTATTGATAACAAGGGTTTTCATTAGTTTTTTCAAGTGATTTACTGGGTTTTCACCAGTTTTGAAAAGTGATACCTGGATTTCCACTAGTTTTGTAAAATGATTTCTGTTTTTCATTTATTTATTTATAAATAATAACTGAGTTTTCTCTTCTTTTTTTTTTTAATCAACTGTTGAATGGGTTTTCAATGGATTTCTCAAGCCAAAACCAAAAGCTGGGTTTGAACTTGGATAGAGTTCCCTACTTTTTTTTTTTTTTTTTTTTAAAAAGAAGTATCTCGATTAGATTACAATCTGACAATTGTCTTAAACAATTGTCTTAAAATATGTGATACATACATAGGACCTTGTGCTTTGGCTAACAGTGAGGTAACCTACAGGTCATCAGACCTGTAGGTTAGAAATTTTTGCTCTTTATATTTGATGTTTGACATTTAATTTTGATGGTTCAGTATTTACCTTTCATTTGTCTCTTGGTTGTGGTAAATGGATGTCCATAGCAGGCTTCTCTCACACATGCTTTTTTTATATACCTTCGTGTGTATAAGTGTTATTGCAACTCCTTTTAATACGTGGAAAATTAAAGGGAGCCACTCACCCATCTTCTCATCCTTTGAATTTCATGAGGGATGGGCTGTCTTTGTAAACTGGTATTTAGCTGATTCAACAGTCAGTCCCTTTACAATGGCTGATTGAAGGACTGATTTTAAACTTTCAGTCCTGTAAAAGTAATTTCCAAACATTTCATTTAATGAAAATGTCAATTCCCTTTCACCAAACTCCAATATTCTAAGATAACTTGATGACATTACAGATGAAAGGAATCTTACATTTTAGATATAAATATGATTGTTTTTTTTCTTTTTCTTCTTGTATTTATGTTTTATTTGTCTGTTTGTTTGCAATATATCTCAAAAACAGATTTTCATTAAAACTATGAAAATTATGGAATTATCTGGGAATGCTGATCATAGTACAATAATTGAATAATGGGGAATATTGAATAACCTTCCTGCTGCCATCTCGGTCGTATATCCAATTGAGTTGGAAGAAATTAACTGACTTTTATAGTTATTACAGGTAATACAAAATTTAAAGCGCACTGTAGTTAACTCTGTAAAGCTAACTTGAAGCAAGTGACTTACACTTCTCTTTGAGTCAGCCAGGGATTTTTCCAAATACCTCCTCATCCTCTCCCTTTGTTTCTCTCTTTGCTCCTTCAGTCTTTCCTCACGATGCCTGTTATGATATGGGAAGAGAAGACATTTTTTTTGAATATTTTTTGAAAAGTTTACATTGGTAATTGGTAATCCAATTATATAATGGTGTGTTGTGATTAAGTCTAGGCGGCAGTGTAGGTCAGTTCTTAAGGAAGTTGGTTTGGTTGCTGGGGAGATGCAAGCTAGATGCATAGTGCATTGCCATCAGTTATGGCAGTAGGTAATGCAGATGAAGGGCCTCCAGAGCCTCGGGCTGTTGAGTTTGCACCACCCTTAAACTCAATTGCATGTAAACACCTTTGAAGTAGGGTTAACGTTGCTGGCAGTGTTGCCAGATTGGGCGGGTTTCCGCCCAATTGGGTTTCTTTTAAACACGTTGGGCTGGAAAAAATAGCATTGGGCGGGTTGATAAAATTTGGGCTGCTTTTTGTTGTGTTGTAATGATGAAATAAAACTATAAGGCCAGCTTATTCAGAGGAGCGGAGTTTACTTCTTCAGAGTCAAGTCCCAGTATTTCACACTGCATAGTTTACATGGGGACACACTGCCACCTACTGGCATAACATATTTATGCAGGCACACGTCTATGTACCACACTTTTCATTATGTTTACCAGGTTTTTAAATATTCTGGAGAAAATATTAACGAAATAGCTGCCATTATTTGGAGAAATAAAAATTTACAAATTTCAATAAACTGTTGTGTCCTTGCACTTATATTATCAGTTCTTTTACTTTGAAATGGAGAGAATCTGTCAAACTTGACATCATCAGTCAGTCATTGGTTGATAAGTGTCGCTGTAAAATGGCATTGGTCACTTTGAAGCGCCCAAACAGGGTTAAGGGTCAAGAGTTCAACAGTCAAATTCAGACTTGCAGTAGAGAGAGACAGCATCATGCCGCAGTGGGGGAGATGCAAAAAAATATACTGAAAGGAGTGGGAGACCGATCCGGAGTTAAAATCTTGGATTGCCACTGTCCCAGGAGATGACTCCAAAGCTTGTTGCAAACATTGCAACACAAAAATCAGAGCTCATCTTAAAGGTTTAAAAGAACATGGCGCCACCAAAAAACACAGGTCTGGTTGTGTGCCAAGTGTCAAGTCTTTTGCGGTACCAGTGGGATCCGGAGCAGGTCAGAATACAATCAAAGATGACCAAAAACGCCGAGAACTGAGGATCGCAACGTATGTCGAGTGTCATACGTCCATCAATGCAGTTGATGACTTGTCAGATATTCTTCAAGACGAGGTGGGAGCATTCAAACAGCACAGGACGAAATGTACTGCAGTGATTAAGTCTGTTGTGGCGCCACATTTCAGAGAAGAGTTACCGAGGATATTGGTCAGTCTCCATATTCACTGTATCTCGGCGAGACCACTGACATATCTGTTAACAAGCTCCTGTGTATATGTGTGAAGTACCGGTCAGTCAAACACTGCAAGTTTGTCAGTACATATCTTGGACGTGTCGAGCTTTTGGACTCTAACGCAAATGGAATAACAGATGCCATTGTTGCTTTTCTAAGAGAGTATGGCCTGGACATCAAAAATATGGTGGGAATCGCAACAGATGGAGCAAGTGTTATGGTAGAGAAAAATCACTCTGTTTTTACCCTCCTCAAAGAAATGCAGCCAAGTCTTCAGCTTATTCGCTGCGTTTGTCATTCTCTGGATATTGTAGCTAACAAAGCCATGCAGCTTCTCCCTAGCAATCTGGAGTACATGATAAGAGAAACGTTTAACTGGTTTGCTCACTCAGCAAAGCGTCAGAGTGATTATAAGGCTGTTTACATGGCTCTGAACGACGGAGGCTGTCCTCTGAAGTTGGTATCCCCGCACTCAACTCGCTGGTTAGTGATCTCAGACTGCATCGAAAGAATCCTGGATCAAGAGGATGGCCTTAAAATGCACTTCAGTTTGGTATCAGATGCAGAGCACTGTTATTCAGCCAGGATTTTGAAAGAAATGTACAGCGACAAAGCAAACATTCTGTATATGCACTTTCTCCGCCCCGTGTTGAACGAAATCAAAACAGTGAACAAGTACTTCCAGCTGGAAACAGAAGACACACTGGTTGGTTTTAGGGATCTTAACAGACTGTGTATGTCCACATTGAGAAGGGTTGTTAAGCCCAGTGTGCTGTGTATGAATACTGACGGACATCTCCGGGAGCTTGCTCTCAAATCACCCAGCATCTATCTCTCACATCAGGATGCTGACCTGGGTACCACATTCCAACAGCTGCTGGAGGCAAAGCACACTAGCGCCTGAACTAAAAGAGACAATCTCGGTGCGGTGTTTGGCTTTCCTAAAAGAAGTGCTTGTGCAATATCAAATGCGCCTGCCTGCATCAATGGAAATGCTGCACAAACTGGACCTGCTTTCCCCCAAACTGGTGATGTCGACCATTAATAGACCTGGAGTTAAAGATTTACCCACTGAGTTTTTCTCATGTCCAGGGTGTTGACCCTAGAGTGCCAGTGGAGAAATGTAGCATCAGCCGGCTTCTTAAGTGCGCTGGCCATCGATGCATTTTGGCTTGAAGTTGAAGCATTCAAAGATACTGGAGGGAACAACTGTTTCAAAGAGCTGTCACTGGGTGAAATCAGATTGCTCACGCTGCCCATTTCGAATGCTCAAGTTGAGAGAGAATTTTCCCAAGTGACGCTGCTAAAGGATGACACGAGGAATAGCATGGGATTGTGCTGCTCCTCTCCAGCCTCATGGATGTGCGCTCTGGCTTGAGCAGGAATGGGTGGACATCCGCCACTTTCAAACCTCCTCGGCAATTGTTGGGGAGAGTTGACTCTTCCATTTATTTGCCTGGTTACCTGGCTTCCACTGACTGTAAATAGGTCTTTATGTTCAACATCCCTCAGTTCAAGAGAAAGCAATTGATATACTGCGCAAAGGTAAGATCACAGTAGTGTTCGAAATGCACTGTGAGTGACTGACTTAAAGTTTTGGCTGATTCATTCTTGGCTGATCAGGGTGCCTTTCTGTTGCCCTTTTTCTCTATTTAGTGCAGTTGTGTGCTTATGATGTGTCCTTCATTACGCATGTAAAAGTTATACGGGTTTAACATGAGTTTCTGGAGAGGTTGAGATTTGGGCTGGTTTTTATTGAGGTGGGCGGGTTTTACGCTGTGATTGTGCTGGAAACTGTCCGTCAGATCTGGCAACCCTTGTTGCTGGTGGTGCAGACGAGTCTAAGTGCCAACCCAGCCTGTGCTCCCAAACCTGACCTGACCCAATTAAATCTACTAATTTTTTTTATATCTTGTTCTTTTATGTTGCTGTGGAAATTTGACTCTGTTGCATGCTTATACTGCTTATACTTGTGTTTTTTCATCATTACACACATACATGAACTCTCATTGACTCTCACTTCACTTCACCAAAACTTGACCTTGGTTCTCACATAGATAAGAAGCACACAGGTGCCTAAGCTTTGGCTCCCACACAAATAAGCTCACAGCTGCCTTGTACACACACATATCTCACGCACAGACACCTTTTGCATTGTTATAAATGTGTGCCCACCTCCTTGGACCTTCAGACTAATTGGCATAAGACAGACTGCCTGTTTGTCTCTTTGACAGTCTCCTATCTTGCAAGAATGTATGTTTTTTTATTTTAGATAATAAAAACTCACAAAGGCAGCAATTGATTCAAGATCCTTCATTTTTCATGTTATTTATTTTTTTGTGGAAAAGGACAAATTTGCCATCACAATGTGTTTTTACTTTGCTTCTGCAATTCTCTACCCTACCATCACTGGTGTTAGCATTTCAAAATGTTCCTGAGTGCTTGGTCTGCCTTTTTTTAGTTTCTTTTGCAAATTTGTCTTTCATTTTTGGCCATTTTTGGTTATCACCTGTTAGTTTTCTGAGTGAGCAGACACTATGAGTAGGTAAATAAATAATTTCTTCACAAACAGTCTCCAGGGTTGTGTTTAGTCATGTTTTTCTTTGACCCAAAAGAATAATGACAGAAATTGTAAAAATATATACCTCTTCCATACATAAAAAATGGCCCAAATAGACTTATTTTTAAGTGTCTTTCAAAACCAGTTCACATGTTGCCTCATAGGCAGAAGATTAAAACACTATGGGTAATAAAACAACCAAAATTAATAAGATGCATAAAAGTAACCAAGGACTAAATATACATAAAGCAATTCAAAGTAGCATAACAATACCAAACATGTACATAGCCACCATATTTATATTATATCTCAAATCTCAACCTGTAAAATATCAACATGTACATAACCATCTGTTAAACAACAAACATGTACATAAGGACTGTAAATAATGCCACTTACTATATAGTATATACTTTTTTATACTTTTTAAAATTTTATTTCTATTTTTACATTACTGTATTTGATTTGTAATTACCTTATTTTCAGTATAATGCTTCTTTCTTATATTTCTCTTGTATTCTGCAGCTGCTGTATACTTTGGAATTTCCCCCTGTGGGACTAATAAAGGAATATCTTATCTTATCTCTTATCTCTCTCATAGAGCACAGAGAAAGAAAAGACGAGAAAGTGTACTGCCCTTTCTACACGTTCCAGTGTGTAGGGTTAGACAGCCAGACAGCAGTTCAAAAAATTCTCCAGTCAAAACACAAGGCTTGACTCTTTAGGGGTTTACTGAAGCTTGATGTGACAATTTTGACTTGTCTTGAAGGCGGCACAGAACGGATGTAACCTTTGATATTAATCTTAGCTTGGGACAAGCACTGTACCACTGTAGAAACCCAAGTATCAAAATGACAGACTGGAGTGAAAGAAATCACCAAGATTTTTAGCTTCCTCCCCTACAATACTGTATGTGAGCAGCGTACCTCGAGGAACTCCACAGTTGAGGGGGATGCTTGATATCGAGAACACACTTAATTGTGACAAAAAAAGGATCTTTCGGAGGAAAAAGACATAAAACATCTCAGCACTGTATCTGCGATTCCATCAGACTTTAAATGGTTGATGAAGGTCTTGAGGTCTATGGTGTCAAATCCTGAGCTGGGCCCAAGCAATATCAAAATGGAGTGAAGACCTGCGTCAATTGCCATTTGTCATTAGGCACTTTGATGAGTGCAGTCTCAGTACAGTGGAAAGATGGTAAACCTGACATGAAGTTATTAAGAGGAAAGGTTTCATTCGAAAAAGACGTCAATTGTCAAGAGACATTTATTTTTTCTGAAATTTTTCATTAAAAACGGCAGCTTTGAGATTGTTCTAAAATTACTTACTAGGACAGCAAGATCAGAGGTAGTTTTACACACGTTGACAGACAGTAGCACGTTTAAAATCAGCAGGAAAAACACCAGTGGAAAAAGAACAGTTAACAATGACCAGGATGTCTTGACCAATTGTATAACATCATTTAGAAACCATGTAGGAAGGCAGTCAGCTGCACAGGAGGAGAAATTTAGAGCTCTTACTGTGTCTAAATATGTTTGCAGTGAAATTTCCTGGAAGTGAGATAGCAGAGATGGAGGGCAGTGATTCATGACCAGCACTATGGAGTTTGGAATAAGTAAGATTAGTTACAACTTTGTTAATCCTTTGGGAAAGAGTCCTTCTGGGAAATTAAGATTCCAGTAGCATTGCATACACACAGGTATAAAAGAATACAGGATATCAAAAACAATTAGCATATATATATATATATGTATATATATATATATATATATATATATATATATATAAAATACATTTTAAAACAAAAGATATGGCTGCTGGCCGGGTACAACTGCTCCTCTGTCTTCCCCTCAAGTGAGGAGTTGTACAATGGTCTGAGGGGCAAAAGACTTTTTCAGTCTGTTGGTCTTGAACTTGGGAAGGAGCAGTCTTGCCAGACTGTCTTGAGCAGCCTTGGGTTGAACATGCTTCTCTGGTTAGTGATTACGGTATGTAGAGGGTGACTGGCATGTCCAGCAGTTTGTCAAGCGTCCTGTTCTTTGCCACCATGACCAGAGAGTCCAGCTTCATGCCAACCACAGAGCCAGCCCTCCTGATAAGTTTTTCTATCCTGGATGTGTCGTTCTTGGATGTGCTGCCACCCCAAGCACACCACAGAGTAAAAGAGGACACTGGCTACCACGGACTTTCCCTCAGATGTTACAGGTACAGCCTGCTCTGTCCCTGATCTGTCCCTTCCTGTACAGGTGGTTGGTGTGGATCCTCCAGTCCAGTTTGCTGTCCAGCTACAGGCCAAGGTACTTGTAGGAGTCCACAACCTCCACCTCAGCTCCCTCGACATGAACTGATCTTGTTCTGGACGTTCCAAAGTCTCGAGGTGTTGAGCTGTAGATGGTTTATGTGGCACCAGACAGCAAAGACCCTCACTAGGCTCCTGTACTCCTCGCCACTCGTCCACTCACCATTGTTGTTGTTTGTGAAAAGTTTTTCTTCTTCGCAGGTGTGTTGCAACACTGCTGTTTCTCTGCAAACCTACATCGCCATCTACTGGACTGGCATGCACGCTACAGGGTTTTAAGTACTTCTTCTGTCTCCATGTGAACGCAGATTGTTTTTGAAAATGCAAAGGACAAAAAAAATTTCCGTTTCTGGGGAAAACGGCCTAGTGAAAACGGGGCCTAAGACTGTCGTTACGGGGATATGTCCTGGGTTACACCAACGGTTGTTAACGTACATGAACTCTCCAAGGCCGTCTCCTTGTCATCAGTTATCAGACGGCAGAGACAATGGGTGGCACTGAAGTAGAGATGAGGTCACAGGCTTACACATACACACACACCAAGGCACACATAACACACACACCCCTCCAACTCAACACCTTCTTAGTCCCCATCCTCCCCCCGCCCCCCCATATGTGCTTGTCTCCGAGTGTTGTCGTAATGTTTTATTTTTAAGGGTCCTCGCCCAAAGGGAAACGACCTCTCTAGTAGTGAGAGGTCCTTACAAGAAAGGACTCTATTGTTCCTGTGGCATTTCATTCTTTATTATATTACTCCTGATGCCTCTTTAAAGCTTAATATGACCCCCTAAATATGCTCAAAAACTCACCAAAATTGGCAAGCACGTCAGATACGCTGAAAAATTTGATAAAATGAAAAATTTAACCCCCAACATGCCAAAATGAGCTCTCTAGCGCCCCCTAAAACGGCACACTAAAACGGCCCTCAAATCCAGTAGGAATGTCGTAGAGAGATCAAACCAATGCCAAAACGTTCATCTCATCGAGACCCACAAATCACACACTGACACCCCTGACCTATCTCAAACAGGAAGCCGGAAATTTGGATTTCAAAATAAGAGCTCACCGGATCATCCCCACTTCGCCCCATAATTTGACACCCTTAATGTGCTCACAGCCATGCCAAAACTGACACATATGCCATATGGGGTGAAAAATTTAAGAAAACGAAAACATTAACCCATAACATGCCAAAAGGTGCTCTCTAGAAACACCTAAGTACAATATGGCGCACAAAAATGGTTGTCACGGCAACTAGGAATGTTGTAGAGAGATCAAACCAACAGTGTAACGTTCGTCTCATCAAGACCCACAAATCACGGTCTGACACCCCTGACCTATCTGAAACAGGAAGCTGGCAATTTGCCTTTTAAAATAAAATTACAACTGTCCAGGAAAAAATTATCTCCTCCTAGGCCGTAAATGGTATCAGCTTGAAGAGCGAAAAGATAACAGAGGAAGCCATGCTGATCAAAAGATCTGGAGGAATTTGTTGTTTCTGAAACGGTTTCCGAATGATAATCCCTCAAAGTGTGTGAATCACGATGCAGCCCTCCCAGCTCCTCCCATTCAAACAATGGGGGATTGAAAATACTGCTCTGGAAAACCTGACGAAGATAGGCCTCTACAGAAAAAACTAAAAGTCCTACAGCGTTGAAAATTAAAGCTGCAAGCAGCATTGGACGGGTCCTCGCTCTGTCGCATGTCCCTCAAGCCCGTTTGACATCCATTTTGAGGGTTTCATCCCTTTCTGACACTTTGACCTGCTTAAAGATAGACTGATGTGTGTTTCAGCCGCTCTGTCAGGAGCCTCAGTCTTTATAATGGGTGTGTATTACACATTCCATGTTCCCGCCTTCAGTGAGTCACATGACCAGCTGCTCTGACCGCTCAATCAGTGAGTGAATGACATCATCTACTGTCCTCATCCAGATTCAAATTGAGCAGCTGAGCAACAAAATCTTTAGAAACATGTCCTCACCAATGCCACAATTTTGACCAAATGTCTCCAAAAATAACACATGTGAACCGCCCATGTAATTTTTAAAGCTGTAGGACTTTTTGTTTTTTCTGTAGAGAAAGAAATTCCACAGGTTTTCTTCCCCTATTGATTTGAATGGGAGGAGCTGGGACGGCTTCTTTGGGGTTCACCAACTTTGAGGGCTTGTCATCTGGAAACCGTTTGAGAAACAACAAAATCCTTCATAACTTTTGATCAGCATGGCCTCCTCTGTCATCTGTCCAGGTTTCAAGCTGATACCATTTACGGCCTAGGAGGAGATCATTTTTGCGTCTGGCATATATGTCCCTTGAAATTTTATTTTGAAGGCCAAATTGCCGGCTTCCTGTTGCAGATAGGCTTTCGGAACCTCGACCGGCACTTTTGCGGCTCGAGGAGACGAACGTTTCGGCGTTGGGTTGATGTCTCTACAACATTCCTACAGGAAGTTACAGCCTTTTAAGTGTTTTTTTGTTGGTGCATAGGTGGCGCTAGAGAGCTCATTTTGGCATGTTGGGGCTTAATTTTTTCATTTCATGAAATTTTTCACCACATCTGAGGTGTGTGCCAAGTTTGGTGAGTTTTTGAGCATGTTTAGGGGGTCAAATTAAGTTTAACGCGTCTGGTTGCGCTAAAAAAAACTTGGAAAGCAGGAACAACAGGATCCTTGCCCTTCGGCGAGGACCCTAATTAGAAGAAAGAAACAGACCAAGATGGGTCCTTTCCTTTAAGGTGATGACCCTAATGAAAGCTGCAAGCAGCGTTTCATCCCTTTTCATCCCTTTGAACTGCTGTAAGTTAGACTGAGGTGTGTGCCAGCTGCTCTGTCAGGAGCCTCAGTCTTTATAATGGGTGTGTATTACACATTCCATGTTCCCGCCTTCAGTGAGTCACATGACCAGCTGCTCTGACCTGTCAATGAGTGAGTGAATGACATCATCTGCTGCCCTCATCCAGATTCAGATTGAGCAGCTAAACAACAATATCTCTAGAAACACGTCCTCACAAATGCCAGAATTTTGACCAAATGTCTCCAAAAATAACACGTGAACTGGAAATTTTGTCAGGAATCCACCCATGTAATTTTCAAAGCGGTAGGACTTTTTGTTTTTTCTGTAGAGAAAGAAATTCCACAGGTTTTCCGGAGCTGTATTTTCTTCCCCTATTGATTTAAATGGGAGGAGCTGGGACGGCTTCTTTGGGGTTCACCAAATTTGAGGGCTTGTCATCTGGAAACCATTTGAGAAACAACAAAATCCTTCATAACTTTTGATCAGCATGGCCTCCTCTGTCATCTGTCCGGGTTTCAAGCTGATACCATTTACGGCCTAGGAGGAGATCATTTTTGTGTCTGGCATATATGTCCCTTGAAATTTTATTTTGAAGGCCAAATTGCCGGCTTCCTGTTGCAGATAGGCTTTCGGAACCGGCACTTTTGCGGTTCGAGGAGACGAACGTTTCGGCGTTGGGTTGATGTCTCTACGACATTCCTACAGGAAGTTACGGCCGTTTTAGTGTTTTTTTGTTGGTGCATAGGTGGCGCTAAAGGGCTCATTTTGGCATGTTGGGGCTTAATTTTTTCATTTCATGAAATTTTTCACCACATCTGAGGTGTGTGCCAAGTTTGGTGAGTTTTTGAGCATGTTTAGGGGGTCAAATTAAGTTTAACATGTCTGGTTGCGCTAAAAGAACTTGCAAAGCAGGAACAACAGGATCCTTGCCCTTCGGGCGAGGACTCTAATTAGAAGAAAGAAACAGACCAAGAGGGGTCCTTTCCTTTAAGGTGATGACCCTAATGAAAGCTGCAAGCAGCGTTTCATCCCTTTTCATACCTTTGAACTGCTGTAAGTTAGACTGAGGTGTGTGCCAGCTGCTCTGTCAGGAGCCTCAGTCTGTACTGGCCGGCGCCTGTGACGTCATCCACGCTGTGATCGCGGGACTCCAAACCCAGTACCCCAGCGCCCTCATACTGATCAGTGGGGACTTTAATCATGTCTCTCTCTCTCCTGTCCTGACAAACTTTACACAATATGTAGACTGTGCTACAAGAGGGAATAAAATCCTGGACCTCCTGTATGTCAACGTGAAGGGAGCATACAGCTCTTCTTCTCTCCCTCCTCTAGGGGAATCAGACCACAACCTGATTTACCTTGATACCACCTACAGGCCGCTGGTGGAACAACAGGCGGCCACCATCAGGACTGTCAAGGTTTGGTCTAAGGACACAGAGGAGGCGCTGCAGGAGTGCTTCAATGTCACAGACTGGGATCTTTTTAAAGAGGACTATGGTGATGACATTGAAGGTCTCTCTCATTGCATCACAGACTACATCCGTTTCTGTGAGGACAACATTGTCCAAACCAAAAAGATCCGCTGCTTCCCAAACAATAAACCCTGGATTAATAAGGACATTAAAGGCCTTTTCAACAAGAAGAAGAGGGCCTTCATGTCTAAGGATAGGGACGGGCTCAGGGCTGTCCAGAAGGAGCTGAAGAAGAAGCTGAAGGAGGCCAAGAACAGCTACAGGGAGAAGATTGAGACCAAGATGGGGCAGGAAAACTCCAGAGAGCTGTGGTGTGGGATGAAACGGATGACAGGCTTCAACAGACCTGCACCCAGAGCTGAGGGAGACCCAGAGTTTGCTTCTGAGCTGAACCTATTCTTCAATAGGTTCGACACAACCCCCACCCCGGTGAGCTCAGAGAATGGATCTGGGTCTTCAACCCCCACCCCAGCCCCCACTCACAACTCTGCAGGAGACTCTGCCCCCCTCCCTGGCACATCTTCATCCCCCTCCCCTAGCTTGCAAGTGGCTCCAACAGACAGCCCCCCCTCTCCCCCCAGCCTACCCCCCCTGGACACCAACCTCACCCAGCACCCCTCCCTCTCTCCCTGCCTCACACTCACGTCCAGCCAGGTACAGAGGGAGCTCTCCAAACTCCGCACCAACAAAGCCAGTGGGCCAGACAACATCAGCCCCAGGGTCCTCAGGGTGTGTGCCGGGCAGCTCGCTGGAGTCTTTCAGCACCTCTTTAACCTCTCCCTGAGGTTGATGAAGGTGCCCGAACTGTGGAAGACCTCCTGCATCGTCCCAGTACCAAAAAAAGGACGTCCCAGCGCTCTCAATGACTACAGACCTGTGGCACTGACGTCACATGTCATGAAGACCTTTGAGAGGCTGGTTCTTCAGCACCTGAGGACTCTGCTCTCTGCTTTCCAGGATCCTCTGCAGTTTGCATACCAGCAGCACATCGGCGTGGAGGATGCCATCATCTTCCTCACCCACAGGGCCCTGTCACACCTGTAGAGACCAGGGGGCACTGTGAGAGTCATGTTCTTTGACTTCTCTAGTGCCTTCAACACCATCAGGCCCTGCCTCCTGGGGGAAAAGCTGCTGGACATGCAACTGCACCCCGACACCACAGCCTGGATACTGGACTACCTCACAGGCCGGCCACAGTACGTCAGGGTGAATGGCTGTGCCTCTGAGGTGGTCACAAGCAACACCGGAGTGCCCCAAGGAACTGTTCTGGCGCCCTTCCTTTTCACCCTCTTCACTTCAGACTTCCGGTTCAACTCTGGTTCCTGTCACCTCCAGAAGTTTTCCGATGACTCCTCCATTGTTGGATGTATCACCGACGACAACGAGGGGGAGTACAGAGGACTGATCGAGAGCTTCGTCACATGGTGTGACAGCAACAACCTGAAGCTCAACATCAGCAAGACCAAGGAGGTGGTGGTGGACTACCGGAGGAGCAGGAGGTCCCCTGCCCCCATCATCATCCAGGGGGAGGATGTGGAGAGGGTGGACTCGTATCGGTACCTTGGGGTCCACATTAAAGATAAACTGGACTGGTCACACAACACAGATGCCCTCTTCAGGAAAGGACAGAGCAGGCTGTTCTTCCTGAGGAGACTCAGGTCGTTTGGCGTCTGCAGCAGGCTCCTGAAGATCTTCTACCAGTCTGTGGTGGCCAGCACACTCTTCTTTGCTGTAGTGTGCTGGTGGGGCGGCATCAAGACTGCTGAGGTCAACAGGCTCAACAAACTGGTGAAGAAGGCCCGTTCTGTGGTGGGCCTTCAATTGGACACTTTACAGACTGTGGCTGAGAGGAGGATCAAGGACAAAATCATGTCGATCCTGGACAACCCCTCTCACCCTCTCCACGATGAGCTGTGGGACATGGGAAGCTCCTTCAGCCAACGCATCATCCCCCCCAGAAGCAGAACTGAGCGCTTCAGGCGCTCCTTTGTGCCCACCGCCATCAGACTTTACAACAGCAGCGGAGGCCACAGTCTGTCACTGCACTGACCCCCCCCCCCGAAACAGCAATGGATGTACTCAAGCAATATGACACTGGACTGCACTTTAATAGATTTATAGTAACCCTCCATATGCTCCAAACCACCTCTATCCATACTGTACTGTTATTGATTCATATCTCTGATCGTGGTTCATTACTCTAGGTAAATAATTTGCACTGATACTGTGTGGTCAATAAGCGCTGCTACATTTCACATTGTCACTTTAATATCACTGTCACTTTATTTTTATCTTTACTGCACTGCACAGGAGGCTCAGCTGTTTTGTACTGTGTTAAATTATTATTTTAGTATGTTAGTTAATTTGATAATTGAACGCCACTTACTCTGTTAATTTAGTGCTTAGTATGTTAGTTAATTTTGATAATCGTATATATCTTCTATTCCTTGATCTATGTCTTATGCATGCTACTATCCCTGTACTTGCCCTGTACTGCTGCAATACCAGAATTTCCCCTTTGGGGATCAATAAAGGACTATCTTATCTTATCTTATCTTATAATGGGTGTGTATTACACATTCCATGTTCCCGCCTTCAGTGAGTCACATGACCAGCTGCTCTGACCTGTCAATCAGTGAGTGAATGACATCATCTACTGCCCTCATCCAGATTCAAATTGAGCAGCTGAGCAACAAAATCTCTAGAAACATGTCCTCACCAATGCCACAATTTTGACCAAATGTCTCCAAAAATAACACATGTGAACTGGAAATTTTGTCAGGAATCCACCCATGCAATTTTTAAAGCGGTAGAACTTTTTGTTTTTTCTGTAGAGAAAGAAATTCCACAGGTTTTCCGGAGCTGTATTTTCTTCCCCCATTGATTTAAATGGGAGGAGCTGAGACAGCTTCTTTGGGGTTCACCAACTTTGAGGGCTTGTCATCTGGAAACCGTTTGAGAAACAACAAAATCCTTCATAACTTTTGATCAGCATGGCCTCCTCTGTCATCTGTCCGGGTTTCAAGCTGATACCATTTTGAAAAATGGTATCAGCTTGAAAAAAAAATGAAATTTTATTTTGAAGGCCAAATTGCCGGCTTCCTGTTGCAGATAGGCTTTTGGAACCATACCCGGCACTTTTGCGGCTCGAGGAGACGAACTTCTCGGCGTTGGTTTGATCCCTCTAAGACATTTCTACAGGAAGTTACGGACGTTTTTTTTTTTTTTTTTTTTTTTGGTACATAGGTGGCGCTAGAGAGCTCATTTTGGCATGTTGGGGGTTAATTTTTTCATTTCATGAAATTTTTCACCATATCTGAGGTGCGAAGCAGGAACAATAGGATCCTTGCCCTTAGGGCGAGGACCCTAATTAAAGCTGCAAGCAGCGTCCCTCATGCCCGTTTGACCTCCATTTTGAGGATTTAATCCCTCTTTGACCCATTGACCTGCTCAAAGTTAGACTGATGATTGTTTCTGCAGCTCTGTCAGGAGTTTCAGACTTTATAATGGGTGTGTATTACACAGTCCATTTTCCCGCCTTCAGTGAGTCACATGACCAGCTGCACTGAGCTGTCAATCAGTGAGTGAATGACATCATCTGCAAGTTTTCAAGATTTTTCAGGGTCCTCGCCCAAAGGGAAAGGCGAAGGGCAAGGACCCTATTGTTACTGTAGCGTTTCTTTCTTCTTTTCATTATTCCTACACGTCTTTAAACCTTAATTTGACCCCCTAAACATGCTCAAAAACTCACCAAAATTGGCACGCACCTCACATCTGGCGAAAAATTTGATGAAAAATGAACCCCCAACATGCCAAAATGAGCTCCTTAGCGCCACCTAGGCACACTAAAACGGCCCTCTCAGCCAGTAGGAATGTCGTAGAGAGATCAAACCAACGCCTAAACGATCGTCACATCGAGTCCCACAAATCACGCACTGACACCCCTGACCTATCTCAAACAGGAAACCGGCAATTTGCCTTTCAAAATAAAATTTCAAGGGAAATATATGACAGACGCAAAAATGATCTCCTCCTAGGCCGTAAATGGTATCAGCTTGAAACCCGGACAGATGACAGAGGAGGCATTGATGATCAAAAGTTATTAAGGAATTTGTTGTTTCTCAAATGACCTCTCTAGCTCCAGCTAGCCCCAGCTAGAGAGGTCCTTTCCCTTTGGGCGAGGACCCTAAAAATTATTTCTTCCCCATCATTTTGGCGCCCCTATGCGCCGCATACAGTGCATAACCACTTTTTGCACCACTGCTCAGTGCTGAGCTGTTCACATTTTCTTTTCAAAAGCCCCAAATATTCATTTGTCCAGGACAAAGAAGGAGATTTGCTACTTTTATCATATGACAGGTGCAATGGAATTTAAAATGCTTGAGCATGTGCTGTTAAAGACATCCAGAAGTCCATCTACTGAATAAAAATCATTAGCTGTGGGAGCTTGGGGCTGGTTACAGAAGTAAAAGCTAGACAAAAATGCTGCACTTATTTTGTGCTCAGAGGGCAAGAGATGATCTGATTAGATGTTCCTACGGTAGGAGAGGAAGGGGGAGGGACTTAAAAGAGTACAGCCAAATGATCAGATAAAATCACAAAATCAAGAATACCAACATTGTCAACACACAGCCCATATGTAATGAAAATGTCAAGGACATGACCCTTAACATGGATGGGTTTCTTGACAAACTGTGTACAACTAAAACAGTCTAAAAGCTTTATAAAATCCAAACTGAAGGAAGAAAAGGGGCAGTAAATATGGAAATTTAAATCTCCAAGAATAATAACCGTCTCAAATTTAGACATTATAGTTAGTAGAAAATCTGAAAATTCTTGAACAAATTTTGAAGCAGAGTTGGGTAGCCTGTAAATTGAGCACAAAATAAAGGACTTTCGGTCTTTAAGATAAAACTGAGAAGCTCTAAGGATGAGAAAGAACCAAATAACATGGAGGAACAGCTAAAATACTTTCTCTGGTTACCTACTATCCCACCACTGCAACCAGTCATTCTTGATTGGTTAAAGAAATTGAAACCACGGAGGCAGAACTCACCAGGGGTGAGCCAAGCCTCCGTCATCCGAAAGAAGTAAATATTCTTGGGCGTTGGTGATGCAGCCCGTAGTGCACTTGGTCGGTAATCAGAAGGTTGCAGGTTCAAGCCCAGCTCCAGCTGTCACATGACAATGCGTCCCTGGGCAAGACACTTAACCCCAAGTTGCTCCCACAGCTGGGTCAGTGGCATTTAAATCGGTATGAAAGGGTGTGAAAGTAATAACTGATAATGATGGACAACTGAAATAGATACTCCAACTATCAGTAAATAAATGTGAGAGGGAATGGGCATGAATGGGAGGATGTGACCTGTGGTGTAAAGCTTTTTTGGTTAGTCAAAGAGACTAGAAAAGCACTACATAAGCTCAAGTCCATTCACCATTTACCATGATAAGAATTTGACAGATAAAGAATTGTTTGCCAAATGAGCAGACATTACCTAGACAAAACAAGAAGAACGCAAGAGGGTTGACTGCAGTTAACTTTATATCAATAGTGTTCTTTTTAAAGGAACACTCCAACATAGGAACCACACTGAAACTTTGGAGACTGTGCAACTCGACGTTCATCCGCATAGCACTTTACTTTGACCTGTTTTAGAGTCACAGTGTCTCTCACAGCCTCGGGCTGAGCAGATGCACTAGGGGAAGCAATGTTTTTGATGTTCAGCTTGGTGCGGAATGGACGACCATGTAGAAGTTCAGCAAGGGAGACTTGAGTCAATGCTTGGGAAGTGGCTCTATAAGTGAGGAGGAAGTTCATGACAAAGGGCTTCCATGGCTGACCTTCAATGTCAGCTGTTTGTAGACAGTCCTTTAACACTCTGTTCCGTCTCTCGGCTTCTCCATTGCCTTGCGGATAGTAGATAGAGAGTAGTAGAGTAGTAGCAGATGTAACATCAGAGACAAATGCTACTTCAGGCCATTTACTGTAATAGTCCACCAATGTGATGGCAAAACAGCAGTCAGGAGGAGCAGAGTGGAATGGGCCCACAATATCCATGGCAAGTTTTTCCCAGACTGGGAAGGGACACCAGCTGCAGTGGGGTAGCTCTGATTGTGGTAGTTTTGTCATGCTGGCAGCAGTTGTTGCATGACTTAATGGCAGTTTCAACATCAGAGTCCATACCAGTCTCTGTTTAGTCCTCACCATACCTTGGTGAGTGTCATGGGCAAGCTGTATGAGTTGTGGCTGAAGGGCAGGGGAAATCACAATTTGGTGAGTACCTCTAACCAAAACCTCATCAAGTTCAGCCAGCTCAATCTGTACACAGAAGGGCAGGATCAAGGCCTTTAGCTGTACGGGGCCAACCATTTTTCAGATAAGAAATAACCTGCTGCAGCACCAGGCAATCTTGGTAGGCAGTACGTAGCTGCTGTAGTAACAGCTGCAAGGTCCAGAGACACCATTGCTATCATGTCCTCATCCTGCTCTTGTGGGTCAAAAGACGGAGGGGGCATGTGTGACAAACAGTTTGCTATGACATTATCATGATCTGGCTTGTATTTCATAACCTTCGATGGACCTGCCTGATTCATTGTATGAAAACCTGCTGCTTCCACTGCTGCACTGCTGTAACGTAGATGTGCGGGGTGGGTTGTAAAATCATGCAGGAAGAGAAAAGACAGGGGCAGAAAGAAAAGAGTCTGCGGAAGAAACTGCAGAAAGTATCCCAAGTGTGGGATCACTACAAGTTGAAACGAAAAGAAAACATAGTGCAGCATGTCATTGTAAAACGGAGTTAGCTTAGCATAATAGCACGTCATCAATGTTGCAGCACATCTGGTCTATGCATCAAGTCTGTAGAGAACACAACAAGATAATGCTCATGATACATTGGCAGTTAAACAGAAATCAATGTGATCAATAATTGAGATTAAGTCCAGTAAATTATGTACTTTGATTATGGCTCTCTGTAAAGGCTGGTTCAGAACGTAAATCAGTGCGGTGGCTACTTGCCTTGTACATCCAATAATTTTCCTTTTAATTTGATTGCAGTAGAACAGAAATAGAACAGGAAATACTGACTGTGAGTAGAGGAAGCAAGTGTAGGGCATCCTTTCATATATTAACTAAATGCACATTAGCTAGTTACAGCTATCTTTGTATCTAAGCATGATATTATTTGGGCCTAGTAATAAAATATGATAACTTAGATTCTCAATATGGAAATTAGCATCGTTACAGCAGTAAAGGCAAAAATATAGCAAAAGGAAGTAAGCATGAATACAAACAAAGACTATAAAAATAACCAGACTAAAAAAGCAAGACATGACCCACAGAAAAAATAAAACTGCAAGAACATTTATAAACATAACAAATTTAAAAGTTCAAAAATATTTACACCATTGCACATAGATAAATACCAATATCATTTGATTAGTTGTAACTGGTTTAGTTCTCAATGCAGAGACAGTTATCATTATAACTAAAGGGCCTGTTTATTCATTTAGGTTTTAACTGTATGTATGAGTTGTACATTTTTGAGATATCAGCTGTAGAGAGCTGTAGAGACTGCTTTCTCTTTAGTATAATTGGACCGAATGGCAAAAGTCCTGTGATGCTCAAAGCACCAAAAATACATTTGAAAAATTCAAAACCAGTGTCTCATTTTAAAACTCATGACCTAGTTGCTCAAAATAATTTTCAAAAAAGTTCCATGTAGGAACTACTTTTTACCAATAGAAAAATCTGTATTTTGATTTTGGGATTCTGTTTATGCTCAAAATGTTCAACAAAGGAAATAAATTTTTCATTTAAGTGACCTGGCTTATTTTCTCTTTTGTATGTTACTGATGCTTTTCAGTAAAGCCAAAGTGATTCAATGTAAAACAAAAATGCAGTGTGCACAATGTACCTGTTACCTGATTACTCGATTAATCACCAATATAATCGACAAAGTACTCGATTATACAAAGAATCGATAGCTGCAGCCCTAAAATCCAGTTCCAGCATCTGTCAGTTTCAGCAGCTGTGTACTGTGTAGGGACAGTAGTGTTAGTAGTGACATGACCATCTCTGATCTCAAGTTGCAGGGCATTGAAGAGATCCATGCCTAAAATAGGCATACCTGCTGGGACAATATAAATGTACTTGGACTTGCATTTTGTCATGTATGTCACAAACAGTTCCAAACAGCCTAGAACAGGTATGGGCTTCTTTGTGTATGTGGTCAGTGCTTTTCTGAGCTTTAGCAGAGGGTTGTGGCTGAAGTGAGTCTTGTACATGTGCTCTGGGAGAATAGAAAAACCTGACCCGGTATCCACGATCAGATCAGCAGTAACTGCAGGGCCACCTGAAGCCTTCATGGAGAGACTGCACATTAATTTACTGCTCTATGTAATTGCATCATCCTCATCAACTAACAGCACTGTGACGCTGTCACTGGAAACTTCTCCCACATTGCGTGAAGCTGTCCTGCTCTTGCACACTCTGGTAAAATGTCCAAGCTTATTATACTGTCTACATGTGACCAATCTAGCTGGGCACTTGGGGTAACTTGCAATGGTGCAATGTGTGTTGAAGAGCCATATTTGTAGCATGTCTTACCAGCAGCCATTGAGCCGTTTGAGACAGCAGTCTTCGGAGGTGGTCTGGGATCAGATCACAGGAATGTTTTTACTTCCCGCCACGAAAAGTATAGCCCGTGCACCATGCCGACAACAGCCTTGGTAGCTCCTCCTGATGAAGCTATTGTTATTGCCTCAGCAACTGCATTTTCAATCTCAGCAGAAATTGTCGAAGTCTTTTTAAGTGTAATATTATCTTTAAGCGGCAAGCGCTTTCTGATCTGGGCATATGACGTTTTCTCCAAAATTTGGTCTCTTATCATAACATCAAATCATGTTCCAGTTCAATTAACAATTAGCAATTAGCTCCCGCAAAGCAGCCTCGTACTCAGCTGTGGACTCACCAGGTAGTTGTGCTCTCTAGCGAAACTTGTTCCTCTCTGCGACGACATTCAGTTTTGGTACAGAAAATGTCTTTAAAGCAGCACTAAGTAAGATTCCGGCTTTTTAGCTCCCTAGGGGCCTCTATGGTCGTTGAGTGTAACTGCGCGGTCTTAAAACAGAGCGCCTCACACCAACGTGCATTTGTTGACATGCAGAGGGAGGAGAAGCGAGTCGACAGGACGTCCTGAGAGACAAATAAACCATGTGGACTGATAAAGTACAGTCTGATCATGTTTCTATTTGAATAAATCATCATTGACTTACAAGTCCAATAGCAGCAGGGATAAATTAGCATCGGTCGGACATCCTGCCTCGTCTTTCAGCTCACGCCAGCAAGTGAGCGCCGGGCCAGTGTTTATCCCTGTCCGGGTACTTAGCTTGTTACTCTCCAGCTTTCTTTTTTTTGTCTCCTCTGATAAACATTTCTTTTCCTCGGGTTTTTCACTGCTTCTGCCACGATAACAACACTACATGTAGCTTTCATCTTCTTCTTCTTGTTTAATGGCGGGTGGCATCCATCGTCAGAGGAGCATTATGCAGGAGTGTGAGCCAGAGGTCCCTATTTCCATTAGGAAAATAAGTGCATAATTACTTTAAACTAAATTTTGTTCATTAAATCTGTTTTAAAAATTCATAAACTGTTTTATATTCTCCTTTTCTCAACGTTCAGCTTTCACCTTGAGGGGGAAGTGACGTATGCTGTAAAGCCATCAACGCAGTAAAAATTTGTAGTTTTTAATGTGGAAGTGTTCCTACCATCCACATCGAAGTTACTTAGTGCCAGTGAAGGTGATACAGACCCCCTCAGACCATGACAGAGGTGTCATTCAACCTGTTGTAAAGCGATGTACCATCACAATGATTCTAGAAATATTATATTAGGGTGGAAAAATTACGTAGTGTTGGTTTAAAGCCTGTGTTGTATCTTCGTAGGAATCTCTAATTCTGGCAGCATGTAGATCCGCTGAGCATCCGTGACAACCGTGTGTATTAGCAGAGCACGCTTCCTCTTGCCCTCCACTTTGTTGGCCAGTGCAAGTACATAGTTATCAAACATACGAATCCATGCTTCGAAAGGCACCGTAGGCTCACCTGGGCTTTCTAAAAATGCCAGAGGTGGCGAAATCCCAAGCCATTCTCGTCGCCAATATGTTGTATTGTAAGAATGAAAGAAAACTAGCAAGCCAGCTAATTAAGAGGCGCTGTGCTTACTTCTTCAGGAGTCAGATTCAAGTGCCAGTATATTCACACTGCATGGTTTATATAGGGTCACACTGCCACCTACTGACATAATATATTTATGCAGGCACACACGTACTGTATATCCACAGCAACGAAAATGGACTTTGGTGTATTTAGTGTTTTGTTACAAGAAAAACTTGAGAGATGGGTACCATTATTGTCCCGCACCTTCTACTTGTGCCTCATGTCGTCATCACCAGTGCAAGGGTCTGTCAGTGCTGAAACTCCTTAATTTCTGAAAAGGTGGCATTTTCGTCTCATTTAAAACTGGCCCTAAGGTATCAGCGGTTAAAGTTTTTTCGAAGTTTTATAAATATTTTGATGCACTTCAGTCCTGATCATAACTACCAAGATTTCATTGTGTTTCACAATTTAACCCTTCAAATGCCAGTGTGGGTTTGGGTTGACATAATCTATTTCTGTAAAAAAAAAAAAAAAAAAAAATTATAATAATTGCAGTATATTGAAAGTGAAGTAAAATTTCCTGGGGGGAATATTACAGTTTTGGATACGTCAATGATGAATAAAAACACTAGTTTTAATGGATTTTCAGGTTTTTCTGCTAGGTCAGATAAAGAAACAGCTCACATAGACATCCATTATAACAAATTGAGCAATAGGCAATGGTAGATTGACAAAGACACATGCACACACACGTACACACACAGACTCACACACAGAGCTGAATTTTCTCCATCTTTGATGTAAAAAGTTAAAAGATAGTCCAAGTCACCTCTGAAACCAGATATATTATGGGATGTCATCACATGCACTGATAATTAAAGGGACAAAAATGTCCCCTTTTCAGAAATTAGGAAGGTTTATTATTATTATGACCTAGCATAGACACTACAAATCCATAAAAAAAAACAATGACAAAATTGTCCCCCTCAGGTATGAGAGTAAATTGATGAGACAAACCTGCTCCTTCTCTCACTGTCCTTGATCTCCCTCATCATCCCTAAGCATTCTCCAGGGATGCTCCCAACACTTAGCAGCAGCAAAGATAGACTGTTTTCAATATTAGTTAACTTCTCCAGTGTGCTGAGGTTAGTCATCCTTTCATCCACACAGCAATGATGGACTTCTTCTACCTTTTCATCCAGAGTGTCCCACATGACATCCTAAAAGCAAGCAAGGTAGATGCACTGTAAATTTAAAAACAACACACACTGAAAACTTACTGTACCCGCTGAGATAGCCATAGTTAATCATTCTGTTCCAAACCTGATCTGCAGTGTTTAGTGAGACATGGAGCTGAACCTCCTGTTTAAGCTTGGCACCTTTTTCCTTCTCTTCACCAGTTCTCCATTTCATGTTATTTATCTGTATTGTTAGGTGCTCTTCATCATTTTGACTTAAAAAAAGATAACATTTTTCAGATGGATATGGAAAGAGGCAGGGAAATTAAATAAAATATAACAGAAATGTGAAAAGGTATATACATTCCATGAAGATAAAGAAATTGGCTTTTGGCCATTTCATTACAGTAAAGAAGGCATATAAATGTGTTATTTACTCAGAATTGTTTACTATAAAAGAGTTATGTATGATGCTACAACATAAACGCAAAAAAAAACACTTTTACTTTACTGAAGAGTTTTGAAGATTTAATAAGGAGTCAGCTTATGTTATAATAAAAGGAAACAGGCAAGAAAAGACACTCAGACCTTTTGCCTCCAAACATTTTTCTTACATTTTGATTCTAGTTGTGTCCACTAACTGTCGAAAATATTCAAGAGTCTCAACCACTCTTGAAGAGTTTTGAATGAGGGTCAGGTTTTGCTCTGTTACCTCTGACACCAGATCAAGTAGCTCCTTAGGATCAGAGAAGTAAAGCAGTTGCTCATCCTGCAGTGGAGGAGATAATGAGTGAAAATATGGAAAAATGTGAATACTGAAAAGAAAACATGTGTGGTCAGGGAACTAGATTTTGTGTGATTGAACAAAAAAAAAAAAAAACACTTACCTCATCTTCTGCACTGTCACCCTCCAGTGTACAACTTCTGGTACTGAAAGGTCAAAAGCAGAGTTAAGGAGTCAGGAGAATATCTACAGGAGCATGCAAATAACATTTTAATGTGTTGCAAAAACTATGAAATTATCAAAAAATGCTGTGTGCCACAACTGAAAAAGCATACATATATATGTTTATATATATATATATATATGTGTGTGTGTGTGTGTGTGTGTGTGTGTGTCTATATATAGATATAGATATAGATATATACATAAAATATGACTCCTTTTTATTCATTTACTGGGAATTTTGAAAGTCACAGATTATCCTGATATATAATCATAGATATTCCAATGCAAATGATAAGTGGGACTTTAAGTTCCTCTTACAGTGTCTTGTTGTGGGTTGAAGACAAATTGGTCCTCCCATTTGAGACCAGCTCTCTGCCTGGACTGGAAACCTTGCTTTCCACACCTGTTACTTTTAGTATTAAAATCAATTTAAACATAGCCAAGGTTTTATACACTACCAGTCAAAAGTTTTAGAACACCCCAATTTTTCCAGTTATTTATTGCAATTCAAGTCGTGCAAGTCCAATGAATAGTTTGAAATGTCACAAAAGTAAGTGTTGTACTGCCATAGCTTAAAAGAAAAGGTTAGGTTACTCAAAACTGAAAAATTGTGTACATTTCAGAATTATACAAAAAGGCCCCTTTCAAGGAACATGAAATTAGTTAACAATTTAAAGCTGTTCTGCAGCAATGAATGTTGATCAAGCCTTTAAAAGTGGCTTTACTAATTCCTACAGGTATTCCAACTTTTCTTGATTGCTTACAACCCCCTCTGTCTGCATAAAAGCATACCCTGTGGTACCATACTCTTGTGAGCATCAGTTGAACAGCATTGTACTGCAGAAAGTCATATGTTGCAACAAAAATGGCAAGAAAAAGGCAATTAACAATGGAAGAGAGACAGACCATCATGTTAAAAATGTCGGTCTTTCTTACAGATAAATTGCAAAGAAAGTCAAGGTGTCAGTGAGTAGTTTTCTTCACCATCAAAAGGCACTCAGAAAATGGGGAAAACTCTGACAGGTAGAGGTCTGGCAGACCCAAAGCCACAACTTAATCAGAGGACAAGTTTCTGAGTGACAGACAGTTTGTGTGACAGACAGCTCACAGGACAACAGCTTCAAGCACAGCTTAATAGTGGTCTGAGTAAGCAAGTCTCAGTTTCAACTGTGAAGAGAAGACTTTGAGCTGCAGGTTTGACAGGATGAGTTGCAACAAGAAAGCCATTGCTAAGACGTCAGAAAAAGACAAAGAGGTTTGCCTGGGCCATGAAACACCGCCATTGGACTACTGAAGGCTGGAAGAAGGTATTATGGTTTGATGAATAAAAATTTGAAATCTTTGGTTCATCACACAGGATCTTTGTATGCCATCGAGTAGGTGAAAAGATGGTTCCACAGTGTGTGAAATGAACTGTCAAACACGGAGGAGGAAGTGTGATGGTCTGGGGCTGTTTTGCTGGATCTAGGGTTGGTGACTTGTATAGAGTAAGAGGCACTCTGAACCAAAACGGCTACCTCAGCATTCTGCAGTGCCATGCAGTACCTTCTGGTATGAGCCTAATTGGTCAGGGGTTCATCCTACAGCAAGATAATGACCCAAAACATAAGTCCAAGCTATGCCAGAACTACCTCAGGAAAAAAGAACAAGATGGTAAGCTTGAAAACATGGAGTGGCCAGCACAGTCTCCAGACTTGAACCCCATAGAGCTGGTTTGGAATGAACTGGACAGAAGAGTAAAAGCAAACCAACCTACAAGTGCCACACATTTATGGGAACTTATGCAAAAGACGTGGGAAGAACTTTTTGAAGAATATTTGATTTCTATTGTAGAAAGAATGCCTCGAGTGTGTTCAGCTGTTATATCTGCCAAAGGTGGCTACTTTGATTAGTCAAGAGTTTAGAATACATTTTGGCCAATAAATTGATTTCATGATTTCTTTTTTTACTCCAATTGCTTATTTGTACCATGCTTTCATTTCAGAGTGCAATGAGGGCATTAAACTGAATACTATTCAGTAAAAAACTAGAAAATTGGGGTTTTCTAAAACTTTTGACTGGTAGTGTGTGTATACATATATCTATATCTATATCTATCTATATATCTATCTATATGTATAGTATATGTATGTATAGATAGATAGATAAATAGATAGATGGATATACATATATACACAAACACACACACACACACACACACACATATATATACAAAACCCAAAACCAGTGAAGTTGGCACGTTGTGTAAATCGTAAATAAAAACAGAATACAATGATTTGCAAATCCTTTTCAACTTATATTCAATTGAATACACTGCAAAGACAAGATATTTAATGTTCAAACTGAGAAACTTTGTTTGCTTTTGCAAATAATCATCAACTTAGAATTTAATGGCAGCAACACATTGCAAAAAAGTTGGCACAGGGGCATTTTTACCACTGTGTTACATCGCCTTTCCTTTTAACAACACTCAGTAAACGTTTGGGAACTGAGGAGACCAATTTTTGAAGCTTTTCGGGTGGAATTCTTTCCCATTCTTGCTTGATGTACAGCTTAAGTTGTTCAACAGTCCGGGGTCTCCGTTGTTGTATTTTACGCTTCATAATGCGCCACACATTTTCAATGGGGGAGAGGTCTGGACTACAGGCAGGCCAGTCTAGTACCCGCACTCTTTTACTACGAAGCCACGCTGTTGTAACACGTGCAGAATGTGGCTTGGCATTGTCTTGCTGAAATAAGCAGGGGCGTCCATGAAAAAGACGTTGCTTGGATGGCAACATATGTTGCTCCAAAACCTGTATGTACTTTTCAGCATTAATGGTGCCTTCACAGATGTGTAAGTTACCCATGCCTTGGGCACTAATACACCCCCATACCATCACAAATGCTGGCTTTTGAACTTTGCGCCTATAACAGTCCGGCTGGTTCTTTTCCTCTTTGGTCTGGAAGACACGACGACCACACTTTCCAAAAACAATTTGAAATGTGGACTCGTCAGACCACAGAACACTTTTCCACTTTGCATCAGTCCATCTTAGATGAGCTCGGGGAAAGCGAAGCCGGCGGCGTTTCTGGGTGTTGTTGATAAATGGTTTTCGCTTTGCATAGTAGAGTTTTAACTTGCACTTACAGATGTAGCGATGAACTGTAGTTACTGACAGTGGTTTTCTGAAGTGTTCCTGAGCCCATGTGGTGATATCCTTTACACAGTGATGCCGGTTTTTGATGCAGTACCGCCCGAGGGATCGAAGGTCACGGGCATTCAACGTTGGTTTTCGGCCTTGCGGCTTACGTGCAGTAATTTCTCCAGATTCTCTGAACCTTTTGATGATATTACGGACTGTAGATGATGAAATCCCTAAATTCCTTGCAATAGCTCGTTGAGAAATGTTGTTCTTAAACTGTTCGACAATTTGCTCACACATTTGTTCACAAAGTGGTGACCCTCGCCCCATCCTTGTTTGTGAATGACTGACCATTTCAGGGAGCTGCTTTTATACCCAATCATGGCACCCACCTGTTCTCAATTAGCCTGTTCACCTGTGGGATGTTCCAAATAAGTGTTTGATGAGTATTCCTCAACTTTCTCAGTCTTTTTTGCCACTTGTGCCAGCTTTTTTGAAACATGTTGCAGGCATCAAATTCAAAATGAGCTAATATTTGCAAAAAATAACACAGTTTACCAGTTCGAACGTTAAGTATCTTGTCTTTGCTGTGTATTCAATTGAATATAGGTTGAAAGGGATTAGCAAATCATTGTATTCTGTTTTTATTTACGATTTACACAACGTGCCAACTGCACTGGTTTTGGGTTTTGTATACATATATATATATATATATGTATATATATATATATATATATATATATATATATATATATATATATATATATATATATATATATATATATATATATATATATATATATATATATATATATTACAAAAACTTTGGACACACCTCATTCAATGTTTTTTTAATTGGATCACAGATTTAAGTCATGGATCGAATTGATGAAAAAAAATTCAAAAGTAACAGAAAAACATTTCTTTACTCACAAGCCTTCTGTTTTAAAACATGAGGAACTAATCAAGGCCAGCGGTCATTGATGGAAACAGTACCAATCTTTCCACAAACTTTAAAATCTATTTTAAATCTTTAAAAATAGAATTACTTAAATTACATTGCAACAGATGGCATGATAATAACTGTATTTAACAGTGCTAAACCCAAAGGTATCTTTCAAGCTTATCTTAAATTGCATTATCAGAATCAGAATCAGAATCAGAAATACTTTATTAATCCCCAAGGGGAAATTCGGTTGTTTCAGTTGCTCTTATACACAGTATAGCAATCAGAAATATCAGAAGAAGACATTAGAATAGACAGCAGCAATAATTTAGCTTAAAATGAAGTAAAATAAAATTAATACAACTAAGAATGGAAATAAATGAAATGCGAGTGAAAATTAAGTATAGGTAAATATCAACTTCCTTATGAAGGAAAGAAGTCAAAATTAAGTAGAAGTAAGAGTAAGACTCCGAATGAGGTCATGGAATACACAGTATTAACATTTAACAATATTTACAATAAGAATATGAATATGAATGTCTATACATACGTGGGGGGATGAGTCTCGCACTGGATGAGCTCCTGTGTTTGTCCAGCACACTGTGGAGGGGGTGGGAGGTGTTTTGCATGATGTCCTGCAGCCTGGACAGCATCCTCCTCTCCGACACCTCTGTCAGAGAGTCCAGCTGCACCCCCACAACATCACATCACTGGCCTTACGGATCAGTTTGTTCAGCTTGTTAGTGTCCTCTACACTGAGCCTGCTGCCCCAGTACACAACAGCGTACAGGATAGCACTGACCACCACAGACTCATAGACCATCCTCAGCATTATGCTGCAGATGTTAAAGGTCCTCAGCAAATAGAGGCGGCTCAAGCCCTTCTTGTAAAACGGCCTCGGTGTTTCTGGTCCAGTCCAGTTTGTGGTCCAAAAGTACTCCCAAGTATTTATATTCCTCCATGATGTCCACCCGGGCACCCTGGATGGAAACAGGGGCCACTAGAGCCTTTGTCCTCCTCAGATCCACGACCAGCTCCTTGGTCTTTGTCACATTGAGCTGTAGGTGGTTCTGCTCACACCATGTAACAAAGTCCCCCACCACAGCCCTGTACTCTTCCTGATCGCCCTTGCTGATAAACCCCACAACAGCCGAGTCATCAGAAGACTTCTGAAGATGGCAGGACTCAGTGTTGTGACTGAAATCCGTGGTGTACAGGGTGAAGAGGAAGGGGGACAGGACTGTCCCCTGTGGGGCCCCTGTATTGCTGACCACCCTGTCAGACACACAGTGCTGCAGACAAACATACTGTGGTCTGCCAGTCAGGTAGTCAACAATCCAGGATACCAGAGAACCCTCCATCCGCATCGCTGTCAGCTTCTCCCCCAGTAAGGATGGCCTGATGGTGTCAAAAGCACTGGAGAAATCAAAAAACATGACTCTCACAGTGCTGTCGGGCCTTCCACAGCACAGGGACCCTCTGGAGACTCGGGCTCACGCTGAAGACATGATGAAAGACTCCACAGAGCTGGGGGGTACAGGCTTTCAGGATCTTCGGGCTCACACCATCAGGTCCTGCAGTCTTACCTGCATGAAGTCTTGTCAGCTGTCTTCTAACATGGTCTGCGGTGAAGGTCATTGCGGAGGTGAGTGGAGGTGTAGATGCTGGAAGAGGGCTATCAGTCTGGGGATCAGAGGAGGAGGGGGGGGGGGGGGGGGGTGAGGTTCCCTCCTCTGAAGGTAGGGGGCTCCCAGGAGGAGGAGGTGACCCTGGAGTGGCTGCTGGCTGCTGGTATACAGCATGCAGGGGGGAGGGGTCGTGTCGAATCTATTAAAAAACAAATTTAGTTCATTCGCCCTGTCCACACTGCAGTTCTCTCCCCTGCTGCTGCTCTTCTTGTACCCAGTGATGGTCTTCATGCCACTCCAGACCTCCTTGATGTCGTTTTGCTGCAGTTTTCTCTCCAGCTTCCTCCTGTAGCTGTCCTTAGCCTCCTTTCTTTTCACCCTCAGGACCCTCTGTGTTGCCCCCACCTCCTCAAGATGTCCATCTCTATAGGCCCTCTTCTTTGCATTTAAACAGTCCGTAATGTCCTTTGTTATCCAGGGCTAGTTGTTTGAATAACAAAGGACAGTCCTTGTTGGGACGATGGTGTTCATGCAGAAGTTAATGTAGTCTGTTATGCACTCTGTGAGCTCGTTGATTTCCTCTCCATGGGGCTCACAGAGTGCCGGCCAGTCTGTCACCTCGGAGCAGCTCTGCAGCGTGTCCATGGACTCATCCGACCAGTTCCTCACAGTCCTTGTGGTGGCTGGCAGTCTTTTCACCAGGGGCACATAACAGGGGATGAGGTGAATCAGATTGTGATCTGATCGTCCAGGGGTGGGGTGGGGACGATCAGATCACAACCAGAGCTCTCATCATAATCCCCAGAGATTATGATGAGAGCACTGGGGTTGTCTGTCTGAAAGCAAGAGCAAGTTTGCATGCACATGAACACATGACAGAGCTCTTAATGACAACCTTTAATCATAGCACAATTCAGGGGGAAAAAAACACACCAACAACTTCCTAGCTTCATTTTTCCACAACCAAGGGACAGGGACATATTTTTTCTAAAGAAGTTCTAAAGCTGGTAAAACCTGCACTAACACACACAAGATGATTAAATAAATAATGTAATGAGAACATGTGACCTGAGCCAAACAGACCACGTATTATCTGTGTCCTACCACTAGAAGCCATTCAATCTATGGAGAAACGCGTATAGAATTATGTAGTAAACAAAAAAGTCTTAAACAAATCAGAATACATTTATATTTTAGACTGTTGAAAGTAGCCACCTTTCGCTTCTGACAGCTTTTCCCACTTGTCATCCTCTCAGTCAGCTTCACAGTTAACAGATGTGTCTTTTCAAGAGTTGATTTATGGAATTTTTTGCCTTCTTAATGTGTTTGAGACCATCTGTTGTGTTGTGCAAAGCAGCCCCAGACCATCACACTACCACCACCATGTTTGACAGTTGCTATGATGTTCTTTTCATCAAATGCTGAGTTGTTTTTTATGCCAGATGTAACAGGACGCACACCTTCCAAAAAGTTTAACTTTTGTCTCACCAGTCCACCGGATATTTTTCCAAAAGTCTTGAGGATCATCAAGATGTTTTTGGCAAATGTGAGACGAGCCTTTGTTTTCTTTTTGGTCAGTAGTGGTGTCACCTTAGAGCTCTCCCAGGGATGCCATTTTTCCACAGTCTCTTTCTTATTGTTGAGTCATGAACACCAACCTTACCTGAGACAAGTGAGGCCTGCAGTTCTTTAGATGTTCTTCTGGGTTCTTTTTGACCTCCTGGATGAGTTGTTGTTGTGCTCTTGGTGTAATTTTCGTAGGTCGACCACTCCTGGGAAGGTTCGCCACTGTTCCCAGTTTTCTCCATTTGTAGATAATGGCTCTGACCGTGGTTCGCTGGAGTTCTAAAGCCTTAGAAATGGCTTTGTAATAGACAACCAAATTGAGATGGTTTGAGATTGGTTGGACTACAGAGTGAAGGCAAAGCTGTTCTGGGAACTCCTTGAAGACTAATGGAAAACTATTCCCGTTGACCACTTCATTAAGCTGATTAAGAGAACTGCCAAGTACAAATCTGTCATCACAGCAAAAGGTGGCTACTTTAATAAATAATCTATAATATAAAACATATTCTAGTTTCCTTCATAAAAAAAAACAAAGCAAAAAATGAATTGAATGACAAGGTGTGTCCAATTTTTTGCATATATACATTCAAAAAAATAACAATAATAATAATAAAAAAAACCATCAATCAGTGTGTCCTCAGTCCTTTTAAATTGCACCTCAGATTTATCATTCCAAATAGCTTACTTACCAGGCTCACTGCTCCACTCCTCTGGACTGTCTTTGTAAGGCAGGACTTCAAAAAAAGTAGTCTTCTTTGCCTGCTGCCACTCTTGAGGAGACAACTTGAACAGAAGCTCTTTGTATCTCTTGTAGTTGTTAAGGATCTCTTGAAACTTGGCAAGTTCACTGTGAATCATTAATAGTCACATTTTACACTCAACCTTTGAATATGTATGAAACACTAACAATATTATACAACATCATGTAATTATCAACACAGGTCAAAGATTTTTAATGGGACAGAGATTCTTAATAAAGAATTATACCTCTGGTGTAAGATACCACCGTTGATTAGACTTCAACAAACATAATGTCAAACACATGTCATCAATAATTTTAGTGTCTTTTAATGCCACTTCTTGGTGGACACTCAACTGCATTACAACATGGTAAAAATGTAAAAAGATGTCTTGGCAGAGCACTACCTTTTTATGAAGCAAATTTCAGTTGAGAGCTTCTTAATCTTTCCGTTCCTCTCTTGTTTGGACCTGGCCTCTAGTTCAAAACTGAAAAAGGGAAAAAAGGCAACCAATAATCCCCTGCAGGGGAAAACCTTGAACGTTGCCACATAAAAAAAGCAGCTGACACTCACAATGTTCTCGCCTCAACTGATTTCTTCTCGTCTTTCCTGAGGACCTCTTCAAATTTAAGGTTTTCTGTCTCAATGATTGCCTCGAGCTCTCTCAACTGCCTCTCCTCTTTCACAATGGCCTTTTTCATCCCCGAAAATGCAGATTTCTTTGTTATCAGAGATAACTGAGGAAGACAAAATGAGGGTAAATTAAGCAAAACAGCAAGCCCATATATGTACTCAGTTGTTTAAAAGTGAGACATTCTTTAAAAAAATACTCTACTGAACATTGAAGAATCTTGCTTCTTTGTGTAAAGACACAATACTTTTTGATTTTCCTTCAAAGATAGTGTTTTCTTTTTGGATAGTAAATGGGTACCATGGCTATTTCAAGATATCAAAGCCTTTGGCTTCCTAGTTAACAAAGTTTCTGTTCACATAATAAATCAAATAAAGATTAATTTTCATTTGTATTTCGAAAGACAGAACTTGATTAATTGTTTATTTTACTCTGTCTAAATAATGGGCAGCATAAATGGGGCAAGTTTTATATTTACAAATGTGAATTTGAAATTGTTTAACTTGACTAACCAAGCGAAACTATCCTCTGGAATTAATTTTAACTGACTGCAATTTCCATGAGGATTTTCTACCATGGACTGGCAACACATATGGCTAATTTATGATGTAAAAGAATACCATAGCAGTACCAGTTTTTTTTTCCTTCAAAGAGTTTTCTTTGTTTTCAGTTGGGGCCATATTAATCTTGTGAACCCCCCCCCCCCACAAAAAAACACAAAAAGAGATGAATAGAGAACAGCAGGTTTGGTTAGAGACTTCCCTTCAACATCTTTTCTTTAACCCAATCATATATTATGTACTCCAAATTAACACAAACCCGGATGAAATATGGTGTTAGAATTCTTACAGCCCCAACTATACACAAATATATATACAACTCTTCTTATATTTTGTCATGCTACCTGTTGACAGACACAGATATGTGGATATTGTGGGGTTTTCTTAACTGCAAATAGAGGTATTTTTACCAAATTGTGGCAAGATGGAAAGTTATACTCCCTTCCACTAGAGGCGGTGTGGCCATTAATCACTGGGTTGTCTATAAATACATCTGGTCCGCCCCTTCTTCTCCCTCTTCCTTCCTCATGGAGCCGGCAGACGAGTGTGTGTTCTGACGTCGTGCCTGTTTAGCGTGGAGTGGTGTCGGGTTTCCTACAAAGGTACGCATGCTCTGCTTTGACTCGACCCATTCAATAGCCTGGGCATTGTGTTTACTCCAGCCTTGCGCCATTATGGCAGTGTGGTGTGATCGGGAGCTGGGCTGTTTTGGAGTCCGTGTGGGCAGGGTGCGTTTCCTGCGGGTTAGGAGCTAAATTGTCTGTCTTTCAACATTCAGCGGTTGATGGTCTGGTGAGGGCATTAATAATTGTTCTCTCCCAACCATCCCTATCGGGTCTGGGCTGCATGTGCTCCTCCTCCTGCCGCTGGGCGTGACAATCCGGTAGGAAACCTTAATTTATAATTTTGATTTAATTCTTTTATTTTTCAGAATTAGATTTTGATTCATTAATTTGTTTGTTTGCAGCGTGCTGCCATCATCTGCTACTGCTACTGGGCCTGCACTGCTGTTTTGGCTCTTCCTCTGCTCTTATTTATGCTCTTGCTTTGGCTCGTGGTCCTGCTGTCGCTCGGTTGGTGCTTTAACTATCGTGGTTTGGCCCCTCAGCACGCTCTATTGCCACTGTGTCCTGGCTATTGGTCCCGACTCCTAGCTGAGTCTCACACAGACATTATAGCACCTAAGTGCATGTCCACGTGCCTAGCTCTTGTTTTTATCTAACAAATGCAGACGCACAGTTTATTTAGTTAATTTTCTTTTCTTTTGCTCCTTTTATTGAGTATTGAGTTTATCTTGTAATTAATTATGTTGGCCTCATTGTTTCTAATTTGTTTTGTTCTCTTATTTTGAAAAGTTATCTAGTGATTATTTCTTTTGGTTTGGGGCGCGTGTTTTATAAGTTGATTATACATCGCCTTGTTCCTTATTGTACTTATTTGTGGTTTAGTTACGGGTTCTTTGGGGTTGGGTGAATGTGGTATGAGGGCTGCCACCCCCGCATGGTTTTAATTGTGTTTTTTCCGTTTGCTTGACAGGTGCTGGGGGCCCCGGAGCGGCAGTGATTCCCTGATGGTGGTCCCTTTTGCACTTTTTGTGTGCTGTTTCACGGGTGCTGTGTAGTTTTGGATCCTTCCCCTTTTGTTACCGCTGTCGTGGTAAGCCCCAGCCCTGTCCTGGTTCATTTCTTTGTGGCAGGTCTCATACCACTCTTTATTAGTGATCTAGTCTGCTTATTTTAACCAGCGCTGTTTAATAAAGTTTTTCTACAATTTGAAATCACATTCTCTTGTCCTGTGAAATTCTTTGAACTGCGTGGCCTTGTTGGTCTTACAATTACTGGGTTGGTAATTTTAAATCTTGGGGTGTAAGTCCTCAAGTGGAGTTGCCCTTTTTGTATGCATCACTGCTTGTTTTGCCACAAAATATAAAACAGAGTCAGACTGTTCATGTCTACCTATTGAAAAAAACTGCAAATCATGAAGACTTTACCTCCAGAACTGCCTGTTGTTGTTCCATCAAGACTATGACATCTTTTCTGTCTCTTATAAGGTCTTCTTGGACAAAGAAATAAGAGGTAAGCTCATAAAATACATTCATCAGGTATTATTACAATCATTAGTCTGGGAAAGCTGAAGATGATGTGAAACAAGGTAAAGATCGACAACATGGCATATAGCAAAGGTCCATAGTCACTGTGGTAAGAACTAAACATTAAAAGTTAGAAACAGAATTTTAAGCGCATAGGGGATTTCAAAAAGCTGCATTAAATTGTTACGTAACTATGCACTTAACGGTCACTCCACTCACCATGTTTCATCATTGCTTTCTCTGTCTTATGCCTGCCATATGATTGTTGATGAAAAACGGTTTTCATCTTGATTTTCTTTGAAGGTTTAAAGATCCCCTCTCCTTTCTCCCCATTTCCCACTTGTCCAGCCAGCCCAATACCCAGTTTGGCCTTAATTTTTGAAGAGCGTGTTGTCTTCTCAGCTGGCAAAGTCAAAAACATGTCCTGTACACATAAAACATCAACAGACTTTCCATGTCTTACTATGTCAGACACATTTAATGTAAAAGCCTAAACACCTAAATTATAATACATACACTTACCTTTTTTTGGTTAACGTTTCTACTGGATGATTGAAAACTGTTACTGTTGTCCACCACTTTGAATTGGCTCTGAGTCTCTTGCCCTGTCTTCCTATTCATGTCTACACACAACAAAACAATTATGGAGAGATTGTGAAGGGTAGGCTTGTTTGGTTCTAAAATTGCAAAAAATGCCAAAAGAATTGTTACAGTTTTGGTTCTACAATGGCTCGATGTTTTTCATACACGGCTGGATAAATGTTATTTTAGAAAATATAATCAATGACAAACATGAAAATATATCAACCATTTTAAAGTTGCTTATGTATATACAGACGTGGACAAAATTGTTGGTACCCTTCCATTTAAGAAAGAAAAACCTACAATGGTCACTGAAATGACTTGAAACTGACAAAAATAACAAATTTACTGAACTAATGAAAATCAGAATTGCTTTTGAATTGTGTTTTTTTTTAAAAACAAAATAATGAAACTGGCCTGGACAAAAATGATTGTACCTCTAGAAAAGAAGAAACTAAGGTGTGTCCTGTAATAAGCATCACAGGTGCCTTCAAGCTTGTAATCAGTCTGCCTATTTAAAGTGTGAAAAGTAGTCACTGTGCTGTTTGGTATCATGGTATATACCACACTGAACATGGACCACAGAAAGCCAAGGACAGAGCTGTCTCGGGAGATTAGAAAGAAAATTATAGACATGCATGTTAAAGGTAAAGGCCATAAGACCATCTACAAGCAGCGTGATGCTCCTGACTACAGTTGCACAAATTATTCAGAAGTTTAAGGTCCATGGGACTGTAGCCAACCTCCCTGGACGTGGCCACAAAAGGAAAATTAAGGACAAATTGAAGAGACGGATAATAACAATGGTAACCAAAGATCCCAGGACAACTTCCAAAGAGATTAGAGGTGAACTCCAAGGTCAAGGTACATCAGTATCAGATCGCACCATCCGTCGCTGTATGAGCCAAAGTGGACTTAAATGGAAGGACACCACTGTTGAACAGTGTTGGGAGTAACAGCGTTAAAAATCGTTACTTTTTCCCAGTAATGGGTAATCTAATTACTATTTCAAACGTTATAATGCTGTTACCGTTACCGACAGTGAAATGTGGTCCGTTGCTTTGCACCAATGTCAAGCAGCTGTTGTCCGACCTGCCTCGCTCAGCCAGACACAAGAGAACGAGATGCCAGAGTTGCCAGGTCCACTTATTATAAGCGACTTTCGGCTTCTTTTTCTAACTTGCATGTGTATATTGGGAGTTATGGGTTGCAGTTTTTTTCAATAGTGCAGTTGCTCATTTGGGCTTGTTGTGCCCTCAAACCCAGGATGAATCTGGTGCATGATCTACCATCAATATAAACCCAATTCAGAAGTTATTAAAATTATTTTATCCCACCCTAACACAAATTTAAATTTTACTTTAAAGATGATGTTTCCACCTAAAATAAATCCTTATAGCCAGAATTAAATTTATTTCTAATGTATCTACTACTGTTTTCACCGTAATAAAGCTGTAGAGGATTAACATAAAACTTCAAAACCTGACATGTCTTTTTGGTTACAAAAATCAAGGTTAGACAGACTGTTTAGCAATAACAGAGTTACAAATAACAGTAGCCCCTCCCTTCACTTCTATAAAGAAAAGGATGTTCCATCGCCAAACAGAAGGATGTTGAATAAGTAAATTAGGAGACAAAAAGATGAAATATCACTTTGAAATTGAAATGTAACGTGGATAAAAATTAAAACACGCTTCATGTAGGTTTCTCTCTTTAAAAATGCTTATTTCAATCAAAATCTGGCAACAAGGCTAGATGCAGCAATGTCGAGTTCGGAGCAGTCTGTGGAGTTAAAACTGGCGTTTTCAGGATGGAAGTACAAGAGGTAACAGGCAAGAACACAAATGTAAAGTGTACATTATGTCCTAAAGCTAAGTGTTTGTCGTAAGTAAATCTAAAACCTAGTGACCAAAAACACAGAAAACTCCGCTGATGATGTGAGCGCTGCTGTAGTAGGACAGGTAACTACAAGGAAGGACACAGAGACAGAGCCACACAGTTCAAGCAGCAAAAGCTTTTTCAAAGAAGTAACGCATCAATTACTCTCCCTGGTAACTAATTACATTTATGAAGGAGTAATTCTGTTAGTAATTCAATTACTTTTTTGGGAAAGTAATTAGTAACTATAACTAATGACTTTTTTAAAGTAATTTGCCCAACACTGCTGTTGAAGGCAAATTATAAAAAAAGCGAGACTGGAATTTGCCAAAATGCATATTGACAGGTCACAAAGCTTCTGGGGGAATGTCCTTTGGACAGATGAGACAAAACTGGAGCTTTTTGGCAAGTCACATCAGCTCTATGTTCACAGATGCAAAGATGAAGCATACAAAGGAAAAGAACACTGCACCTACTGGGAAGCTTGGAGAAGGTTCAGTTATGTTCTGGGGCTGCTTTGCTGTATCTGGCACAAGGTGTCTTGAATCTGTGCAGGGCACAATGAAATCTCAAGACTATCAAGGCACTCTGGAGTGAAATGTGCTGACCAGTGTCAGAAAGCTTGGTCTGTGTCACAGGTCATTGGTCCTCCAACAGGATAGTGACCCAAAACACAGCTAAAAACACCAAAGAATGGCTAAGAACAGAACACTGGACTATGCTGAAGTGGCCTTCTATGAGTCCTGATCAAAATCCTGTTGAACATTTGTGGAAGGAGGAGCGGAAACATGCAGTCTGGAGAAGACACCCTTCAAACCTGAGACTGCTAGAGCAGTTTGCGCACGAGGAGTGGACCAAAATTCCTGTTGACAGGTGCAGAGGTCTAACTGAGAGTAACAGAAATCCCCTAATTGCAGTGATTGCCTCAAAAGGTTGTGCAGCAAAATATTGAGTTAAGGGTACCATAATTTTTTTCCAGGCCCATATCATTATATTCTTTTTAAAATGATTCTGTTGAACCACAATTAAAAAGCAATGTCTGGTTTTCATTAGTTAATTTTCAGTCAATCTTTACTTATTACTTTTGTCAGTTTCAAGTTATTTCAGTGATCATTGTGGGTTTTTCTTTCTTAAACGGAAGGGTACCAACAATTTTGTCCACGTCTGTTTATATACAAGGTGTGTCACAAAAGATTTATCTGGAATCCAAATTACAAACTACAAGTTTTCCCTTTCGAAGTAATCCCCCTGGAGTCTAATGCACTTTCCCATCCTTCTCTGCCATGCCTTCATGCACTCCTGGAAGGATTCTTCTGGGATCCTCCGCAGCTCTGTCGTCAAGGCCTTTGTGATGTTGTCCACATCTTCAAAACGGGTGTCCTTGATGACCCCCTTGAGCTTGGGGAAGAGTAAATATCACACGGAGCCAGGTCGGGTGAGTATGGATGATGCTTCAGCACGCCTATGTTCTTCTCGCCAGGAACTGTCGGATGCTCAGGGCATCGTGAGCAGGCGCGTAGTCTTGGTAAAGCAGCCACCACTTGTCCTGCCACAACTCTCGCCTCTTCTCGGGCACTGAACGAAGCAAACGCTGCATCTCTTTGTAGACATGCTGGGATTACTTTGAAGGGGAAAACTCTTAGTTTGAAGTTTGGGTTTGAAATAAATCTTTTGTGACATCAGTCCTGGAACTTTTCTGACACACCTTGTATATTTGGGTCACAGCCTCTTAAACCCCATGTAGCCACCAGCATCAGTGGTCCTCACTCTTCAAATTTGATCTCAAACTCTACAGAGAGGTTATATAGCTGATGACATAAAGTATTCTAGTCTTTACAGACTTTTTGTACCAGGTGTCACTTATGTAAAGCGGATTACTGCCAAAACAAGTACAGAGTGAGGATCAAAAATTTGTTTGGACTTTAACTGAGGTCACACACAGCTTGCTGTAGGTAAGTTGGTACCCTTCTGTTTAAGAAAGAAAAACCCACAATGGTCACTGAAATAACTTGAAACTGACATAAATAATAATAAATAAAAATTTTCTGAAATTAACTAATGAAAATCAAACATTGCTTTTGAATTGTGGTTCAACATAATCATTTAAAAAAACAAAATAATGAAACTGGCCTGGACAAAAATGATTGTACCCCTAGAAAAGATTGAAAATGATTTGAGCATAGGGACATGTTAAACTAAAGTGTGTCCTGTAATTAGTATCACAGGTGTCTTCAAACTTGTAATCAGTCAGTCTGCCTATTTAAAGTGTGAAAAGTAGTCACTGTGCTGTTTGGTATTGTGGTGTGTACCACACTGAAAATGGACAACAGAAAGCTAAGGACAGTTGTACCAGGAGATTAGAAAGAAAATTACAGACATGCAGGTTAAAAGGCAAAGGCTATAAGACCATCTCCAAGCAGCTTGATGCTCCTGACTACAGTTGGACATATTATTCAGAAGTAGCCAACCTCCCTGGACTTGGCCGCAAGAGGAAAATTGAGGACAAATTGAAGAATGATCCCAAAGATCCCAGAACAACTTCCAAAGAGATTAGAGGTGAACTCCAAGGTCAAGGTACATCAGTATCAGATCACACCATCCGTCGCTGTATGAGCCAAAGTGGACTTAATGGAAGGATATCACTGTTGAGAGACAGGGTACAATTAAATCTCAAGACTATCAAGTCATTCTGGAGCGAAATTTTGCTGCCCAGTGTCAGAAAGCTTGGTCTCAGCCACAGGTCATGAGTCCTCCATCAGGATAATGACCCAGAACACAGCTGAATGGCTCAGAAAAATTTTTTCGACTATGCTGAAGTGGCCTTCTATGAGCCCTGATCTAAATACTATAAAACATCTGTGGAAGGAGCTGAAACATGCAGTCTGGAGAAGACACCCTTCAAACCTGAGACAGCTGAAGCAGTTTGCTCACAAGGAGTGGACCATAATACCTGACGACAGGTGTAGAAGTCTCACTGAGAGTTACAGAAATAGCCTGATTGCAATGATTCCCTTAAAAGGTTGTGCAACAAAATATTAAGTTAAGGGTACCATCATTTTTGTCAAGGCCAGTTTCATTGGTTTGTTTTTTAAGATTATTCTATTAAACCACAATTCAAAAGCAATGTCTGATTTTCATTAGTTAATTTTCAGTAAATTTTTATTTACTTTTGTCAGTTTCAAGTTATTTCAGTGATCATTGTGGGTTTTTCTTTATTAAACGGAAGGGTGCCAACAATTTTGTCCACGTCTGTATTAAGGAAAAGTCATGGCATGTGAGAGTAAAGCAGTGACTCCATAGATATGTTCTTCATTTTTCTGCAGCCCACACGCAGGACAGCACTTCATTTTCAACAGTGGAATACTTAAGCTCAGTTTCAGTCAGTGTGCGGGATGCAAAAGCCACTGGTTTCTCTGTGCCATCAGTCTGCACTTGGGCAAATACGGCACCAAGTCCGTAATCACTGGCATCTGTGGATATAACACAGTGTATCGAGGGTTTGAACAAAGCAAGTGCAGGACTGTGCACAAGGAGCTGCTTGATTTCTTCAAAGCTACTTTGAGCTTCGTCAGTCCAGGAGAAGGTGTTTTTGTCCCTGACACATGCACGCATAGGAGCTACAACTGTTGCAAAGTTGGATAGAAATTTGAGTACCAGGAAACAAGACCCAGAAACGACCTTAGAGCAGCAGCATCAGATGGGGAAGGAGCTTTCAGCACAGCATCAATGTGTTCTTTGTCAGGAAGAATACCGTCTTCTGTAATGGTATGACCAAAAAAACCTTAAGGAGTGTCCTGAAGTGACACTTGTTTTCATTGAGAACCAGTCCAGCCTCTTTTAACTTAAGAAGGACAGTTTTCAGGTTTTGGTCATGTTCAGCAGGGGTGTGGCCATCAACAATGAGGTCATCCAGATAATATTGGACACCTGGAAGTCCCTTGAGGATGTCCACCATCATTTTCTGAAAGGCTGAGTGTGCAGAGGCAAGTCCATAGGGAACTCTACAGAATCTGAAGAGGCCTTCATGAGTTATGAATGCTGTGAGGTCTGTGCTTTCTTCATGAAGAGGGAGCTGATAGTATGCATTAGCCAAGTCAATAGTAGAAAACAGCTTTGCACCTTGTAGGCTTGCAAAAAGTTCATCTACATGAGGCAGAGGATAGCAGTCTGTGACCACAGCTTTTGGTTGGTTCACGTAGGTCTGCACACATCCGTATTCCACCGGTTTTGCGTCCTGTGACTACAATAGGTGAAACACAGTGTGAAGCATCAGTCCTTTCAATGACACCGCTTTCAGCAAGCGGTCCAACTCTGTTGAGACAGCAACTCTGACAGCAAAAGGGAGGCGTAACAGTTTCTGTCCTACAGGTTTGACAGTAGGGTCAATTTTTACTTTATGTACAAAGTTGTATGCACAGCCAATGTCAGAAGCAGCAGAGGTAACACATGCTGGAACAGGGTTTGTGATCAACACAGGAGCAGGTGAAGCAGTGGCCCATTTGGTGTCAGGTGAAGTGTGAACACAGGATACTTGTGTAGTGGTTATGAGCATTTCAGGGGGAAAGACAGTTTTACCCTTAATGCAAATGTTTAAAGCTTCCATCGGGTCCCTACCTAGGATAGGAGTACCTTTTTTCACCACAAAGAATGAAGCTGAAGCAGTTAAAAGTCCTCGCGACACTGTTGCTTGTAGGCAGCCAAGCACTGGAATCCTCTTCTTTGTGTAGGTCACTAGCGGGTGAATAGGTGGAAGCAGAGGAGTGTGGCTGAAGTATCATTCATAGATGTGTTGTGGCAAAAGGGACACTGCAGAACCTGTGTCAACAATCAGGTCATGTTCATTGGCAAGAGAAACATGTGTACTGATATCAGTTTTGGACTTCAGTGTTTTACGAGCTCGGTTAGGGTCTCTTAAGTATAATACAGTTAGTTTAGGCAGCTGTATCTCTTTCACATCTGCAGACTTGGAAGAACGGCAGACACAAGCAAAATGTCCAACTTTATGGTAAGACTTGCAAGTTACCTTGGCTGCAGGACACTGGGAAGAATTAGTCAGGTGTATGTCTGAACCACATCTGAAGCAGGTCCCGCTAGCTGTGGCAGTAGCACTGGAAGTCTTAGCTGGGTGAGTGTACTGTGGTCGCTTCTTTTTGTAGTGATTCTGAGGATGTACAGCTTGCACTAGGACACTGCCATCCGATACAATAGCTTTAGCTTGTTAAACGGCAGATTCCACTTGTGTTGCAATAGTCAAAGCTCTGTCCAGAGTTAGGTCCGGTTCGAGCAGCAGCCTCTCTCTGATGCTTGAATTATTCAAATTTTCAATTAAGAGATAAGATAAGATAAGATAAGATATTCCTTTATTAGTCCCACAGGGGGAAATTCCAAGATATACAGCAGCTGCAGGATACAAGAGGAAAAGAAGAAAGAAGCATTATACTGAAAATAAGGTAATTACGAATCAAATATAGTAATGTAAAACTAGAAATATTTTTTTTTTTAAAAGTATAAAAAAGTATATACTATATAGTAAGTGGCATATTTACAGTCCTTTTGTACATGTTTGTTGTTTAGCAGATGGTTATGTACATGTTGATATTTTACAGGTTGAGATTTGAGATATTATAAATATAAATATGGTGGCTATGTACATGTTTGGTATTTTTGCAGTGAAACATTTTAGGTATCACATATATAAATATGGTTTATTGCACACTGGAGAGGTTTTTGTTATAAAGTCTGACAGCTGCAGGAAGGAAGGACCTGCGATACCTCTCCGTCACACACTTCGGGTGGAGCATCCTGTCACTCACGGAGCTCCTTAGTGCAGTGAGTGTGTGTCGGAGGGGGTGGGAGTCTTTGTCCATCATGGAGGACAGCTTGGCTGTTGTCCTTCTCTCCACCACCTCCTCCACTGGTTCCAGAGGGCATCCCAGGACTGAGCTGGCCTTCTTTATCAGTTTATCAAGTCTCTTCCTGTCAGCTGCTGTGATGCTGCTCCCCCAGCAGACCACTCCATAGAAGACTGCAGAGGCCACAACAGAGTCATAGAAGGTCTTCAGGAGTGCCCCCTGCACCCCAAAAGACCTCAGCCTCCTCAGCAGATAGAGTCTGCTCTGTCCTATTTTATAAAGTGCGGTAGTATTATGAGTCCAGTCCAGTTTATTGTTAAGATGAACACCCAGGTACTTATAAGATGTCACCATCTCAATGTCCCTACCCTGGATGTTCACTGGTGATGGGGGTGAGTGGGGGTGCCTGCGGAAGTCCACAACCAACTCCTTGGTCTTTTCAGAGTTGATGTGCAGGTGGTTCCGCTGGAACCAGTCCACAAAGTCCTGAATAAGTTCTCTGTACGACCGGTTGTCCCCATCTGTGATGAGGCCAACGATGGCAGAGTCGTCAGAGAATTTCTGGAGGTGGCAGGTGGGTGACAGGTGGAAAAGTCGGCAGTTTAGAGGGTGAAGAGGAACGGCACCAGCTCCGTTCCCTGAGGGGCCCCTATACTACAGAGGGCAGTATCTGACACACAGTCCCGGGTCCTCACATACTGTGGGCGGTTGTTGAGGTAGTCCACAATCCAGCATGTGAGGTGTTGGTCCACACCAGAGAGCTCCAGCTTGTCCCTCAGGATGGCCGGCCTGATGGTGTTGCAAGCACTGCTGAGTTCCAGGAAATGGACCCAAACAGAGCTCCCAGGCGACTCCAGGTGGATCAGAGCTTGATGGAGGAGGAAGATGATGGCGTCGTCCACTCCGATGCCAGTCTGGTATGCAAACTGCAGTGGGTCCATGGATGAGCTCACCAGGGGGCGCAGGTTGGCAAGGACCAGCCACTCCAGGGCCTTCATGAGGTGGGATGTGAGGGCCACCGGTCTGTAGCAGCTAGGGTCCTTGGGATGGGGAGTCTTTGGCACCGGTACCACGCAGGATGTCTTCCAGAGGCATGATACCCTTCCCAGTTTCAGGCTCAGGTTGAACAGATGTCCAACAATCTCACTAGGCTGGTCTGAGCAGGACCTGAGCAGTCTGGGACTAAGGCCGTCTGGTCCTGCAGCGTTCCTGGTCTTAATCCCCCTGAGCTGATTCCTCACCTGGAGAGATGTGAGGGACAGGCAGGGGGACTATGTGTCCTGGGGTGTGGATGTGGGGCTGGATACTGGAGGGGGGGAGGTGAGGGGGGGCTGGGGGAGAGCTGGTGGTGGGGAGCTAGGTACTGTAGGGGGGGAGGTGAGGGGGGTTGGGGGAGGAATTGGGCAGAGCGCTAGGAGAGCGATGGACGGGGGCTGCTGCAGGGCTGTCACACCTGAGGGAGGGGCAGACACTTTCTCAAACCTACAGAAGTAGGTGTTCAGTTCATCTGCCCACTTCTGGTCCCCGGCTGTCTGGGAGTTGGACCCCTGGTGGCCCAAGATGGTTTTTAGGCCTTCCCAGACTCCCTTGGTGTTTTTCTCCTGCAGCTGTTCCTCCATCTTCTTCCTGTAACTGTCCTTCTCCTCCCTGATTTTCCTCCTCAGCTCCTTCTGGACAGTCTTCAGCTCCTCTCTGTTTCCTGACGTAAAGGCCCTCTTCTTCTCCTTTAAAAGAGCCTTAATGTCAGGAGTGATCCAGGGTTTGTTGTCAGAGAAATACCGTACTGTCCTTGTGGGTACGGTATTCTCCACACAGAAGCTGATATAGTCCGTGATGGTGTCTGTTAAACTGTCGATGTCCTCATGAGAGTCACTGAATATTTCCCACAATGTAGTTTCAAAGCAGTCCCTCAGAGCCTCTTCAGCCTCGTCAGACCACTTCTTCACCGTGCGGGACACAGCTGGTTGCCTGTTAAACAGGGGCTTGTAGACAGGCAGGAGATGAACCAGGTTGTGATCAGCTTTTCCCAGAGGGGGGAGGGGTGTGGAGTTATATGCCTCCTTGGTGTTGGCATAGAATAAGTCCCGAGTTTATTGTCTCTGGTGGCACATGTGACATACTGGATGAATTTAGGCAGAGTGGAGCTGCTCACGGATCATTTCGTCTGTGTTTTCATTAAAACCACATTTCAAAGCAAGGTCGCGCAGTACAGCAACATACTGTGTAATAGTCTCATGAGGTGCTTGTTTTCTTTGTCTGAAGATATGCCTTTCTACAACAATATTAACTTTAAGTGTAGAGTGTCTCTCCAGCACGGCAACCGCTGAGGCAAACGTGTCACCTGTATCCGGCAGCGAGTACAAAAGTCGTTGTCCCTCGGATCCAAGGCAGTGGAGTAAAGTAGCTCTCTTACGGGCTTCTAGCCAAGCATTTCCAGTTGCATTTATAACCAGCATGTAGTTGTTGAAAAACTTCATCCACATGTCGAAGGGTGTCACTGGATCTCCCAGGCAAACATCAGAGGTGGAAGGACGTTTCCAGCCATGATGTTGTAGCGATAGAGCACAAACGTTCACTTGTCGCCAAAATATAGTGTTGGTGCGTAAAATAAAAGCAGGCAGTAACTGTAACTAATGCTGTTTAATTCAGCAACACCGGTAACTCCAACACTTTGTTATACAAAAGCTACAGCAGCAGTATGGCTCAGTCATCATCATGAATTCCTTTCTCTACACTGAATCTCTGGGTTGTACATAAGTCAAACTTTATGGAAGTGCCATCTGGTGGTGTAAAGTAGCAACTACATAAGACAGAACACAACAGATACTTAGTGGGAAATGTTCAAATATTTGTTATCATGCCAAATCATATGCAAAAATTACTACCTGTAACCAGGAGGGGCTGCATCTGAGAGAAGAGTGTCTGGCATTTCAGTTGTTCAGGCAAGGCAGCTTTATAATCATACAAAATGTCTTTCACATAAAAGTACAGCTGAGTTGTGGCAGCTTAGATTTTTCTGATGGTAAACCATTAAAAGCCTCCGCCTTTGATAAAAACTCACAAAACAATATATACATTGTAAACCACACAAACTGCCTACAACTAAACACCTTGAAGACAAAGGAGCTGATCATTGACTTTGGGAAGTCTAGACCAAGACCGCGACCAGTTCTGATTGAGGGAGCTGAGGCGGAGTCTGTAGATTCCTACAAGTATCTTGGGCTGTGCAATGGACAGCAAACTGGACTGGAGGATCCGCACCAACCAGAGCCAGACCTACACACTAAAAAACTGGTGGGTTAAAATTAACCCAATTTGTGTTGTTTTATAATCCAAAAATGTTATATTAATATAACCAAATTAACTGCAAATCTGTGTAAATTCAAGCACACATATTTGTTATATATTCTAAATGTATATATATAGCTTATATAAGTATGTATATACAGACGTGTGCAAAATTGTTGGTACCCTTCCATTTAAGAAAGAAAAACCCACAATGGTCACTGAAATAACTTGAAACTGACAAAAGTAATAAATAAAAATTTACTGAAAATTAACTAATGAAAATCAGACATTGCTTTTGAATTGAGGTTCAACAGAATCATGTTAAAAAACAAATAACGAAACTGGCCTGATCAAAAATGATGGTACCCTTAACTTAATATTTTGAGGCAACCACTGTAGTCAGGCAATCTAGCTTTCTAGTTATCATTTGTTGTTAATTGGACATTGCTTTACATTTGAAGCAATGCAAGCTATTTCATATTAAGAGTTATTAGTAATAAATCCTTTTAATACTAACTAGAAAAGCACTCAGAGAGCACAGACCTCCGCTAAGCAGCTTCAGTCCACCCTGAACACACATGCATACATGTATTAAGCCCTTTGCACACCAGACGCGTATTTTCGCGCAAATATTACGCACGTTATTAATTTTTTCGAATCTACTGTTTTTCAATGTAAGCTTTCACACCAGCAAAGTTATTTCACTGAGCGAAATTGCGACTTTTTTTTTTCGGACAGAGGTCGATTTTTCCATAGTTTTGCTTGCAACGAGTGCACATCTGACCAATTAAAATGATCATGGTTGGCATGTCACATAGTCCTGGAGCACCGATTAGTTACTTGTCGACGGCTGCAAATTTGTCCTGATTCAGCAGACAGCATTATAAGGCCACTTGCATCCTCACCAACTTCCTGCAGTCTGTATGTCTGAGGTAAGAGGACACACTGTTGTTAAAAGTATAATTTGAGTCACCTCCCCTTTGTTTGTAAACAGCTCCAGCTGTGTGCAGAGCGCATCTGGTTTATTCATATGTGATGGGCTGCCTGTTTACTGTCTCAATCTTTTACTAGGCTAACCTATATGATATTAAAGACAAAAATATCTTAGGACAAGCTCAAGAAAGAATATATGAATATATGAAAAGGAAAACTTTAAATCAGTAGCTCAGTCTGGAAGTGAAGGGTTGCAGCCCAGCTCTGTGTCACATGTGTCCAGCTCTGTGTCACATGTGTCCTCAAGCACAACTCCCACTGCTGCGTCAGTGGCAGGCTATGTAATGTGTTAACTGATGATGCAAAAGAACTACTTACAAAGACTATTCAAACATCAGTGAATAGATGTGAAAGGGATGTGAATTGTAGGCTTGAGCTGTGGCTTAAAAGTGCTTAGAATGTGCACAGCGCAATCATTTTTTATTTTTTATGTATTAAATTGCGTCACTCCTGATGTGCATAGACAGGTGCGTCAAAATTCGACTCCGAATTATTCGCAATTTCGTGCCATTTATTCGCGTCACTGCTGGTGTGCAAAGGCCTTAAGACAGATACATGTATGCACATGTCTGTTTTCCCTGCGTTGGAAATCCCCCAGTCTACAGTTACCATGACAACGGAGCACTTTCTGTCCCTTGAAGTTTCGCACAAAGGTGTTGTGGTCTTTGATTGGCCCTTTGGTCTTTGATGGCTTTTGATGTTTGGCCCTTTAATGTTGAAATTCTGGAAATGCACCCTCACAATTTCCATGGAAATTGTCTAGTTACCTTCAGAATGTTAAGAATCCTTTAAACAATTCCTGGATCCAGATGGTGATCCGGATAAGTCCAAAAATCTAATAATTTCTTCCTTATCCCATTCCACACATTCCCTCAAAATTTCATCTAAATCCCTCCATAACTTTTCAAGTTATCTTGAACACAGACAGACAGACAGACAAACCAACACCAGCAAAAACACTAGAAAAGCACTCAGAGAGCGCAGACCTTCGCCCAGCAGCTTCGGTCCACTTTGGCAAAAATGGTCCTATCTGGCAATGTTATTTATAATTTTGTTTTTATTTATTTATATTTTTGTTCATATCTATCTTTTCTTATATATCTTCTTCTCTTATATATCTTCTTCTATATCTTCTATATCTTTATATATCTACATCTTTCATACTAAACTGCTACTGGAATCCCAATTCCTCTGAGGGAGTTTTCCAAAGGCATTAATAAAATTCTATCCAATCTAATCTAATCTAATCTAATCTAATCGAAACCAATCTAAACCATTCAGAGTGCCACCTTTTGATCAAAACTCACAAAACAATATAAACCATTTAATGCCTCACCCTTGATGAAAACTCACAAAATAAAATTTCGCTTAGTGAATGTTCAAAAATGAACCTAAGTCATCCTTGACAAATTTAAGGCTTCCATGTCTGTATGTTGAATTTGACCATATTTGACTTGCTTGGCATATATTTAAAAAATTGAGAAGCTACTGTGGCCCTGCCCATAAAGTTACAAAAAAGCTTTTGTCAACTTTTCACCTGACAAATGTCTTCTTAATATACCAAGGTGAAGCTGTCTGAATTAAAGCATAATAGGAGTTTGTCTAGTCCACATGCTGAAACTGCAATATATATATATATATGTATATACATATATGTATATATATGTGTGTGTGTGTGTGTGTGTGTGTGTGTGGAAAGAATGTCATGTAGTATCTGTGTGTGTGGGGAAAGGATGAAGCTGCTAAAGAAAAGGTTATACAATGATCAGGATAGAAATGTTCAAATACATGAAAACTCTTTATACAATATATACAAAGATGAAATTATTCTTAACAGTATATCTATATATCTATATATCTATATGTATAAATATATATATATATATATATATATATATATATATATATATATATATATATATATATATATATATATAAACTTTTTTCTTTTTACAAGAACATACAGAGAATTTCCTTTAAAGTTACTGAAAGGATTCGAAGAATCCCCGCTGCATGTGTTATTAATGATTTTTAATCAGAGGGTTGGTAAAATTGTCTTTCACTGGTACTGGTAACACTGTCTTAAATACTTTCTGTCTCATGGCAGACAAAAAATTTCTACCACCACAGCTTTTGGTGTAGAGCCTTGCCTCGCAGAAGGTTAACTTCTTGGGCTTTGTCTGACCAAATTAAGGAGGGGTTTGGAATGGCAAGATAACCCAAAAACAGTGACCTTCTGTCACTAGACAGTGGTGATGTAAATTTTTTGAAATGTCAAATGAATATGTGTTAAAATTGAGACTACTATCAAGCACATGCAAAATTAATCACTCATACTGTAATATACTGTTGAGTAATGACTGCTAATATTGCAAAAATGTTATAAATAAACAAATGTTTGGACACATTTTAATAAAATGAATGAAAAAATAAGAGGGCTTAGTTGTTGTGAGCCCTCAAATTTATGTTTTTTGAGGAAACAGAAATTGTTTATAGGTCAGATGTTTTTCATGGAACCTGGTAGCCTTGATTTAGCAGACATAGCTGTTTCATGATTTGGATACATTAACAGTGTGACAAAACCTCCACAAATGAAAAACACAAATAAAAAGGGCCCTTTCTCTATTAAGAGCAAAAGAGCAAGAGCTTAAACTCTTTTTTGTCTATGTGCCTGGGTGAAACTGCGATATAGTGCTGTTGGTCTCTATTAATTGCACAATTAAACATTAAAAAAATCCTTAAAATTATGCTTTACAACATAGTTTTACTGAGGTTGCTGCTGCAGTATAGAGTGGATGTTCTGTGAGTTTGGTGAAACTGAAGTGCACTCCTTTACAGTGCAATTATTGAGTAACTGTTAAAAATAATAATATATATAAATAATATATAAATAAAAATATGTTTTGCATATTAATCCTTGGTAATTTCTTAAAGTGGTATAAAGTAGTGACGTAGTTAGGGGAGAGTGGGATGAGTTGTGCCAGTTTTTACTTAAAGTGTCTATAAGCAAGGGGATGAAAGTAATGCCTCCAACTAAAATATGTACATATAGTTTAGGATGTGGTGCATCCCTGGGAACAATCATTTTGGATCTTAAATAAACAGTTTGAGAAATATAGCTTTAGAAAAAAAAGTGATTTTGTGGCACAACTTGCCCCCGGTGTGGGGTACGTTGTGCCTTTGGAGAGAATACACTGGGGTATATTGTGCCATTGATTACTGAAGTAAAACATATAATTTTAATTTCAAAATGGTAATGCTCTATAAAAGTAAGATAAATTCAATACATAATTACTTACTTAAGGTGTATTTAAAGATTTTACAACATCAAAGCCCACTTTTCTATAACAAGACCTAAATCACCAACTGAGCACATGTTTAGAACAAAATCAGCTGCAAATCTCAAAACCAGGCAACAAATCAACATCCTGTCTTCTTCACCAAGACATATTTAACAAGAACAAAATGCAGTTCTTTTCACAGATCCAGCTTACTACTTAACATCCCACTTGTCAATCCTGCAGGGGAATATGAACTTATGCTCCCTTCTGGCAGTACCACCAAGTATTTGTGGTGTGTATAAATAAACAAATGTTTGGACACATTTTAATAAAATGAATGAAAAAATAAGAGGGCTTAGTTGTTGGCAGTACCACCAAGTATTTGTGGTGTGTATAAATAATATAAATTTGTGGTGTGGGTAGTTTCTTGAGCACATCACCTCTAGGCATCCCTAGAGCTGATGCGCTCCCTTGCCTCCTGATGTATGTTCTTCCCCTACTGCACCTCTTTCACTTCTCTATCCAACGCCTCAAGAGGAGTTGAAGCCCTGTCTGTCCTCTGTTTGTAACTGCATGGCATGATGAAATTAAGAATGTCACATAGTTTTAGTGATCAAATGTAAGGATACAATGTACAATTACAATAAAATTCTATAAAATAATATGTAATAAATAATTATAAGTGACTGTGAGTTGTGCCACTGGCACAACTAAACCCAGGCCCTTTTGCAAAAATCGCCCCAAGCCCACCATTTTGAAAAAAATGCATCATCCAGGTGTTTAGAGTCAGCATCATGCTAACTGCATAGACTCATAGCAGGTTTTCCGGCAGACCTTTTCTGTCCGGGCGCCCCGCCCGGGCAGAAATCTGTAGCGCCCGGACAGCGGATGGTTAAAAAAAAAAAAAAAAAAAAAAAAAAAGACGTGCATAAAGACGTGTCTGCAAGCGACACGCTTTAGGAATGCAGGGCTGCCAACTCTCACGCATTGGCCGTGAGACTCACGCATTTCATTGGTTTCACATGCTCTCACGCCACACCTCTGATTTCTCACGCTGAGGGCACAAATCCCAGGAGGACGCAGGGATCGTGTGCCCAAACATACCCAGGCGGAGCGGACTCAAAGTAGACGTCCGCAAACCCTGTGCGCGCAAAGCTCAAACTTTAGGACTGCGCGGATTCCGCTCAGCACACTGCTGTCACACAAAAAACACTGCTCCGTCTCTTAATTTTAGTGCTTTGCAAAGTCAGCAGGCAGAGCAGCTCCTCTCCCTTGTCCTCAGTGTACAGCGTCATGACAGAGAAATGTAAAACAAAGCACAAGGACTGTGGGAAATGTAGGCTTTCACGGTCATTTCACAAGAAAATAGTACTCGGCAGTGCGCTTGACTATGACAGCTCTGACGTCCGCGGACATTCCGCGCGGAGTCCGCTCTGCTCACAGTCCCCCAGACTCTGGCTGCACATGCAGGTATACGCCATATACCCACTAGAAAACGCCCCAGAATACCATATAACCATAACAAAATGCGCAAGGATACCTACAGCAGTATGCTTGTGTGACGTACACTTTCTCCCAGCGTCTGTGTGTGTGCGCTCCTCCGTCTGCCGGTGAGCGTAAATACGCAGATAGACGCGCATCGCAGGGACAGTGAGGGACCATCAGTCACTCTGTGTGATTTTACCATTCACACGGTGTATTGACAGCTCATGTGCCCGGTTTAAGTGAACACAAAGACTTCAAAAATGATGAGTCAGCCTTTGATTCATCAAAACTCAACATCCTTCAGCAGTCCAGCTCTTGTTTTCACTCACTCACTGTTTTCTAAATAATAAATTCATCCTGAGGGATCCTCCATCACTTTTTCTCCACGGTATAAGAACAATCTTTGAAGGATCAAGCTTCAAATACAGTCTACTGGTGCAGCGGTTCTCAACTTGTAGGTGGAGGCTCATACTGGTCTCAGAGCTGTACTCAGTGGACGGTGTATACATCTGGTAAAAATGTGGCAAAAATGTCTTCAGTGTATGGAGGCCCTAAGAGGACAAACATCCATCAGAGTATGTCAGATTATACCAACTAGAATTAACCAGACTTCACACAAATATTACTGTTTTACATTTCTCTACTCAGATATTCCTGTCCAGACCTCAAAATTCATTTCTGTAGGCTATTATTACTTTGAGTTTGATGTTCAAGTATAGATTTATTGATTTAAAAATAAAGTAGTGACAACTTTGACTTAGATGTTAACTTCAGCAGATCCAGTTCCTAATGACATTCTGACTGTTAATGTCCACTCCTTATTGTCCTCCAATTAAAATCACCTCTGTTTACATTAATTTTCAAGTCAGATGCTTTTATACTGGATAGTTCTTAGTGTTGTGGACTTGTAGTCTACACATTGATGCCAAAAAAAAATCATTTACTAAAGGAAAATTAAATCAAGGCTATTTATGCATATTCAATTGCGTTTCATAATTTAACCCTTTAAAGCCTGAATGCACAAATAATGGCCAGAACGTTCACATTTTTTGGAGCTGAAATGATTTTTTCACTTTTTACTGAAATCCAACAAAATCACTATTTCCATAAAATTTGACATATAAATATTTTTTGTATCTCATTTGATACATTAGATGTTGTTGGCAACTGATAATCTACTTGAGGACATTTTCATCATTTATCCTATTGTATTCAGATGTATTTTTGTTTTTGTAATTTGTTGATCATATTGATTAGATAAAAGTATCATAAAAGTATGTATCAAATATGATACAACAGGCTTTAAGGGGTTAATTGTGTAAAGGTTTGTGCATTTTTAAGTTTTGTGACATATTCAGATTTTGTTTTGTTGCTGCTTGTTGACAGTTTGATGAAAAAAAAAACATTGAAAAACATGAAGTATAGTTTGATTTAGTTTGGTTATTCATTAAAATATTTCTCCTTGTTTTAGAACTCATATTGAGCTTTCAGTTCTTATAAAGCTGCTGTAGTGGTGATCAGCCTGGTGTTGGTGAACAAAATACTGGTCTTGGAATTGCTGGTTGTGCATAAACAGACCTGTAGACAGGTAGGATATAGACTAGTAGGAAGCAATGACATGATTACAGTTATTGTTTAATATCACTATGACATTTGAGGAAGTATCAGACAACATAGAAAAACAGTATAGCATTTATTTGTTGTTTATGTTTTTACCTGTACCTGAGTTAATTGCACTTGCACCATTTTGTTACTTTTGAGTTCTATGTAGTATGATTAAACCTACACAAAATGAGACATTCTGTGTCGAATGTTGTCCGGCCGTGTATGCGGCAACATTTTGGTTGGCTCCACAAAATCTCACTCCAAGGTTTTTTGAAAAGTTAGCAGCCCTGTTCTTAATGCTGTGCTGTTTGCCTGCAGTGTATTCTTTGCAGAGACTCAACGTGCGCATTCTCTCTCTCTCCCTCTCTCTCTCTCTCTCTCTCTCTCACACACGCACACACCGCAGGCACCCGGCGTGGCAGATTTGAGGCGTAAATGTAAAAATGCCTGTTTGATCAGTTCTGAATTAAATAATTGACACTTTATGAGCTACAGATTCTGTATGTTGTTTGTGGGTTTTTCTCATTTTGAGGGCCAAAAACAATAGATCAGGAAACTCTTTAATTTTGAGGGCAAAAATAATTTATCAATCAAATTACTTAACCAATTAATCAATTAATCGAAGTCATTATTTAATTAATCAAATTTCTTCAGGGCGCGCGCATGCGCTCCCCCCTGGCCAAACTATTTTCCTGCAGGAAACCCTGCATGGTATAGCTTACTGAAGCACTAAAACATGAGTGAACTGTTTGCAAACTTGTCAATAATTGTTCAAACACAGCAATCAAAAAACCTTGATCATAGAAATTTTACTTTGGAAGGCAATTTTTTTTTTTTTACTTAAATTTGCTTACCTCTCAAGCCACGTCTCCCTTCTTTGCAAGATTAGTGAAATCTTCAAAAAGAAGTGGTCAAATGACCAATTTCTTCTATGGTTTTCAAGATAACAGTTATGGGACTACTTCCCCCCTGGCACAAATCACTCCACTCTCCCCCATATGTGCTGTGAGTCTGGTGACAAGTTATTGGCGACTTTTCTGGCTTCTTAATTAAAATCAAGAAATGTAATAAACCTAAAGCACTTTTTCAGAGAAGGGCTGTAGCATAGACGGCAGGAAATCTTTCAGTTTTAAACTTAAGAATTACGCATAAATGTGCCTTTCTTTATGTTGACGTATAGTATATTTAGAATCTAAAGTACGTTTAGTTTAAGACATTTTCCCCTGGCAGTGTGGAAAACTGTTAGCTTACATCGATTAGCCCACATGTAAGTCGTGTAACTACATGTAACTCTTTTTCCATTTATTTAGCTTTCGTGATAGTATCGATTTAACGTATTAATATATGTCTCTTATACTTGATGCTTTTAATAACCCTGACCTACCTTGCGATGATGCTGCCAAAACAAGGAACGAAAACCGACCAGTTCTACCGTGAGATGAGTCTACACAGACCGTTTTTCTTTTTAGTTATCACAATGCCGTTAGTGTTTAGTTGTCTTGGTAACCGTGGCTTCCGCCTTTAGCACTTCCGCTGTAAGGTCCTCAGGGAGGAATGGGCGGGATTTGAATTTCATTTCACTGATTTAAAAGATGAAAGAGCCATTTGACATTTGGTCTCTATGAGACTTATCTTTGGGGTCTAATAACTTTTTACTAAGGGGGGGCTTCTACATGAAGCAATGGCTGAAGAAGCGCCCCACACACACACACACACACCTACACACACACACACACGCAAACACATACACACACACCACAAAAAAAAAAAAAAACCTAACTAGACAAAATAGAAAAAAAAGAAAGCCTGCCTTGATTCAATGACAAATCCGGGTTGAACCAAAGAATACCACAATTCTTTTAACGACAAAGGTTTAACACAGGGGGTCGGCAACCCGCGGCTCAGGAGCCGCATGCGGCTCTTTTGCCCCTCGCCAGTGGCTCTCTGCACATAGAGGACAGAGGAGCAAAAAAAAAAAAAAAACTCGCTCTTAGTCTTGCATTAAACTCTAATTAATTGATGCTATGTCTGCATGTTTTAGCACTATCTGCAAACAATGTGCGTTTTCATTAAATGTTTATTTCTTGGTTTTTTACATCGTCAACTTTGCGTCATGTGTGCGCCTCCCGTGACCTCTGTGTGACCCGCAGCACCTCGGAGGGAGAGCAGGACGCTGCTGCATCATTAGCTGTGAGCTCACCCGTGATGTTGTATTAAACCTATTATGTAGATGTTTTGATGAACGTTATTACTTTTAAAACATCAGCTGCAGCTGTGAAGGGATTAAAACTTTTGAAACGGAGGCGTGTCGGCGATAATGCTCCATAGAAGACGAGAGAAACGGGGAGACGATAAATTCAGCGCAACTGCGACCTCGTTTTTGAAGAGGGGAATTTTTACACAAAGATATCAGGTGAATGTTTTTTATTCATGTCTGCTGTATGTGATAGCAGTTAGTCTCTCCCCCCTGTAACTTCAAACACAGGTGTGTGAGTTACTGTGTTTGTTCATCTGACATATTTTTATAATACATCTAGATTGACATGAAACTTAAAGTTTATGAATTATGAGGGATAAGCTTCTAAAACACTGATCACAAGACTACCTCATGATCATTATAAAATTGTGCATAAAAAATGATCATGTTAAAGGTTTTGTTCTGTTTGGAAGAAGGCACAAGTCCAGATTAGATCGGTTAGCCAACCATTTATTGACAATATGTGAAACAATACAAAAGTTAGTAAAAATCACTCAGCTGAGCGCTCAGCTCTGCACCTCCAGACAAAGTATGCAGCCTCCTCTCCAAAAACAAAAAACCTATTCTGCATGGTGTAACATAACATTTTATACACAGCAAATGGGTGGGACAGTTCTAGTTTGCCTCACAACAGAATATTTTGACAGTTGGAGTGTGATGAATCTCGCGGTTATTTTCCTTACCCAGGTCGGTTCGACCTGAACTAAATGTTTGCCTTTAATATTAACTGCAGGTGTGAGTATGCAGTCATTAGGGAGTCAAAGCTTGGCGAGGTTGTTTTCCTTTCAACACATTCTCAAACATCCAAATAAAAGAACCAAAGTAAAACACAAGATCTTATACACTTCAGGCTTAGGAGGTGACATCATAGGTAATGTTGAAATCAAACCTCGTGACTGATTTCATAAGATATGTCTGCCATGAAAAGGTCAATCACAGTACAGGGGGTTAACAGTAGGTACTTTCATTTCAGCTAAGTCAGCATAATAGCGGGAACTAAAAATATCAGACAGGAAACAAGAGCACAGTTCATTTTGTATAATGTAACTTTCTTAGCTGAAGCAGTAAAAACATGAAATAGGACACATCTCAGCAAGCTTGTGCACATTGTGGAAATCTCTAAACATTGTGATACTAACTATATGTGTGCATGTCGGTGTATTTAACTTTATCAGCAAGCAGTTCTTTGTTGCAATTTGCAATGTACCCACACCCTCTAAAATATAGTAATAAAAGCTAAAGCTAAACTTTATTGACCAGGAGCACATTTCAGTCCTCGTACCAAGAATCTGTTGTCCTTGGGAGCTTCAGACCATCTTCAGACTCGACCGGCCACAACTCCGCACATGAGCAATAAAAACATTTAAAAGCAATAATTTAGCAACATAACATGGTGCATTTGGGGGTCCTTCAGCAACGTCGGGTCTTCTGTGTCATAAGTATGTGATGCAGTTAACAATGTGTATTAACTTTAGCACCAGGTCACAAGTGAATCCTGTCAGTGTGAGCATCAAAAAGAGAACAGTGTATATTTAGTTGCAGCAGTTTGAGGAGGAAGTACATGAGTACCTGATCACTATTGTTGCTGAAACACATCAGGCCTTTTATGGGAAGAGAGCAGAACACAATCTACTATCACTGCACAAACAAAGAAGTCAGTCAGAGCCACACCCATACTGATGCTCAAATTGAGACATTAAATTAATCCCCCTTTTGACATGACCACGTCATGTCAATCAATCAGACAGATCAATTCAATCATAATCCTGTGTGACTGAGCAGGGCCCACAGTCATATCTCACCACTGTGGAATCAGGAGAGGGGTGAGCCATGTCCCACAGACACGCTGGCGTATACGTATCTGCATTCCTTAGCTGAGCAGAGATGAGAGGGACAGTGGGGATGACATAAAGTGTCAAAATAGGGTTCCTTAAGGGAGCAGGTGGGTGACTGTGAGGGGACAACAAACATAACAAGAATGAGTGCAGGGTAATGAGCATATAAATAAACAGGCATAAATGCATGTGGAAAAATACAAACTAAACCTTCACATTAACATAACAACCATAACAGCCAGAGCACCACTCAGCTGATATCGTAAGACCATGAAGCACTTCTGATAACAACTAATGCAAAAATGGCAAACAATGTAGATTAATAATATAAGCACACACTGACAGGGTAAAAACAGTACATGAGGAGATCATAATATAACACAGGTGATAAAAACACACATGAAGAATCGTCATCAGAGGGTATGAGATGTGTGTAGGAGCCAATTTCCAATGTGTGTGCATATTTGTTAATCACGTGGGAGGGATCAATCCCCCTTCAGAGGTCAGCGAAGAGAAAACGGGTGAGGGTGGAGGGAAACTCGACACCAGTGGATAGAGGGAAACTCAACATCATCCTCTTCAGGCTCTAATATTTATAAGTGAGTGAGCATTAGCAGATCGGGGTCACCAAGAGCATCTTCATCCGTGTCATCATCATCAGCTTGGATTAAGACATCAGGGACGTTGTCACCCTCCTCATCATCAGTTGGTCAAGCATGGAGTTAGGGCATGGAATAGGACCTGGAAGCTTGTTCTCAAAGACAGTGGTTATACATTTTAAACAGTGTATACATTGTAAGATATCTCGGAGTTGTAGCTCATACCACAGCCAGGTTAGGAAAACCGCAAGAAAAATTAAGATTAAGCATGTCATCACAGTTCAAGGACTGCACTGCAGATAGTGCAGGCCCAACACAGCACCAGAGCTAAGGAGGAAATGTTGATTAATTTCACAATGTTAAGAAACAGTGTAAAGTTACAGGATATATACAGTTCACTCTGAGTCTGCAGCCTCAGAGGGGTCATGTAGGCCTGTCAGGTCAGTGTGCACCTCAGTCAGTGTGCGGTCAGGTGGGTCAATGTGCTGGCTGAGTGAGCAGTGTGATTTGTGAATCCACGGGCTCAGTTTGTTGTCAGTAAGCCAGACTTTTAGGCAGTAAGGTATTATTTTTGCTATTGTATAGACCAGACCACTTAGGTTGGTTCCAGTAGAACTTAAAGCACTTTGTCCAAACGTATTGGCCAGATTTAACGTTGGAGCTCTCTTCTTCCTGTTCCTTGATGAGAATGGAGATCACCTGTTGAGAATACTGTTTGCAGAGATGTTAAGTTGGTCAACGTATTTTTCAATTTGAAGCACAGAGTGCCATCCAGGGTGTCTGAATGGATGCCACGGACGTTCCATCTAGTAACACAAACAGGAAACACAAGGGAGGGTTAGACAAACAGACAAACAAGCACAGATATCACTCCTTCTCTGTTGTTTTATTTATTTTAATTGTGTTTTCAATTACTTTGTAAAGTGTCCTTTAGTGCTCAGAAAGGCGCTTTTAAATAAAATGTATTATTATTATTGTTAGTTTATAATTGTACTGGCTGCATCATTTTCATGATTCTAGAAAAATACCAATCACAACCAGCCAGGTGTTTGATAGCTCCCTTCAATACCATTATTATTAGTATTATTTATTTTTCAGAGTCAGTGACGTTATGCAATTGTTTTATGTTCCCATGGTTTAGTTAAACTTAAAAAGGTTAAAATTTGAAAATAAATTCACAAATTACCCAACTGCTGCATGCTAAGGTTAGCTGTTTTTGAAATCTTGATAATTTTACCTTTTTAGGGTATGGTCAGGAGTGCTTAGTGTTACATCTCTAATGGTATGACCTTAGAAAACCATGTATAATTCAAAGTAACTTGTAAAAATATTTATTTCAAAAAGTATGAAATCTTCACATCAAGGTCATGCGCTTACATAGGTATCCATCTTAATGCCTGTGAATTTTGAAATTTGATTGAAATATCAAATGGTGTAACCCGTTACATCATTTAATGTTGGCAAATAACATACGTTTTTGATACGATTTTGATTAAAAATTTAATGTGAACTATGGTCCATATAAAACTATTTTTAAGTGTTTAGTGTTGGATTTCTTAGAAAAAGTGGTAATATATCCATAACTCCATAGAAGACGCCATCTCCTCTGCACTTCATCTGAGCCTGGAACACCTAGAGGATCAGAACACCCATGTCCGCATGTTGTTCGTAGACTTCAGCTCTGCGTTCAACACCATCATCCCCCAGCACCTGGTCAGCAAACTAGGCCCCCTAGGACTAAGTGCCCCCATGTGCAACTGGATCCTGGACTTTCTCACGGACAGACCCCAGTTCGTCCGTGTGGGAAAAAACACCTCCAGCACCATCCATCTCAGCACTGGCTCTCCACAGGGCTGTGTCCTGAGCCCACTCCTCTTCTCCCTGATGACCCATGACTGCTGTGCAAGGTTCGACACGAATCACATCATCAAGTATGCGTACGACACGACAGTGGTGGGCCTCATCCGGGACAACAGGGAGCAGGCCTACAGAGAGGAGGTAGATCATCTGGTGGACTGGTGCAGACAAAACAACCTGCTCCTGAACGTCGACAAAACCAAGGAGGTTGTTGTCGACCTCAGAAGGAAACAGCCCACCCACATTCCTCTCTCCATCGACGGCGCAGCTGTGGAAATCGTCCAGTGCACCAAGTTCCTGGGAGTGCACATCACCAACAACCTGTCCTGGTCCCAGCACACATCAGCCCTGACCAAGAAGGCTCACCAGCGGCTCCACTTCCTTCGCCGCCTAAAGAGAGCCCACCTTCATCCCTCCATCCTCACCACCTTCTACAGAGGCACTGTGGAGAGCATCCTAACCAGCTGCATCACGGTCTGGTATGAAAGCTGCAGTGCCTCGGACCGAAAGGCCCTGCAGAGGGTGGTGAAGGCAGCGTCCAAAACAATCGGTGTTATACTCCCAGCCATAGAGGACATTGCCCACAGCCGTTACCTGTCAAAAGCCAACAGGATTATAAAGGACCCAACTCACCACAACCATGGACTGTTCACCCTCCTGCCCTCAGGCAGGAGGTATCGGACTCTGCGCAGTAAAACCAGCAGGTACTGCAAAAGCTACTTCCCCACTGCCATAAGACTTTTGAACTCACAGAAACTAGCCGACCGCAATTAACCAAACTAATAACGGAAATGTAAGTGAGGGCATCTATATTTAGGTACATATGTATATAGAGTGACAGATGCCTAACTGAGTGATGTACAATGGTACATGGATGTGCTGGCATGTCTGTGCGTGTATGTGTATGTATATAGATATATATTTATATACAGTATATAGAATGGAAGAGGTAAAAGTATGTATGTATGTTATCTGTGGGTATGTGTGCCGAACTGAGTACATGTGTGTATGCATGTGAGTTTTTGAAGTTAGTATACATATGTAAATACATATATTGTCTGGACGTACAGGTCCCCTGCACTAAACTGCACTAAACTGCTCTCTATTGCACTAAACTGCGACTGCACACCTCACTTTAGAAAACCCGCTGCTACTCTGCACAAGAGGTCAGTCCTAGGACCTCAAAAAACAGAACTACCTCACTGTATATAAAAAGTCTCTGTGTATTATGTAAATATCTTTAACTTGCTGTAAGCGTCATGAGCCATATGCAACGGAATTTCGTTCACTGTGTACTGCTGGTATAAAGTTGAATGACACTAAAGAAATCTTGAATCTTGAATCTTGAACTTATATTATCAAATCTGTGGAAGGTTATACTAACACCATTATTCCGCATAGCTTTATTATTTTTGCTTTAGGTCATATTAAATATAAAATTAATACATATTTGTTTTCTATCCACTTTCATCTTTAAGCTCTATATAGAAGAATATAATTAATGTCATAAATGTAGCAGCAGTGGATGAACAATGACCATATTAAAAATGAACAGTAGCTTTAAAAAGATATGACACTCCAAAAACATGTGAAATGTTCATGAAAGATTTTAATTTAGATCTGTTAAATTACATTTATGAACTTTCTATTGTGTCATGATTATTGCAATATAATAGAGCATCTGTTTTACACAATAGATGCCATTATCAAGCAAAGAAAAAGTGGCTCAACACAGGGCGTGAGCCATGCAGATCCTGCAGAAAGGGCTATTTATTAATTCTTACATCAATTAATAGAAAACATCAAATTCTTGTTGGTGTTTTTCTTTATTGAAAATAATAAAATAAAAAGCACAAGTTCAATCAAACTTGCTGACTGTCATGCTTGGATTTTAGTGCCAGTTTCTTCTGTAAAAGCAGCATGGTCATGTGGTTTAGCTGTTTTTGTCAATATTTGTAACCTGTATTTTTCATAAAATATTATAATTTCCAGGAAAATTCATGGGGAATGAGATGTAACCCTCCTTTGCAATGTACTAAAACATTTTTTAACAGTTTATACATAACTTGTCAAACGTCATTTAAAGAACACAATTTGATTTTCAGTATTGGTCCTGCTCTACAACACAAAAAACACATATAATTGAATTTTAAAATAATCCTTAAAATTTATTTTTTCAAGTGATAAATTAAAATTGAGTCACTGTTTTTATAGGTACACTATTATACACTCTAGGTGGAAAAAATAATATAAAATATTTATCCTTTTATTTTGGTAACAGCACTTGACATTTTCAGGGGAAATCCAGCTTTTCTTCTGTAAAAAATGGTTCAAAGGCTATTTGAAATTACATGAAACCTAAAGAAATACAAAATATACATTTTTGCAAACCTGATGCAAGCTTTTAAAACAATTTATTAAAACATTTTTGAATTGCTCATCATGCAAACTCTTATTTGTCACTGACCCAACTTCTTTCTAGTCTCTCTGTGCTTGATCAGCCAAGCTCTTTGCATGTTTCATCACTTCCTGACACTGATCTTTGCTGAACGCTGTAATATTGTACCTGTTTTCCAATAAAACAATGATTTGCTAGTAGTTTTATAGATTTTTCTTTTTTCAGTAGTTTTATGTTTAAAGTCAAAGTTAATCAAACATAATTCAAGAATATATCAATATTGTGTTTTTAATGACAATTTACTGTATTTTTCAATCTTTAGCTGTAATTTTACATACAATTTTCTGTATGCCTTTACAGGTTTATCACTAATTTTCCGCAAGACAGTCCAAAAACTGTAAATTAACAGATACTAGCAAAAATGTTAATATTATCTCTTAAAATTACAAAATATTAACCATAGCAGGGTTACATTATCATATTTTTAAAGGCAACTTAACATGTCTTTTTCATATTCAAATGTCATTTTACAGATCATTCCTTATTATTATAATGAATAAGTCAGACTAAATTCTTCCTTTATTTCACTTCTACTTACAAGAAACACAGTATGTATTACCCAAAATCAGTGTATCCTAAAATGATTTTAACATTTGTTTCATTTGCAAGAAATAGTTACAAAGTTTAATGATTATGACCTCAGTCCAGTTATTACTGATCTTACTCTGTCATGATCCTGTTTTAGTCAAGTTGCCTTTTATGTTTTCATGTTTCATGTTTGTCTTGTGTTTCTTGTTTTATTTTAAAAATTCCCCTGCCTTTCTTTGTTCCCGTGTGTTTTGCTTCCTGTCTGGCTCTGTCACACCTGATCCCTTATTGTTGCTTCCCAGATGTGTCAAATCACCCCGATCACCTCCTGTATTTAAACCTCTTGTCCTCCCCTGTCTTGATGCCAGTTTGTAGTACTCCCTAGTAAATAATTTGTTTATATATTGTGTCATTGCTGTTGTTGTTGTTTGTTTTTATATACTAATTCTCTAGAGTGATAAATAATTATAGATAAATATTTAAGTTTTATTAGCCTAATTTTTTATATGTCATAACTTTGTCATTGTTCATGGAAAAATAGTATTTGAACATCAATTTACTGTAGTTAAATTTGGCTGGTTCCTAAAATTAACAATGTATACCCTGATTTTACATGGATTAATCTGAAAACCATTTGATTTTACTGTTTTTCAACACAAAATGTATGTTTTTAACGGTATACTGGGCATTTATCAATTGTAGTATATCCTTTTTTTTTAACAGTGTAGTCTCCCTCAGACTATCTCTCAGACTACTTCTCTCCATCAATTCTAACTTCCCTACTTCTTCATTTTGATTTTTTGGTTCTTGCTCATCTTTCATATCCTCCCACAACTTACACACACATACTTGAAAACTGTTCGGGGGACCCCGTCCCCATTCCCTTATTTGCTTCTCTGCCATTCTCAGTTTATGTTCACACAAGAATGTATTATACACGTGAGTGGCCTGTTCCTTGAATGGTGCAATACCAGATCCTTCAGGAGGCGTGAGCAAGCTTCTACCTAGCTCCTGGAGCCAGGCGTCTCACCTATAGCCCTCTGGAATTCACCGTTATTCTCAGTTCAGACCACACACCCTAACCTAACACAATTATCCCCTAGCCTATGCCCAACCCAAGCCCCACAGAGCAATCAGTTGATAGTCACTTTGCTTTGGGGAATTTCTGGATCTATAATCTCCAGTACACTCTCCACAAATGACCTCAAAGTATCAAAACTAATTGAAAAGCCACCCACACATTAGCGTCCGACTCTGACAACCTTTAAAGGTACCGCACCTTTAATTATTGGAGGGGGAATACCGCATTCCAATTACGTCTTACACTATATGCTAGGAGACCTCGAAGGTCGTCACCTTCATATGAGGACTGAGTACCACACTCAGATTACTTCCAGACCCCCAGATATCCCTGCGAAAAAAGAACCCTGACTCCTAAAACGTGTCAATTGAATAAGGGATACTGGTGTCAAAACATTTTAACCTTAACTAGGACGCTTCACTGGACAGATCCGTGTAACCTCGGGCCCGATTGTCTCTCAATCACTTAGTTACACTCCCATTTCATCATATGACGCCCAGGCTATCCCTGTCCCATATGAGTGGATCTTTCCCCGTACTGTCTCACATATTTTACTCAGTTTATTGCAGTATACATTAGTGAAAGAAAAGAGAAACTAAAAAAATTGGTCAAAATTATTTTACTCACTCGTAGGAAATTCCAACACAGACAATTTTGAATTTAGAATCGTCAATTGCAGAAATTCTGATACTGTATATCAAAAGGTTTTCTGCTTACCTTTATTATTCAATGTCAATGGCCACTTCTTCAATTGTCTGTGCAGAATTCCTCCGAGTCCACCGATCGTTGTCCTCAATCCAGACAGGCCTTTCAGCCAAATCACGTCGGGGTCACCAAGTTGTTATAGGTTTTGTTCTGTTTGGAAGAAGGCACAAGTCCAGATTAGATCGGTTAGCCAACCATTTATTGACAATATGTGAAACAATACAAAAGTTAGTAAAAATCACTCAGCTGAGCGCTCAGCTCTGCACCTCCAGACAAAGTGTGCAGCCTCCTCTCCAAAAACAAAAAACCTATTCTGCATGGTGTAACATAACATTTTATACACAGCAAATGGGTGGGACAGTTCTAGTTTGCCTCACAACAGAATATTTTGACAGTTGGAGTGTGATGAATCTCGCGGTTATTTTCCTTACCCAGGTCGGTTCGACCTGAACTAAATGTTTGCCTTTAATATTAACTGCAGGTGTGAGTATGCAGTCATTAGGGAGTCAAAGCTTGGCGAGGTTGTTTTCCTTTCAACACATTCTCAAACATCCAAATAAAAGAACCAAAGTAAAACACAAGATCTTATACACTTCAGGCTTAGGAGGTGACATCATAGGTAATGTTGAAATCAAACCTCGTGACTGATTTCATAAGATATGTCTGCCATGAAAAGGTCAATCACAGTACAGGGGGTTAACAGTAGGTACTTTCATTTCAGCTAAGTCAGCATAATAGCGGGAACTAAAAATATCAGACAGGAAACAAGAGCACAGTTCATTTTGTATAATGTAACTTTCTTAGCTGAAGTAGTAAAAACATGAAATCATTAAATCAGTGTTAGCATAAATTGATATTTGTGGATAAATGTTAGCATTAACTTATAAATAATCAGCAATCAGAATGCAGGAAAGAAATGATTTAAGTTTAAAAATGTCAGGGGAAGACCCTCTGACCCCCATCTCACCTGATGATGTCAAATAAATATTTATGATTTCTCCACTGCAGGTAAAATCTGTTCCTTTGGGGGGAAAAAACAGAGTAACAACAATAGCAAAAATAATAATGACAGTGATAACACAGGCTAATATTAATTGACTGTTATTTTTGTTGACAAGCCTGATAAACATGCCATTGTTGTCATTTTAGCTCTAAATTAATTATTGCAATATAATATGGTATAACAATAATGCCAAGTTAAAGCAACAAAGGTACATGACCCATTATAGAGCAGTCATGTTGGGTGATAAAGCAATTTGCTCATAGATCTGATGTCATTATAATGATGGAGAGTCAGCAGATGCTGCTGTCATCACTTTAAGGTTCAAATGTTGTTTGTGGCTCCAGACAGATTTTTTTGTTTGGCGTGGTGGGGAAAATGGCTCTTTTGATTGGAAAGGTTGCAGACCCCTGGTTTAACTTAATTTATTCTGACAGATTTCGTTTTATGCCATAGAGTGGAATCCTTGTCATGATCACTGAACAGTTTGTGTGTGGCATCGTTTACCAGACTAAGAAAGATATTCACAGGTTCTGACTTTCCGGGTCAATAACTCATCAATGAAAAAACAAACCCGACCCCTCTTTTTAATCACTGTCATGAAGACTGTGAGCTACAACCTCGTTTTCCTCCAGAACGAGCCTATCGAAACACACTACCTGTCGAGATGAGCTGCGCATGCGTAAGGGTTAGGGTAAGGGCAGTGGCGGCTCGTACAGTGTTCTCCAGGGGGGGCTGTAACTCCAAAATAGACATATATCAAAAACAGGGTTTCTGCGGGTTTTTAACAAATTTAAGGCTTTTAAAGACCTTTCTAAGACAATTATGAATTAAATTTAAGATCTACACAAAGTCAGCAAAAGTAGGCTATGGAAAATTGCAGTCACAGAATTGCCTTCAAACCAATCAAATTTATTGCCACAACACAGTCCATAAACAATCAAGAACAAATGTATTATATACAATGGACTCAGTGAGTGTGTGTCAGGGTTATTATACTTTTTAAAATTTAATTGGTTTTTATTTTTTTATTTTTCAGATTTGTTTTTGTTTTAATTTAATTCTAGTTAGTTTAACAAGTAATTAAACAAGAAAGGGGTCAAGAAAGGAAGCTGTAAAATTTACATACATAGTTTAAGCCCACTTAACAAAATATGGACAGATTTAAGACTTTTAAAGCCTAAAATTGAGATTATCAAATTTATTACCCTGCAAAATCTTTTGCATGGCCTAAGATAGAGTCACAAACCTAAAAAATGAATGCACCAATTTAATACAATATGGAAAAGACCATGAGTCAGCTTTCCAATATATCTGACTTAATAATAATATATAAAAGCAATATATTGCAGGAATATATGTGTTCATTTAATAGCAACTATGCAAATTAACATAACACCTCCATAATAGCAGACTATTATATTATATAGGGCCTATTCTAAGGTGTGTTTCTCACTTTCTCTCAAGGATTAAAAGCATTGGGCCAGATCTACTAAAGGTTTGCGTGTGTTAAGTAAAGCCTCTCTGTTTTGCACTCTTAATACATTGTGGAGGAGGTCATTAACCTGTTCAAAAAAGCCAGAAGTGTAAAACCGAGTGTATTTGCGCCCACATTCTTTGGACTGCTGATTAGTTATGATGTTCGGCTGATCAGGTCCGAGCTCTTTCACCTACAGCTTCTCCTGTTATGTTCTCCTCAGCCAGCTACATCAGATGCATTGTAGCTGTGTGTCTGTTTGTGACCAATCTGGTTATGAACGTGCTGACGTTATGCAAATTAGGAACGCTTGGGCGCTGGTTGCAAGCGCCCCTTAAAGCCCCACTATGTAAGATTCAGGTTTGTCTGCTCTCGAGGGGCCGCTCTGGTTGTTGGGTGTAATTGCACTGTCGTAACACAGCACCTCACAGTAGCGTGCATTTGTTGACATACAGAGCCGGGAGAAGCGAGTCGACAGGACGTCCAAAGACATAGAAGAAATAGTGAAATAGCGAATGACTGAGTGTCACGGCGCCATGAATATCTCCAGCAATCTGAGAAGCTCGCCGGCAAATAACCGCTGGTAGCATTTAGTGACAAAACAACGTCCGCCAAGTTACACAAAACATGCAATGCTACGGAGCAACCACCGACTGAAACCAAGTGTTGAACGGGGAAAAACCCGACGAAAACATAACTTACCTCTCCAGCAGTAACTTTGCAAGCTCGGCGTCCGTCTTGCAGTTTTCCATCTCCCGACGCTCTCGCCACCAAGCAAAGTGGGCTCCAATGTTAATTCTAGTTTAGTTCCTTGCGTTGTCTGATTGTCTCTTTTTGGCCCTTGAATCTGGAGAAAGAGTCCTCCTCACACGCTTTGCGGATGCCATGGCTGCTACTACTACATGCAAAACACCGGCTTCTTTAGCTGGAAGCCAAATCTCGCGTAGTGCCGTAAAGCAATTTGCACTTCTCGCAGCATCTTGCGATATGTGTCCCCGTCACGGGAGCAAAAGTTACATAGCCCCTAAACAGAGCAGGGAAGCGCTGTGGAGGGAAGGGGGCGGGGGTATTCTCTCTGTTACAGCGCCGAGCTCCACTGAACAGACTTTGGAGAGAATATTTGAAGGCTCAAAAGATCTGCAGCGCTGCTTTAAGGGTTTTTTTTTATTTGGCTAGGATAAGCTAACCTTTTTAATGCAAAACTGTGATCTGAGCATGCGTGAGAGCACAGAAAGCTTGAGCGCTATCAGCTAGCGCCCCTCACTGTGATGTGAGCATGCGTGAGAGCTCAGACGTTCCGATTCCGACCCGAGGCTGGGCGGAGAGATCACTAACGGATTGAGATACACTTTTAATGGAATGATTAATATAATAGCGTGATTTCCTTATTTTGATAATAATTTGCAGGTAGACAGAAGACATCTCTTTTGGATCACGCAGCCTCACGCAGCTCAGGCGGGGCTCCGCCCACAGTGCCCTAATATATACCGGCCACCACTGGGTAAGGGTTAGGTGTAGGACGGGTTATGGGGAGATTTACGAGGCTGATTCATGTGATAAAAACAGGTGTCATTTGTTCAAGGTCTTAGTTTGGGAAAAGATTAAAAACGTGGCTTTGGCAAGGTTAGGTGTTTAGGGTAAGGGTAAGGGTTAGGGTTAGGGTTCTCTGCAATGCCACTGTCGATTTATGCAGCTGGTAGCTTTTTTTCGACAGGGAAGCCTAATTCGACAGAACACCGTATTGAGGAACAATACGCACAACTTGACCCATTGATCCTGTCTGACTCTGACTCCTCTGTTTGAGGAAAATGCAGTTAAAGCTGTAGCTTCCTTCATAAAAAGAATGGCAGTTTTTTAAATGTGCACTGAAAAAAATAAATTTGGGTAAAAGTAAATACTACGCAAAAAAAATGTTTTGATATCAACATTAAAATTTTAAGTTTGTATGTATACATTAATCTATTAAGTTTTGCATCACTTTTTATTTGTTAAAAATATGAGGAATCCTCCTTTTTTTCCTGAACAAAAAAAAATCTATGTAATGCAAACTAATATTTTTAAGTCCAGCCTCTCAACAAAAATTGACCTTGTTATATTTAATTGTTTCCATCTGGTATTAAATAAGCGCCATAAACTACATTAACCATGAGCTACTGAGCCTCCTGTGTTGGATTGTGGGGGACTTTTTTGTGAGGACAAGCCCAAACTAGTTTGAACCATGCGAAGGTGACCACCATTAACAAAGTTCCGTTGGGATTTTACGCCTGGACATGAGCTTATGAGGGTAAGAATTAAGTTTTGTTTTTATTAATTTTTTAATTTTTTCAGTTTTGGTGTTTTTTGCTACAAACATTTGCAAGTTTTGAGCCCCATAAGGACTTTAAGTAGTAAGATTTAAGAGCTAGCAAGAACTAATGGTAGCTTGACGTTGGAGTACCTAAAGGCTTGGCAAAGATGTAAGACGTCCGAATAAACAAGCCTTTAAGTCAGGTTGGTGGCCAGCATGGTCTGTTGGTTAAACTTGGCTAGCTATCGCGGTGTGGCACGCTAATATCAGCAGAGACAGTCACGTAGCTGGACCTCCATGCTTTACATAAGAAAGGTGCTTTACACATCTTTGTAACTTTAAAAAAATCTGTCTGGTCCTCACCAGACAGCCAACAGTATATAGCATGTACACGACGTCTCTTCTGACACCCTGTAGGCATGGAGCTCTGGTTTGTTTGTGACCGTTGCCCTGTGTATATCACGGTGAATATAGACACCGGAACACCGAGAGCCTCTTTATTTTACTACCGAGAGGGAGATACAGAATGGCGGAGAGAGCCGTACAGGGGCCGCCACCGCAGCCGATTCTGTCTTTACCGACCACACGCTCTTCCCCTCCTTCTCCCTCACTCCCTCCTGCGGGAGGGAGTAAAGATACCAGACAAACGCTGTCATAATAAACTCTGGTTATGATGGGATAATAAAGTAAAATTTTGGAGCATGAATTTATTGCTATGAAGGCTGATTTGACAAAGGGTGCATCTCTCCACATGTTGTGTAGATAATTTATAGATGTAAATAAAGAAAACTCGTTTTATGTCGCAAATCTGACTGTTCAGCAGAGAGGTAAGAAAAATCAGCACTACATGGTAAATAATAATGATAACTAGAAAAATTGCATTTCCTTTTGATTGATGTAAGTTTCATGTCTGTACTGTAGAAAATGTTGACACGAGAGCAGTTTAAAAATGGGCTTCAAAGTGAAGCGATCAGCTCTCTGGGGAAGACAATTTCAATTGGAGCAGACGGAGGACTTTGCGGGATACCTGTGGCTCTGAGGCTCACTGAGACAAAATGATGTCAATGTCGTGGTTGAAACGAATTTCAGCTGAAAGAGGAGAAGTGTACCTTCATTTTGATGTATAAATCATATCTGTGGAACAAAGTTTGAATCTTTTATTGCAGTTTATCCGCTAGAAATTTTGGAATCTTTAGACGAAGCTCACGCTCTAACAGGTCACGTGACACGCTCTAAGAACAGAGAAATCCTCAAAACTTACTGTTGCTGAAACAGTGATATCTCAAAAACTGTAGAAGATAGCAAAAAGCTGAACACATGTAAAATTAGTTGACAAGTCAGTGAATCCGTCAAAGCAAGAATGAAGTCTGTAGGTGGAAGTATGCCGAAGCTGTACAGCCTGAAAGTTGAAGCACTTTTCAGGAGACCTGCAAAAATCTCCCATTGACTTCAATGCAAAAAATCTGCTGAAAATCATTTTTACTGTAAAAAATCTAACAGTTACACATGTGAAAAATACAAGCACACCTCTCCTGAACATGCTGCACTGCTCAATTTTTTATGTGAAAATCTGTGCAAATTTGAAGGCTGTGAAAAGGTCCAAATAGTTGAGAGAAGAAGAAGAAGAAGAAGAAGAAGAAGAAGATGAAGAAGAAGAATAAAGTCGGATAACAATATGTTGAAATGCTGACTCAGCATTTCAACATAATAATAATGATAGTTATAATAATAACTAGAAAAATTGCATTTCCTTGCAGCAAATGCGTTGAAATGCTGAGTCTGAATGCTGGAACTGTGAAATGAAATGGCTAAAAGCAGTGCAAACAAAGCTGAAAATGTGAAAATGTGACATAAAATAGTTGGAAGAAGTAAAGCACAGCTGCAAATTTGGGAAATGTGTAATAAAAATGGTTACAGTTGTGAAAGAAAGCTGAAAATGAATAAATGTGAAAGGAAATTGCAGAAAGCTGTAGAAATGTTTGGCCACCATGAAGAAATTGTAAACTATGATTAAAAGAGTAAAATTTGTTAGTGCTAAAATGACAAAGACTGTAATCAGTAGCAGAAGTGTGAAATATGTTAACAAATGTGCATTCTAAAGACAGGAAAAGATTAAAGTTGTATGGAAGTGAAAGGTTGAATGACTGACAACCTGTGACATCCAGACTGAGAGTACAGCAGCCAGATGCATACAGCAAGGAGCTGTAGTAATCAGCAGTCTGTATTGGACACACAGTTGAAAAGCACAACTGCCTTCACCAGAATTTGAACCCAGGCCGCCAGAGGAAGAGTCAGGAACTTTGCTCCTAAAAATACATATATGATAAATGTTATGGAAATTGTGATTTTGTTGGATTTTAGTAGACAGTGAAATAAACATTTCAGCTCCAAAAAAAATTTGAATGTTCTGGCTATTATTTGTGCATTCAGGCTTTGAAGGGTTAAATTATGAAGTGCAATTGAATATGCATAATTAGCCTAGATTAAATTTTACTTTAGTAAATAAAAAATGTTTTGGCATCAATTTGTAGGCTACAAGTCCACAACACTATGAACTATCCAATATAAAAGCATCTGACTTGAAAATTAATGTAAACAGTGGTGATTTTCATTGGAGGACAATAAGGAGTGGACATTAACGGTCAGATGAATAACATCTAGGTCAAAGTTGTCACTACTTCATTTTTAAATCAACAACTCTATACTTGAACATCAAAGTCAAAGTAATAATAGCCCACATACATGAATTTGTAAATCTGAATAGGAATATCTGAGTAGAGAAATGTAAAACAGTGTAATATTTGTGTGTAGTCTGGTTTATTGTAGTGGGTATAATCTGACATACTCTGATAGATGTTTTCCTGTTAGGGCCTACATACACCGAAGACATTTTTACCGCAATTTGACCAGATTAATACACCGTCCACTGAAAACAGCTCTGAGACCCACAATGGGCCTCCACCTACAGGTTGGGAACCGCTCCACTAGTAGACTGTATTTGAAGCTTGGTCCTTCAAAGATTGTTCTGATATCATGGAGAATAAGTGATGGAGGATACCTCAGGATGAATTTATTATTTAGAAAACAGTGAGTGAGTGAAAACAAGAGCTGGACTGCTGAAGAATGTACAGTTTTGATGAATGAAAGGCTGACTCATCAGTTTTTGAAGTCTTTGTGTTCACTTAAACCGGGCACATGAGCTGTCAAGACACCGTGTAAATGATAAAATCACACAGATGGTATGTCAGATGGTCCCTCACTGTCCCTGCGATGCCCGTCTATCTGCGTCTTTATGCCCACCGGCAGACGAGGAGCACACACACACACACACACGCTGAGAGAAAGTGAAAGTCACACAAGCATGGTGCTATACGTATCCTTGCGCGTTTTGTAGTGGTTATATGGTAATTCGGGGCGTTTTCTAGTGGGTATATGGCGTATACCTGCGTATGCAGCCAGAGTCTGGCGGACTGTAAGCAGACTCCGCGCAGAATGTCCGCGGGCGTCAGAGCTGTCATAGTCGAGCGCACTGCCGCGTAGTATTTTCTTGTGAAATGAATGTGAAAGCCTACATTTCCCACTAACCTTGCGCATTGTTTTCCATTTCTCTGTCATGACGCTGTAGACTGAGGACGAGGAAGAGGAGCTGCTCTGCCTGCTGACTTTGCAAAGCACTAACATGAAGAGGCGGAGGCAGTGTGACATTTAATGTGGGTCAATGATAAAGCTGGGACTTCCGGGTATACGACCTAATGCTGTGCCAAAACCGTTATAGCTATCAAAAAAAGGACTGCACCGTGAGCATCACAAGAATCAGCTGAAACGATTGATGTAAGCTTCGTGTCTGTACTATAGAAAATGTTGACACGAGAGGAGTTTAAAAACGGGCTTGAAAGTGAGTCGATCAGCTGCCAGGACATGAAGTCTACCAATGGGCGCCTATGGAACAGTTTGCGGGATACCCGTGGCTCTGAAGCTCACTGAGACAAAACGATATCAATGTCAAGGTTGAAACGAATTTCAGCTGAAAGAGGAGAAGTGTACCTTCATTTTGATGTATAAATCATATCTGTGGAACAAAGTTTGAATCTTTTATTGCAGTTTATCCGCTAGAAATTTTGGAATCTTTAGACGAAGCTCACTCTCTAACAGGTCACGTGACACGCTCTAAGAACAGAGAAATCCTCAAAATTTACTGTTGCTTAAACAGTGATATCTCAAAAACTTTAGAAGATAGCAAAAAGCTGAACACGTGTAAAATTAGTTGACAAGTCAGTGAATCTGCCAAAGCAAGAATGAAGTCTGTAGGTGGAAGTATGCCGAAGCTGTACAGCCTGAAAGTTGAAGCACTTTTCAGCAGACCTGCAAAAATCTCCCATTGACTTCAATGCAAAATATCTGCCGAAAATCATTTTTACTGTAAACACTCTAACAGTTACACATGTGAAAAATACAAGCACACCTCTCCTGAACATGCTGCACTGCTCAATTTTTTTCTGTGAAAATCTGTGCAAATTTGAAAGCTGTGAAAAGGTCCAAATAATTGAGGGAAGAATAAGAGGAAGAAGAAGAAGAAGAAGAAGAAGATGAAGAAGAAGAATAAAGTCGGATAACAATATGTTGAAATGCTGACTCAGCATTTCAACATAATAAAGTCGGATATCAATATGTTGAAATGCTGACTCAGCATTTCAACATAATGAAATGCTGACTCAGCATTTCAACATAATGAAATGCTGACTCAGCATTTCAACATAATAAAGTCGGATAACAATATGTTGAAATGCTGACTCAGATGATATATTGTTTTACAGTAAAGGTATAATTTGTTGTGTAATATAACATATAAAGGGAAAGTTGATTAAGAGTGTGAAACAGCTAACATCAATGTTTCTTTTGTTATATTGTTTGAAAAATGACTGTCAACATCCAGCATAAATAGGGATACGTAGTGTAGCTTCAGTATTTCTACATTGTCATTTCAGTATACAAAATTAATTCATGAATTATTATGGAAAAGTATATATAAATAAATTTATAAAAACATTTTCAACATAAAGTGATGTAAAGACAACAATTCAAGATTTGATGCAACAATATTTGAAGAGAAGAGGATATGTTTGAATGAGAATAAGAAATCAGACATCTCACATTTTCAATTTGAAGGTTTTTTTCAATTAAAAGTCCTTAAAAAAATTTGGTATTATTTTTAGTGCGATACATACTTGAAATTATCATTACTGTTGAGAAGGCAGTTATTCTTTTTTCGGGGATATCACCCCAAAACTAGTAACATTATTCTTTTCTTTGTCTTTCCTTGTATTCTTTTTCATAAATGATTATCAGTCATAATTTGTGTTACTTGTTTTTACAACATCAACAAATGTAGACAAATAACAATAATCATAATAATAATAATAATCAAATAATAATTATAGTGATCATAATAATAATGATTAGAAGAACAATAAAGCACTATTTAAGTGCTGTAAATGGGTTTAATAATTAATTGTTTGTCTTTCTTAGATTGAGGAGGAATTCTGGAGGATCAGTGTAAAGCCTTTACTGTCAACATTCCTTGGGAAAATGGATCAGTACTCTCCTAAACTGTTTAACTTGTACCGAAAAAAGGGAGGAGCAGCTGGGAGGAAACTTAATGCCACCCTTGAAATGCTAAATGAGGCATGTACTCATTAAGTATTGAATGCTATTTTATTGTTGTAAGTTTTCTGATGTCTGTCCACAGCACCAGCTCATGTCCGTTATTTTTGTAGGATAACAGTATTGGGTCCCGAAGAGAAGCTGTAATCAGAGGCCTTACTATCTGGGAGAAAAGATGGAGAATTTATTCTGTGATTACAAGGTAAATAAAATGTATCTCAGCAATGAATCAGATTTCAATCCAAGACTGCACGAGACAAAATGTTACTCTTGAAGATAAGTAACCTATCTATCTATCTATCTGTCTGTATATATTTATCTGTCTTTTTGTATCTATCTGTCTGTCTATCTTTCTATCTGTCGATCTAACTATCTGTCTATCTAGATATCTATCTAGTTTGTTCATTTCGCAATCTTTCTGTTTCTTCATCGTTCATCCATCTGTTTATCAGTTCATCTGGCTTGCTGTCCATTTATCTGTTCATTTATCTGTCAGTTCTTCTAGCTGTGTGTCTTGCAAGTAATTTTGGCTGCAGTTACCAGTAATCATCTGCTTCTGTTATCTGTTAAGATAACTATAGCACTTTCATGCAAGGTGAAAGTTTGTCTGTGGTATGTATTTTACAGATCTTTGATAATAAAGATGTGACAGCTGTCCAGGAGGCTCCTTCTGCATTGGTCCTCAACATCTTTGTGGTCAGCAAAGCTGGGAACGAAGGCCAGAGGCAGGCTGGAATAGCTATCGAGGGAGCAGAGGTACTTTTTGGTATCCCTGATGTGGCACAGGCTTGCGCTTACCTCATGGGCCTCATCTATGCCCTTGGACTATGCTACCCCAAAAAACTGAAATATATCTTCGAGGTCTTTCAGAAGATCTTCCTAGGGCATGAAGATGGGAACAAGAAAGTGTCCTGTAAGGTACATGATCTCAAGGTCATTCTTCATGCCTAAAAGACACAGAAATAACTAAAGACTGGGAGTTAAAGTAAGCTCCTTGCAAGACTTTGCAGTCTTTGTTTTGGAATGCATTTGCTCAGGCTTTATTGTGCAAAAGGACATAAAGGTGCTGTTTCCATACTTGGTCAATTTTTTCCCCATAATTTTGCATGTTAAATGACTCTGAAACTTTAAGTTTTGAACCCTTCATTTTATGCCGTTTATCTGTATTCAGAGCAGTTCTTGTTTTGGTTGCCTCTTTTGTTTTTTGGGTGTAAGTGTATTAGACCTCAAAGTACATTTGGGAATTAGACTTAGAAAAACATAGACAATTGAATTCATTCTCTTGGCCTTGTGTGGTACTTGTCCCTCTTTAACTCAGGCTGACACATTGTGGATGTTGATAATAGAGAGTTGAAAATCCATGTAGTTTTCATTATGAGAGTTTGAATCTAGTAAATAAATCTCAGGTCAAGGCAGGAGGGAGGGCATTTTTTTCATTATATAAAGGCAATTTTCTGATATATTGTCAGGATTTTACATCTTTTTATTTGTATTGTAGTTTGTCAATAAAATAGACATGGCACTAGATATAAGAGTCTTTGACATGATTTTTTTTTCCCCTTTACATCATTATACAACTCTGTCCAAAACGTATAAATGTTGGGTAGTGCCTTTGTTTTTTTTCAGAGGCATTGCTACTGTACTTTTAATTTTACATATTTGTATTTAGGTTGCATTTTTGCAATACTGTAAGAAACAAACATTTAAATTTTGCATTTTACTTTGATATAACACTAGGACATTTGAAAAAATATCAATCATATATGTAGGAGCTAAGTCTATACTTAGCCTACTGAGCCGTTTGACCCAGAGTAACCTGGTTGACGCACCGTGCTACTGTTTCCATACGCTACCTCGTGTTTCTTGACGATTAAAAAGAGTCCGGACACTGTTCCTCTAATGCAGCATGACGAACATTTATTCTTGGAGCATAGACTAACATCCTTAAATTCCATTTGTGGTCATTTTCATCAGCAATTGAAAAACCAAGAAAAACACCGGCATTCAGCGCCACGGCGGTCAAAAACCTTTTGCCCTTCCAGGTCAAACCCCTGACATCAACAATGACGTAGCTACCTTTATACCTGAATGGCCCCCAATGGCCCCGGGGTGGGCTGCAATTGGCAGTTGTGGGAGGTATCTGATGCATGCTCAAAATTAATATATACTCAATTCAGATGTAGCTGTTCATGTTTTCGCCATAATACAGCTGTAGAGGATCAACATAAAACTTAAATAAAAACCTGATTATGTCTGACAAAAATCAGGGTAAGTCAGACTGTTTGGTGATAACAGCTATAAATAACAGGAGCCCCTCCTTTCACTTCCATATTAAAAAAGGTTCCACCTCCAAACAAAAGGATATTGAATAAGTAATTTACGAGAAAAAAAAAGAAAAAAATGCCAGTGAGTACGTAATGTAGACGAAAATCAAAACCCTCTTCATGTAGATTTCTCTATAAAAAAATGAATAATGAATAAAACAGATGGGGCTTGTTTTATCGACCTGGTGCTTAGATCAGTCGAAACATCTGGCAACAGTGCTAGATGCATGGTGCTTATATCAGTCGAAACATCTGGCAACAGTGCTATAGATGCAACAATGGTGAGTGGTCAGTAGAGTTCAAACTGGCGTTTTCAGGATGGAATTACAAACACTGCTTTGACGTCATTGATGTAAGGCAAGAACATGCGTGTGAAGTGAACATTGTGTCCAAGAGCAATGTGTTTGTCTGTGTTTGTTGTGAGCAACTCTAAAAAAATCTAGTGACCAAAAACGCAGATCATTATCGGCATCGCAGTCTTGTAAGACCATAGAATTCTTGAAGGCCAATTCCAGAGTGGAAGGCACGGCCACAGATGTCACAGGTGTAGGCTGCAACCAGGGGTGGACTGACCATAGGGTGCAACACCGGGAGTTTTCCGGGTGGGCCAATCAATAATGGGCCGATTTATGGCCGTTTTATTATTTATTTATTTATTGCTACGCCTTGCCTTGGTAACCACGGTAACTCTCCTGGGCCGGCTCGGGGACATGCAGCTGCGGACAGCACTCATTCACAGAGACAGAGAGGTGATGATTGATTGGCCCAGCCAATGGCTTGTCTGTCAAGACTACCTGGCCCAATGGCCCTCTATGAGAGGCTACAGAGGCCCAGGAGTCCCACCCACGCATGTTCTAGCCCCCCCTCCTCCAATCACCTTTATTGATGATAAGCAGTCAGTCGATAAGACAGAGGGAGAGAGAGAAACAACTGCGTTACTGCAGCACAACAAAAAAGATGGAGAGCAAAGGCAAAATACGAAAAGGAGGTGCAGAGAAACTTAAAGAAAAGAAAAGCTCAAGCGACACAGGCTGCTAAGAGCAGAAAGGTGACGGATATGTTTGCTGCAGGCTGCTCCAGCGACTGCAGTCAAGCCAGCCTCCACTCCGAAATCCCGGGTCAACCTAGCCATCGGTCAATTTGGCGGTGCCCGTATATAGACGGTATTACAGTAATGCAGTGCCAGAACAGAATTCAAAATAAGAGAAGAGACTTTTGAAGGCTGTCTGCAATTTCACACGATTTCAATCAGTCAATCTCTCACTTGATTGATGAATGACAATTCACTTCTTTGTACAATTAGTCCAACTTAAAAATAAACACAGGAGCTGGAGTGTCTGATGAGGAATTGCGAAATGAAAGCCCACTTTATAGTCAATTATTTTAAATATTTCCCTCAAGTTCGGATTCACGTTAAGAGGAAACTACCTGTTTCCACAGACTCATTCCACCTCAGACTGATAGTTCTCCACCCCAGAGAGTCACTCTTTTAATGACAGGAAGATCTGATGTGGATTTTCAAAATTAAAGCCCTCTGAAATTAGACATTTTTGATAATATTTCCCTATGATTTTAAATTATGTTAAAAGAAAACTACCTGTTTCCATAGACTCATTGCACTTCAGACTGATAGTACACTACCCCAGAGAGTCAGTCCTAAAATTCCAGGAAGTTCTGATGTGGATTTTCAAAATTAAAGCCTTCTGAAACTAGAAAAGCACTCAGAGAGTGCAGACCTCCGCAATGCAGCTTCAGTCCATCCCTAACACAAATTCATACATGTATGAATTCTCTCCCTCACTATTCACTATCTTGATAGAGCCTTTAGCAGCAGCCATGCTCCAGAACATCCACATCAAGGGAATTCAAACATCCCAAATTCAACATAAGATTAGTTTGTATGATGACGACATCTTACTGTTTTTACGAGACCCTGAGTCGTCTCTGCAGGAAACAGTGAATCTCATTGAATCATTCTCCAAGATTTCAGATTACTCAATAAACTGGAACAAATCCTCTATTCTTCCATTACACAACACCAGATGGGATGGAGCACGTCATATATCACCTATCCCTTTATGTTCAGGCCACATCACATACCTTGGCATTAATATTTCCTCCAGGCTGTCAGAGTTGATCGGACAAAATTTCAATCCTTTGCTTAAAACAATAGACAATGACCTCCAGTGCTGGATGAACTTACCACTATCCATTGTAGGAAGAATAGCAACCATTAAAATGACAGTACTTCCAAAAATAAATTATCTTTTTTCAATGATTCCAATTCATCCAACTCTCACTTGGTTCAAAGCTTTAGATTCAATGTTCACTAAATTTTATTGAAAAAACAAAACACCAAGGATCAAACTTACAACTCTACAAAAACCAAAATTGCAAGGAGGTTTAGATGCTCCACACATCCACCACTACTCTTGGCAAATCAGCTGCAATATATATACAAATGAACATATCCAACTCAATCAGATATCACCTGGTTAGATATAGAACAAACAATCTGTGAAGACATAATTATTTCAGACCTCCCATTCCTCAGTCAAACCATCAAGCATCATCCTTGTTTCAATGCAGGAACAATAGCTTCAACACTGACAGCCTGGTGGAAACTCCACAAAATCACAAACTCTAGCCTTGCACCATCCAATTTAACTCCAATCTGGCATAATCCTGATTTTCTAAGTAATAAAAAACCACTTAACCTGCATGCGTGGGCTGAAAAAGGCATCACACATCTTAAACATATTCTTCACAATAACACCCTGGTCCCATTCCACCACCTGGTCCAAGAGTTTGGCATCGGGAACAATAGCTTCCTACAATATTTAGAAGTTAGAACATCTGTCCAATCCAAGATTAACATTAGAACCATCAATCTGTCTCTTCCTCCATCAGCTGAGGAGCTTATTAACATCCTCTCTCCAAAAAATTTTCAAAGATATATAAAATAATCATACTACAGACTGACAAATCCATAACATTACCCTCTAATAAATGGGAAGAAGATCTCTCTATTGCTCCTGATGCTGATTTCTGGGCTGCAGTCTTAAAAAACATTTATTTTATGACCAAAAATGCAAACCTTCAACTACAGAATAAAATCCTTCACAGAACTCACTACACTGCACAAAAAATGTTTAAAATGGGTTTCAGGACAGAAATATGACCATATTGCACACAGAACTGTCCTGACACTATATTCACGCCACCTGGCAATGTACACCCATTAGACAGTTCTGGAAAAAAGTCACAGAGTCCCTATCCCTCTTTCTGGAAAGCCCCATCCCATTATCTCCCTCACTCTGCTTACTTGGTGACGTATCTTCACTTAACTTTAATACAAGTAAAAACAGACTCCTTCTTGTGGCCCTAGCCATCGCCAAGAAAACGATCCTCCTAAACTGGAAATCAAGGAACTCCCTATATTTAGCCCAATGGAAAAATCTCCTCTCTGACTACATCTCCCTGGAAAACCTAGCTTCTCCTCTCAACAACACTGCAGATCATCAAGCTCACTGGTCACTTCTTCTGGATTTTTTACACACCTAAATCCACAAATACTTCATCTCGCCTTTTCTATTTATTTATTTCTTTTTTTCTGCCTGCCAATACCCTTCACACACACGCACACACACACACACAAACACAAACACAAGAGCTCTCCTCTACCCTTTAAAATAGTACAGTTCCCTGGGACCCAAAGACGATGAGTATACTCTGGTGATGGTAATCGGGGGCATCTTTCCATCTAGGTACCCAGACTTGACCCACTGCCCTGTGGGGCCCACTGGCCTGGCGTCCTCCTCATGGGGTGCTGGGGTATTCTGTGGCTTGCCTTCTGCGCCCCGGAGCTGCTGGATCTATGCATGGCCGGCCTCGGGGCTTTGGGGAGGGGGGGGCTCCTCTGCGGAGCGCCCTACGGCCCCTTCCCTCCTCCTTCCTCCTCGCCTGCCTCCCTCTCCCTCTTGCGGGGGGCTGGGGGCCTCCTGCCGCCTGGGGGTCTGCTGCTGGGGCCTGGCTTGCCTCCGGGTGGGGGCTCCGGCTGGTGTGGGTACCCGGTCCTGGGTTGGGCGGTTCCAAGAGCAACCATGGGGCTGGATTTCCTTGTGGTAGGTGTCACCTGGTGCCAGTCCTGCCTCCCCCAGTGGGTCGGGGCCTGGGGTGGGTGTGGGGACTCGCTAGGGCCCGCCTGGGTTGTCGCCTGTGGGTCCTGGGGCTTGCTGTTCAGGGGGCCATTTGGCACCGCTCCCACGCCCCCACTTTGTCTTGGCCAGTCGGGGCTGGCCCTCACTAGCCTAGCCTCTTAATTTGCACCTCACTATTCACACATTGCACTCTTGTATATATTTTCACCTTTGGGCACACACACAACACTTAGGGTTCTTGGAGTCGGGGGTGGTAGTGGAGCGACTACCTCGCCTGCCCTGCCCCTCTCGTCCTCCAATTTTAATTGCACTACACATACAAACTTTGAGGGGAGGCGGGGTGGGGGGTGCTGGGGGGGGGCAATCTTGTTTAGGTTGTGACCCCTCTCTGCCCGCCTCTTACCTGCCTCACCTGCCCTCTGTTTTACTGCACCACGACATCCACTTGTTTGGGGCAGGCAGAGAGAGGGGGGGTCGGTGGGCTCCTACTCGACCTGTCTTCCCCCAGTTTTAATGCACCACATTACACTTAGAGCTGCACTGAGTCACGGTGAAGGGAAAATGTATCTTTGTCTGGGATCAGAGATACAGAATAACAGGGGGGGACAAGGGGTGGTTCACTAGTTTAGGCTTGGTGCTGCTGGTGGGGTCCGGCCCTTTATGGCTGGGACTCTGTGCTGGGGAGCCCAAATCTACCTAGTGGGATGGTGTCAGTGGCTCTCGGGTGCGGCTGGGCTCCAGTGCCTGCGGGTGGGGGCCTGGGGCGGCTCCCGGGGGGCGGGTGGGCCCTGCTGGATCTCATGTCTCTCGGTGGCCTGTGGTGCTGGATCCTTGCTGCGACTGGGACCCGGACCAACATAAGATCGGCCCCCCTTCTGCCGGGGGAGGCCTGGTCCCGGGGAGATGGGGACCTCTGGTCTGCCATGGGGGGCTGGGGGTGGCTGGACGCAGGGGGTGGGGGTGGCTTGGGGCCGGGTGGACAGGTGGTTGGTGGGGGCGGGTGCTGTCTGCGGGGGGCCGCTGCCTCCGATCCCCTGATGTTGTCCTTGGTGCCTTTGGGGGGGGTGGGTTGGTGCCCCTTTGGATCCTGGGGCTGTTCCTGGGTCCGGTGGTTTTTGGTGCCTGTGTGGTGGGCCTTGGGTGCCCTGGTGGCTCAGGGGAGGCCCTTGGCCATGGTCTCCCTGGGTATGGACAACTACTTGGGTATTCGGTGATCACCTCACATGCATGCCTGTACAGGTACTCAAGCTCCTGTCGAGACTTACCGTAAAGAAGTGATTTGTTCCATCAGAACATGCTGAGTCGGGCACTTTCACACATTATCTCACGTCCTGTGTTGCATGCTCCCTCCCTATCCCATCCCTGTGGGCCCACCCCGTACTGTCAAGACCCCACATCTCTGGTGTCCCTGGTTTCTCACAGCCTTTACTTCCTGTATGGACTTAGATCAGTACAGCACTTGGACTGCTATCTCAAATTAATAGCTTTACCTGTTTGTCTTCCTCCCTGTTTGTCTTGTCTTGTCCTTTCTGTCACGATTTCCCCTTCTTTCACACTGTGGTGTAACACAGCCCTCCCCTTCAGCTCACATCGGGGGTTAAATAAAGTTTGATTTGATAGAGTAGCCTACAGGGAGGGCTGGTGATGGTCACTGGTAGCAGTGAATCATATTTACATATCTCTCACTGCAAAGAAAAAAATGCATTGATCTTTTCAACGCTGTCATCTGTCACAGTGCTCAGCCAGAAAGATAATGCAGACAAGGGAAAGAAGAAAAAAAAAATCATACATGTGTTAGACAGATACATATATGCACAAGTCTGTATTCCCAGCTTTGGAAATCCCCCAGTCTACGGTTACCATGACAACGGAGCACTTTCTCTCCCTGGAAGTTTTACAAAAAAGGTATACTGGTCTTTGATTGGCCTTTTGGTCTTTGATGGCCTTTGATGTTTGGCCCTTTGATGTTGAATTCTGGAAATGCACCCTCACGATTTCCGTGGAAATTGTCTAGTTACCTCTGCAATGTTAAAAAATCCTTTAAAGAATTCCTGGATCCGGATTGTGATCTAGATCAGTCCCAAAATCTAATCACTTCTTCCTTATCCCATTCCACACATTTCCTGAAAATTTGATCCAAATCCATCCATAACTTTTCAAGTTATCTTGAACATCAATCAGACAGACAGACAAACAGACAAACCAACGCCGGCAAAAACATAACCTCTTTGGCGGAGGAAATAACCTCCTTGGCGGAGGCAAAAATAGCAGTAGTGATGAGGCTTTGCTTTAGGTGACCATGACATTTATGACACACATCAAAACACATTAACCTTGAGATTTGGAACTGTAAAATCATTTGAACTATTAGTTTCACAAAGTTGTTGTTAACATCATGTTTTTTAGGAGCTTAGGGACCCACCCACGGGCAAAGGGGTACAGGCTGGTGGTGTCACTGCTGCCACCTGGCAGTTGTACAGTGCTATGGATGCAGCACTCCAGGGGCAGCACTCAATCAGTCCGCCCCTGGTTGTTGCATCCAACCTCACTGCCACTACAGGTGGCACAGTGAGCACGCCAGCCTCTGCCCCGTCCGCAGAAGAGGCCAGGGCTAGCCAACCCTCAAGGAAGAGGTCCAGGGACAGGGACAGTCTCCTGGCATTCACGAGAAAGCAGGCAGAGAGAGAAGAAGAGAGAGGCATTGGCCAGAGAGGAGGAGAGAGAGAGGGCAACCACTGAGCGGGCAGAGCGATATTTGTCTTTGTTTGAAAAACTTGTAAATAGATTTTGAATAAATACTGTTATAAATTTTCATAATCAACAGAGGCAATTTATTCTTGAAGGTAATTACTGTGCATATTTACAAAAATGATTAAACGGCCCTTATTTCAGTTCAGTTTCAACAACTATTTACAGTCATGCAGTGAAATTTAAATGAGTCATCACAGAGCATGAAAAGACCTTTCCAACAAATGAAGATATACAACATATTTATATTTATCTGTGTCTATCTTACTAACTTTATATAGTGGAATGACCAGTACTTTCCAGTGAATATGACCACATCTGTAGAAGCACACAGATTTTGTGGAGAATACAGCAGGCCGCAATGACCTTTGGGGCAAACAAAGGTCGGATCTCCAGGGCCCTCAAGAAGATGGAGCGCCAGCGTGTCTTGAAGATGCCAAAGGTGCGCTCTATAATAGTTCTTGCTTTGGCATGATGCCTGTTGTACCGTGCTTCGATTTGTCCTGTAAGCCAAAATTCACAGAGAAATTTATGTTGAGTTTTAAAGTCTTTAAACTTAACAATTTGCTCTGTGTGTGTCTGTGCATGTGTGATAGAGAGAGCTTACTTGCTATAGGCTGGCGGAATGGGGTCATAATAGCAACAGGAGGGTGCAGGCACGGATATCCTCCATCTCCAAGGAGAAAGTACCCAGCTGGTGGATACAGGGCCTGGCGGTACACCCGTGATCTGCGCAGCTCAAGTGCATCGTGAACTGAGCCTGGATTTCCAATGTACACATCCAGAAATGCGCCCTTTGCATTGCAAATGCCTTGCAACAGAACAGATGGAAAAAGTTTTCTGTTGAAATAACATTTTTTCTGTGGCTCTGCAGGAGGACGAATTCTGGTATGACACCCGTCGATGGCACCAGCCGCATGTCGGAATGCCTCATGGCCAGCAAGGTAGACAAAGCCAGCCCCCACCTCCTCCATCTCCTCTGGCTTGGGGAAATGAATTACTCAGTGGAGGATGGTCATCATTGCCTCCACCAGGCTGTTTACAATTCTACAGACTGTGGCCAAGGGCATGGAAAAAATGTCCGCAGTTACCCTGTAAGAGGCTCTGCAGGCAAGCCAGTAGAGTGTAACCAGCACTTCTATGTCACATCCCCATCTGTGTGTTTTCTCCCGGGTAGCATCTGCATCAGCAGCTTGAAGCTGTCCCTCGACAGCCTCGGAAGGCTGGTTTCAGGTCGGCTCTAGAAAAGAAACTGGCAAGGATGGGTACATGGGCATTGACCAGTGCATATCTTTCCAAGGGACTTTGGTTCTGGTTATTAAAACAAAAGTAAAATCTTTTTGAATTTATTTATTCATTCATTCATTCATTCATTCATTCATTCATTCAGTCATTAGCACTGATTGTAATACATTTATTATGCAGGGTATTTATTACTCGGATGTTTTTACCACTGAATATTTATTGAACTGTATGTTAATTAATGTTTTGTTTGCATTTTTTTTTTTATCCTTCCAAAATTAAACTCCCCTTTAACACCTGATCTCTGAGAACGTGTGAGATATCTGTCAATTCTTGTTAAGAGGTAAGAGCACATCTAGCTTTTCAGGTTATAAGTCAAAAGAGATGAAGTGGCCCACATGACTACTATATCATATACAATTCTGAATAAAAAAGTTGAGACATTGTATAAAAACAGAATAATTATCAAACTGTTTTCTGCTGACTGTAAAACACTAAAAGTTTTTGGAATTGTCCCTGAACCCATGTAGTAATCGCTTTTTATATAATTGTGTGAACCTCTACCACCCCTTGTGTGAACTGAGGATTCCCCTTACACACCCAGTCATGTCACTATCATTGATTACCAGTGGCTCTGTTTATTTGTAGAATTTTCAGGTGTTTTTATATGTGTTTTCTTTGTTAGATTTATTATATCTTTTGTTATGATACATATATCAAAGGGAGTAGCAAGTTATCACATTCAATTATGAATTAAATGTCTACACTTTTTTTTTTGAATCGGGGCTGTACATGTCCTTTTTGTGTTGAAGTCTGTTTTATTTAATGACTACTGATATTTGGGTTCTTAATGCATCAATGTAGTGATGTTTTACACACCTAATTTTCATTGGCCTGTCAGTATAAACCTCCAGATATTGAGTACCAAGGAAACAAAAGGCAGGTATGTATATGGAATATAAGTTAATCAGTTACTATATAAAGAAACTATATCAAGTGTCAAACCTGTTCTCACCACTTTATGTTGTAGACCTAATACAACAGCCCTGAGATCTAGGCATTTATATAGTGAGGTGTTTATCCATACGAAGCCTATACAATTGAAAGACCACCTGTTTAATCAGTATATGTGCATACAATACAAACCCGTTATAGCTTTTATCATGTTGTACTGAGAAAACTGTCCAGTGTTAATACCAGTGGGTGAACCGAAAGGGTTAAACAAACACACAAGGGTAGACAGAAATGCTAATAAAGCACGTCTGCTTCTCAATCTCCTCTGCATCCTAGCTCTTCTTTGACGGATTCACCTTCTCAGCTGTGCAGCCTCCTCTTCAGCTTCTTTGTAAAGCACACCCACAGCAATGGCAACGACGACTTGATCCATTTTTATTTGTTTTCTACTGCTTTTGAAATGTGAAGTTTAGCTTTTTTCATTCATTTATTTGGCTAATATCCAACCTTTTTCCCGCCACTGACTGTTATATGGAGACTTTAGATTAATATATATGTATGAATTAATATTTTTAAAATAAGAAACAGAGGCAGGGATATCTTTTTATCATCTTTTATTTAAATGTAAAAAATATATATTATAAGACATTTAAGGGGTTAATCACCGGAGGTAGACCCCAGGCAAGTCAAGGAAGTGGCATCATGAGTACGCTGCTGTTCCAATCGTAGAGTGGCCGTACTGCGGCCTCCCATCCTCGGAAGTTCTAACTCCTCAGTCGTTCTCCCAAGTCTGTGCTTCGAAAGTTCTGAAGTCCGTACTCGGCGTGCTTGGTATTGAGAAACGCCCCAGGTTTCGACTTAAGTCGGTCTCCCACCAACTTAGAAAGATATTCACAGATTCAGAGCTTCTGGGGTCAATAACTCATCAATGAAACACTGTAGTTACAAACCTGACCCCTCTCTTTAATCACTGTCATGAAAACCTGGAGCTAACACCCTGTTTTCCTTTAAACAAGCCGTTCTCTGAGCCAGAAAACTTCAATCTGTGTCAATAGGCTGCAGGTGATGGCTCGATGGCTTAGGGACCGTTGGCAAATTACCATGTGAAGAAATGGTGTAACAAAAAAAATTTCATAACTTAACCACAAAGAGCTGTAACGTCTTCTGAGCTTCTGTAGTTTATACTTCAGCTCTAATTTTAGGTAAATAGTTTTTAATTCAATGCATGTCTTTTTTTGAAGATGCTGCTTCTCTTTGTGGTTACGTTATGAAATTTTCATTCACAACGGTCCCTAAGCCATCGAGCCATCACCGGCAGCCTATAGACCTTATTCACGGTGATGTCAATAAACTTTCGATTTTCTTCTGGGTTAGCAATTTGCAGGGTATCGGCTGGATTTCTTCCACAGAGATTCTATGCACTGCTCCAGAATCCAACAAACGTTTAAATTCGAAAGGCAAAGTTAACATTGATACTGTTTTCCATTTAACTATCGTTTTTTCTTGATAAGATTATCTGTCTTTTATACTTTACCATTCGTAAATTATCTTAAATTCGGCTGGAAATGTATGCTAGAAACCAGTGCTAGTGATGCTGTTGTCTGCCTGTGTGTATCACACACTTATTTTTGTCAATTTGTTGAATTTTAGACGATCAAGTGGTGATGCTAGGGAGTCGGTTTTAGAACTAGAATTCCTTTAACTGTTGAACTTATTTGAATAGTAGAATAATGGTAGAATAGTAGAATAATAGAATAGTGATAGAATCATCCAAACTAAACATTGTATATTTATGACCACAATAAAAAGAAGCCTCTAAGATTTTTTGTTATCATTTTAGCTTAAATGTGTGATTGCACCTCGTGCTGATAACATTTATAGTCTATATTTTCTATATCATATATTGTATTGTATAGTGAGTCTATATTGGTATAAAAAGAAAATCCAAAAAGAAGTCGAAATGTGTCATTAACGTAAACTAAGATCAGTGGGTGACTCTTCTTGAATTTGCATCTGCATCTGCATTCCTCAGAGACCCCACCCACCCCCAACAAGGGCTGTTCACACTCTTACCCTCGGGGTACAGGAGTGTGAAATGCAAGACCTCAAAGATGAAAAAATCTTTCTTTCCCACTTGCCATCAGACTCATGAACAGTTGACAGGAATCTGCATTTACCTCAACTGCACAGCTCATTTGCACCCATTTGCACAGATAAAACTGTTCCTGCCCTTTATGTCAGATCTTTGCACAATATACATGTTTAAAGAAATGTACAGAAATCAATAGCCTAATAGTTCCATTCCTTAATAGTGATAATATCTTCATACATATATATAGTCGGAATCCATCTTCATCTTGTTTATATCCGGACAGTATTCTTTTTTTAAATTGTTTTTTTGCTGCTATTATTTAGTATTATTTAGTATTTTTTGTGCTGCTATTTAAATCTATTATTATTTTATACCCCTTACCTGGCATTCGTTGTGGACAGCAGAGTAGGAATTTCATTGTGCAGGGAAACATGTTTCTCAATGTGCAAATGACAATAAACACTTAGAATCTTGAATGTGTGGATAAATTGTTTGGCAATAATACTGAAGGTGTTGTACATAATTTCTCGTTTTTTTTGTATTGTATTATAATACCATACTTAATGTCTTTGTATTCCATCTTGGGCAAGTGAGTGTCTTTTCAGATATCGAGTCTTGAAATGTTTCCCAAAACACTTTGGTATAAGTGCAGTTAAGAAACAAGAGTTCTAAGGTCTCAGTGTTAGAGTCACAAAAACACATTTGTTTTTATAGATGTTGAATCTTTGTCTCAGAAATTCATTACAAGGATAGATATTATTTACGGTTTTAAAATGTGTTTCTTTAGCTTTTGGTGATATCGGTAGAGTGAGGCATCGGGTTCTTATTCTAATTAAAAATTTCTTTAGGATAATCATTTAACAGTTTTTTTCTTTTTAATGGTAAAGGGAAAAGATTAGACGTGGGGGCCCCACGAATAATTCTGTTAGTACATCTTTTATCGATAATATTCATAGCATCTATAAAAAGTGACGGATCACCGGTATTCTATTGCAGGGCTTGAAGACCTCCGGCACGGTGCCGGAAATCCGGAATATTTTGGTTAAGTTTTTTTTTTTTTTTTTCTCTGTAACCAGTCGTTTAAAGTGATAGTTCCAACTACCAATGGTACTCAAGGTAACCAAGGCCTTCTAGCCAATCAGAGGCAGAGTAAGGCGGGCCTTAAGTTTTCAGCATTTGGACAGCATTAGTGGTGAGGAGCTGGTTCACCGTATACTGCAAACATGGATGCCAGGTATATTAAAACCGGCGAGGAAACCTCGAGATGGGAAGCAGGAGTAAAGAATAAGTGGCGCTGGGGTTGGATAGAGGAGGCCGAGCAGATGAAAAGCCTCACGGTAGCTGGTGTCAAAAGCTCAAGGAGCCAGGAGCTTGTTTTTGTGTACCGTGCTCCAGAAAACTATTGTATGGCAGCAGCGGGAAAAAAAGTTTTAGCTCGTCATGCTTCGGACCCGGGTCACATAGCGTCCGTGCATGCTCTCTCCCACACATCGACCTTACCAGGAGAGACGGCTACAGGTACCACACCAACATCTATGACCGACCATGTGTGTGAACAGAAAATTCGTATGACTGCATTTATAGCTAAACACGATCTCTCATTAACAATATGGTGACCAGATGTTCCCGATTTCTGGGGACAGTCCCTGTTTTGGATGACCTGTCCCCGGTTAAAGCTGTCCTCAGTTAAAGCTGTCCCCGATTTCAGTGTTTTACTAATTTGCGTCTACAAGAACAAAAGTTATTACTATAGCCGCATAGGAAGCAGAAAGCGTGAGGGAGCAGGTTGCGCGCAGACTGGGACAACAGTTAATCCAGTGTTGTCAAGTCCGCTTATTATAAGTGACTTTGGGCTTGCTTTTCTGTCTGTGTGTCTCCCCCATGATTATCACCAAGCTCCCCACAACAAAGCAAGACATGAGTGCGGTAGGTAGTTTGTCCCTTCCTCAACCCCGTTTCCTGGTTACCGTGCCCGCACGAGTCAACCTGGCACACCCCCAAACACGCTCATGTGGCACATGCACAACTACGCAGGAGCCATGGTTGCCAGGTCTGCTTATTATAAGCGATTTGGGCTTCTTTTTTGAAAAGTTGCTTGTAAATTTTTGCAGTTGTGAGTTGCATTTTTTTGGGCTTGTTCCAAAAGTGCAGTTGCTCATTTGGGCTTGTTGTGCCCCCAAACCCAGGAATGATCTGATGCTCACTCTACTACTAATATAAACTCAACTTAGAATTTACACAAATTATTTTCTCCCACTCTAAACACAAATGTAAATTTTACTCTAAAAAGAGGGTCAAAAATGATGTTTTCGCCAAAAAGAAATCCTTTTGGCCAGAATTAAATTTATTTCTAATATGGCTGTTACTGTTTTCACCATAATAAAGCTGAAGAGGATCAACATAAAACAGATAAAAGCCTGACTTTGTCTGTTTGGTTACAAAAGTCAAGGTTAGACAGACTGTTTAGTGATAACAGAGTTATAAATAAAAGTAGCCCCTCCCTTTACTTCTGTATAAAGAAAAGGATGTCCCACCTCCAAACAAAAGGATGTTAAATAAGTAAATTAAAAAAAATCAAAACACGCTTTTCATATACATTATATATATATATATATATATATATATATATATATATATATATATATATAAATTTATATAAATTTATATATATATATATATATATATATATATATATATATATATATATATATATATATACACACACACACATATATATATATATATATATATATATATATATATGTATATATATATATATATATATCTCAGCAACCCTGAAAGGGATAAGCGGCATAGAAAATGAATGAATGAACAAATATATTTAATATATATAACTGTAACTGTCCCAGTTTCTTAATTTGATCTTATTAACTTTCAGTTAATTTTTATCGCGGAGCTGTAATTGTCCCCAGATTTCATTTTAAAACTCTGGTCGCCTTAGTTCACAATGGCTCGGCCACATATAGTAACTAATGTTTTTTTTTTTTTTTTTTGGTGAACTGCTCATATTTCATTTATCATCACCCCCCCCCCAGAAAAAAAAAATTCAGGCAAAGGATTTTTTCCTGCTTCAAGCCCTGCTACTGTCATTAAGCAACATTCATTTTACCATGTTCGCCATGCTTTGTGGGATCGCTTTGATTACCACTGAGTATTATTGTTTAGTACACTTCATATTAAATTTATTAACAAAATCATCATAGTCAAAAAAGTTCCCCTTTAAGTTCATTAGATGCAGAATCGACCAAATAAGTCCCTCCAGCCAGGCATTGTAAAATAAAGATTTTCTATTAGTTGAGATACAGCTGTTATTTCAAACAGGAACAGAGTGTGGAGTAAAATTATGACTGTAAATTAGTTTCCAGTACAGGAGGACCTGCTGATGAAACTTGGACAAATTAATTGGTAGCTTGGATATACAAAAGTCACATCTTAGCAGAAAAACAATTCCACCACATTTCTCAAATATTTTAGAGGAAATTTGAAACCAAAATTCATTCCCGATAGTGGCCTATAAATAGCATTGCTATCATTCTCAAATCAATCTAAGGACATATCCAAAGAATTTATATATTCATCAGCCTTTTCAGCTGATAACGACCACTTGCCATGGTAGTTTCAAAGTAGTTAACCATGTTAACATAACAAAGACGTGCCTGGCTTGGTTATTTTTGTATCAGAAACTGCACATCCACAACAACACAGTATAAAACCCAGTGGGCCTAGTAGGTTAAATTTTAGTTTTTGTTAGATTAAATTTGATTATTTTAAGTTCTTTGATCAAGAGTTAGAGATATGGTGATTGATTATACATTGATATAAAAAGGAAATACATAACAAAGTGAGACTGCATACACACAGGGAGGTCGTTAGCATTATTAGCATGTCTTAGCTTCCATTTCCATCTTATCTAGAAATTTTCCCAATTAGTGATATTCAAAACACATAACATTAGCAAGACAACCTATTGCCTAGTTGTAAATAATAGTAATCTTCTCTATATCTTTCTAAATTGTTTTTTTTTTTTTTATCTGGAGATCCTGCAGGTCCATAGAAACTCAATGGAGTTTCGAGTGGGGATCCCCTACTACCGGTAAACCCGGTAGAGGATATGACGACACGTGAATAAGGTCTAATGCTGCATTCCATTAACCTCTGAACTGGGAAGAGGGAAGAGGGAATGACATCATCTCTGAGTTATCAGTGTTCCAGTTACAAAGTCGGAAAAAACGTGCCGATGTACCAGGCTATTGTTAGCCGTTGTTAGCACGCCCTGCGTTGTAGTTCACAAATACCACATGAAGAATGTAAATAACATTATGGCAGCATTTCCATAAATATAAGTTGAACTATACTATGTATACGGCTGATTTAGTGCGACAAACACCCGTCAGAAGTGCAAATAGACAGAATATTACAGGAGCTTAATAAGTGTTTACACTGGGGGCAGCCATCTTCGATTGTAAACTCGGGGGTGGTGAGGATCCCCCAAGTTCCCAGTAGGAAATTCCGACCTCGGGGGGCGTTTCAGTTGAAGTTTCCTACTCGGAACTCGGAAATCCCGACTTCCGAGTACAACTGGAACGCACCATATTGACACAAATTGAAGTTTTATGGCTCAAAGGACGGCTCGTTTAGAGGAAAACAGGGTGGTAGATTACAGTCGTCATGAAAGTGATTAAAAAGAAAGGTCGGGTTTGGTTCATTAATGAGTTATTTACCCGGAAACTCTGAATCTGTGAATATCTTTTTAAGTTGGTGGGAGACTGACGTAAGTCGAAACCTGCTGTTTGCGGCTGATTTTGTTGCCGTTCGAGGGCAGCTGCGGCCTCCCTCAGCAGCTCTGGCACAAATGTGGCCGTGGTGATGATATTTCCGCTGTTTCTGAAAACATTTATCACAATCCGACATGAACACAACTTTCACATTCAGCAGGTCTGTAGAGGAACAATGGCCACTGATGTAACTCTCCTGCGCCACTTGGGATTGCCAATTCAGATTGAATCGAAGCTGCAAGCAGCGTTGGATGGGTCCTCGCTCTGTTGCACGTCCCTCATGCCCGTTTGACCTACATTTTGAGGGTTTCATCCTTTTTTGACCCTTTGACCTGCTCAAAGATAGACTGATGTGTGTTTCTGCAGCTGTCAGGAGCCTCAGACTTTATAGTGGGTGTGTATTACACACTCCATTTTCCCACCTTCAGTGAGTCACATGACCAGCTGCACTGACCTTTCAATCAGTGAGTGAATGACATCATCTGCAAGTTTTCAGGTTTTTCTTTTTTTTTACTCCTCAAGGTTGGTCCTCCCTTTGGGAGGACATTGACGTACAGATTTGAGTTTTACATGTTTGGTATCTGTTATTGTTTTAGAGATATCACAGTTGAAGTAATGTATTTCTTGCTCCTCCTCAGTCTTTATAATGGGTTAGGCCCAAACGGAAAGGACCTCTCTAGCTTCCTTTCCCTTTGGACGAGGACCCTAATTAAAGCTGCAAGCAGCATTGGATGGGTCCTCGCTCGCAGGTCCCTCATGCCCGTTTGACCTCCATTTTGAGGGTTTTGTCCCTTTTTTGACCCTTTGACCTGCTCTAAGTTAGTCTGAGGTGTGTAGCTGCAGCTCTGTCAGGAGCCTTAAGCTTTATAATGGGTGTGTATTACAGATTCCATTTCTTTGAGAGTTCTTTTATTTTGAAAGGCAAATTGCCGGCTTCCTGTTTGAGATAGGTCAGGGGTGTCAGCGCGTGATTTCTGGGTCTCGATGAGACGAATGTTAGTTTTGATGTTGGTTACACCACTCTATGACATTCCAACTGGCCGTCGAGGCTGTTTTAGTGTGCTTAGGTGGCGCTAGAGAAGCCATTTTGGCATGTTGGGGTTAATTTTTAATTTTATAAATATTTTATTACCAAATCTGGTGTGTTCCAAGTTTGACTTTGTGAATTTATTTTCAGTGTAAAATAAAAAAAAATTACATTTAATTGAACTGATTAATTTTATCAAAAATTTTATTTTTTGTATTAAAATGCAGACACAAAGTCAGTTTTTAAGGTTTCACTTGACCTCCTGTAACCTGCTCAGTCTCAGACTGATGTGTGTGCCTGCAGCTCTGTGAGGATTCATCATGTATGGCAGACGGACAGAGGAGAATCAGTTCATTTTAATTGAGGAACTCAGCAAACCCACCCTAGGTTTGACATGAAATTGCCACAACATACTTGTAGTTACAGACTTGATTCAAAGCTTAAAACAATCACAAGACTTGGACCTACACATTTTCAATTTACATGTTTTCACCATCTGTTAGTGTTTTAAAGATATTACAGTTTCTTGCTCGTCCTCACAGTCTAAGATGGCTGTGTATTGCAATCAAATCAAGGTTCAAAGTGGCGTACGAATGTCCCACAGACTGACAGACATGAAAGAAGCATGGGGTGTAATTTGATTGGACGCCCTGATGGCCTGACATCGCAGCCTATAAAAGCCACCGTCTGCATGAGAATGTCCTCCATTTTTTTCTACCTTGATGTTAGCGTATCATGTGATAAAGCAGTGCTAGACTGAAGTGGTGATCATGATTAAACAAGGTTTAGTATAAATTTAAAAAGAAGTTAACATGTAATTGTAACTTTTTGCTGCTCTGTGGTGAGATTTAAAACTGGCTAACAGCTTCTGTGAAGTGTGTATTTCTGATCAACTTTAATCCGAAGACAATGGTTGCCCTTAAAAAAAAAAAAAAAATATATATATATATATATATATATATATATATATATATATATATATATATATATATTTAAGATAGTATGATATATTTTTGATGAATTTTGAGGACATCTTGATGGCTTTTACTTTAAGTCAATTACTATGATTTGTGCTTCCATGCTAAACATATGCTAATGTTATGGAAATGTCAGCCTTTGTTCCTGTTAGCTTCGTGTTAGCCACGTTAGCCCACTAGCTGTTAGCTTTTGTGTCATGTTGAGATAACTGTTTGATAAACCTCACTCCAAGGACAACGATTGCCTTTATAATAAATAAAATATATATTTTTATGACAATATGATGTATTTTTGGTGTATTTTGAATAAATTTTGATGGCTTTTAAGTCCGTTACTATGATTTGTGCTTCCATGCTAAACATATGCTAATGTTAAGGAGAGCTCAGCCTTTGTTCTGTTAGCTTCGTGTTAGCCATGTTAGCCCGCTAGCTGTTAGCTTTTGTGTCATGTTGAGACAATTGTTTGATAAACTTCACTCCAAGGACGATGATTGCCTTTAGAATAAATAAAATGCATATATTTAAGATAGTATGATATATTGTTGGTGGATTTTGTATATATTTTGTTGGCTATTTAGTAAGTTACTATGATTTGTGCTTCCGTGCTAAACATATGCTAATGTTATGGAGAGCTCAGCCTTTGTTCTGTGTTAGCTCAGTGTTAGCCACGTTAGCCTGCTAGCTGTTAGCCCGCTAGCTGTTAGCTTTTGTGTGTTGTTGAGATAACTGTTTGATACACTTCACTCCAAGGACAATGATTACCCTTAAAATGAATTAAATACATATATTTAAGATAGTATGATAAATGTTTGGGGGATTTTGAATACAATTTGATGGCTTATTAGTCAGTTAGAATGATTTGTGCTTCCATGCTAAACATATCCTAATGTTATGGAGATCTCAGCCTTTTATCTGTGATAGCTACATGTTAGCCACGTTAGCCCATTAGCTGTTAGCACACTAGCCTTTGTGTCATGTTAGACTAATGACTTTATTGTATGAGAGAGTGCGTGAGGTTTGTCTGCATGTGTTGTTCAGCGTAGTTTCTGCTATGGATTCAGTTGTGTGTCTGTGTCCTGATGAACAGGTCTGAACTAATGAGATGTAGTGTTAGCTATTGATTGAACACCAAGAGCACACATTGAAGTCAGAGCTAAGCTCCAGTCTGTGAGGGTGTGTGTTATGTAGATCATTCGGTTTCTCTGAGTCTTGAGCTGTGTGGCTGACATCAGATGCTGTGACTTTTAATGCTGTGTTGCTTTAAAATCGTAAACCAATTGTTATGACAAAAAAAAATGGTGGGATTTTATTTTCAAGCCATATCTTACAGCCCCAGTTTGTAATGTAGAGTTGTTGTGTCTTTGTCCAGAGCAGTGTGGTTTACCTCAGGTGTTGTTTCTGTTCTGTGTTTTGAGACAGCAAGTGTTTTTTGAAATGCTTATTTTGTTGGCAGTCATGTTTGTGAGGTGATTATTCCTTGTTTTTAATGGATGAAAAATTTAAAGCACTTCATGTGAAGACGTGTGTTTTTATAGATCTCTGTGCATGTGTGTGCAGGCGTCTGTGTGCATGATTTGTTTTTCGCAGTGCATTAAATGAAGTATCTGATGCAGATTAAGATCAGAAAAATTGACATTTTTCAATGGTATGATCAAGATGTTTGGGTGTCATCTTGTAGGAGTCATCTGTTGTGAGAGAGAAGTGTATATCAAAAGAATTTGTTAAGCGTTTATTTGATGGATTTGGGTCACTTAGCATCAAGTGCTCTCATGCTAAACATACGCAAACATAACTTTACATTTGGCCTTAGGTGTGAAGTATCTGATGTGAATGGTTTAGATAAATATGTGGCCTTAGAGGTAAGGTCATGGGAAGACTGAAGTTGACCTGTTCTCATTCAGGATACAGGTAACTGGTTATTTATCTAAGATGGTCTGGTCCAATGAGAGTCCACCTACATGTATGTCTGCGTATAGTTCAAACAATGAGTCTGGTATAAATACATGTACTCTTAAATGTTCAGGAGGTTCCTTTTGGCTTGGGCCTCTCAGGCTGTCCGGAGTGCCTGATTCAGACACTTGCTTGGTTTGTAATAAGCTTCCTTTATATGCAAACAAGTCTGTGTCGGCGAAGCTTCTTCATCATCTGCATTTTACTCATCAACACATCGAGAAACTACAGGTGTGAATGTGTCTCTTTGTGGCCCTCTCTGTGTGTCTCTGTGTTCTTGGTGCTGGTAAAGTTTACTTCCTGCCATAGACTCAGATTTGTGTCTCTATCATTGTTGAAAGATGTTTTGTCTTTTTAAGAGAGCAAGTGTGTGATGCCAATGCTAGTTTGTTTGTTAAACATGTTAAGATTAATGAAATTAATTCTGTTTAGAAGTTATGTCAAAAATGTAAGAAAAAGATTAGCTACAGCTCGGGCCAGACAGTATTAAGTTGAGTAATTCAAATGATTTTCTGCAGAAAGTTTAAAAACAATAAATGGAGATTTTTTTCTCGTAACTTACTCCAATCATAAGTTATTGCAATGTCAGATAACATAATTACAGAAAATGTAAAGTTTTTAGAATGGTAGGCCTTTTCAGGTTTTGCACAAACACATTCTTAGGCTTTCATTTTTTTCTTAAATGAGATTAATTATTGATCAGATGTTTCCATGTTACAGGCCTCCCTGTGTTTTAACTACATTATCAACATTTTATTCTAAAATTATCCCATGCATTTTAACTGATTGGGGAGTTTAGTTATAGGTTATATGGCCCAGCCCTAGCTACAGCTATGGATCATTGTGTCAATGGTGTTTAGAAAGACTATATATTAATTTTAATTTTATTGATTTGCAGATTCCCAACTCTCGTGGCTGTGCAATCTGGTGCTCTCCTGCTTTGGCTTTTGACTGCGGTGGTTTGCTCTTCATCTGTGATCTTCTGATCCAGAACACTCACACATCTTTACACACAGATACATTTACTCAATCTGTAAACACACACCTAGACAAACTTATAATCTGCACACACTTGAACTGACTGTTCACACAACCACACTTAAGCAGGTACAGACACACACACACCCACACACACACACACACAAACACACACCGACACTCTCCCTCAACCAAGGTGAGTTAAAAAAATTCTGTATTTCAATGTTATGTCAAACGTTGCCATGTGAAGGCTTGTGAGTGTGATTGGCACAGATTCACTCCAGTTGTTATGCTTTCTCTGTGAGCATTGACTAACAAATGTTTTTTGATTTTTAGATACCTCGTGCGAAGGGACACCGACGAGCCCAGGCTCTGAAGAGGAAGGCAGAGGGGCATCCCTGGACCGCCCTGGCGCTTGTCCCCGAATTCGTCCCTCGTATGTGTCAAACTCTTGTTTCAGATGTTTCACTGATACTGTTTAGATCAAATATCCTTTAGTGATGTTCTGTCTGACTTCAATCTCAACAAAACAGGGCGCGGTACGGGGTACCGCCATCGTACACAGAGATGGCAAACTTCCAAGCTGACCCACCGGACCAGGAAGTTTGTCTCTCCAGCGCATCGACCGGACCAGAAGGTATTGGGTTTTCTTATTCATAGAGAAACTGCAGCTAGTAAGGTGTCACGTTTGCTCTCTCTGTTGTAAAAGCAATGTTTCTGTTGTTGCAGATGGTGTTCGTTGTTGGAGACTCCACCTCTGGGCCATTGTGGACGACTTTGTGCCCATGCCGGTAGGTTCTGTGTCCTTCTCTTTTCTCTCTGTTCCAAGTGTGTCGGCCGCCGAGCTGAGGACAGAGGTGATGCATGCTGATATCCCGTGGACCCCGGACACCGTCTGCATGGTTGCCCCGAGCAACAACCTCACAGCTAGCCGGACAGTTGGTGAGGCAGCGTTGGACTTCGGTGCTCTCCTGACTTCGATCTGCAGCCACTGGCCCAAGGTGTGTCTTCATGTTTCAAGTTATTGTTGCTAATTGTTTGGTTCTGTGTCAGCAATGCTATTGTAAGCAGCTTTTGTTTAGTCATGCACTTATTTTGGCGACATGAATGTGGTCTGATGACAAAAAGTTTTTCTGTAAGGTGTTCGTGCTGGACTTCCCTCCACGCCTGAACATTGAGCCGGGCCTGCAGCTGGCGCTGCGTCAGGAGTACCATTGCGTCGCAGCACGCATGGGTATGTTTAAGTCGAGCTTATCCTCACCATCATATTTGCTGCAGTATTTGAGATTTGAGAATTATTTATTTTTTTAAAATGTATGCATTAGTGATCATTTACATGTGCATATGTAATCTAACTCTAGAGACTTAGAGTATTTAAAGTTTTTTTTTGTTGTTTGTGACATTTGTGTCAGGTCTCCCTTACGTGACTGTGGCAGAGCACCTCCCTCTCCATCGGTTGGAGCTGTGGTGCGCCGACAGCGCAAGTACATCATTCTTTGTTGTCATAACAGTTGGAGTTGGATGTTTTCTTTCGTGTCAGATACATTAATGCAGTGAAATGTTTGCTGTGTTTGACTGTTTTTCAGGTGCACCTCAGCGACACCGATGGGACTCCTGTCCTGGTGCAGCTGCTGTGGGACGCTGCCCTGCAGCAGCTGGCACCACGTCCACCCACGCCGACGGTGGCCCCCTGGACATCGCGGCCTGCCACGGTGTCTCCCAGGCTAGTTGTGATGGGACACGTCCCCGTGCCACGTCACAGCGACCCCTGGGAGTGGACTGTGGTTGGAACGGAGGGCAAGGTAATGTGTTTTTCTGAATGATTGTCTAGAAGTTTGTGAAAAGCCTGCATGGAAACTTTTATTAACACAATGATGTTTTTTTGTTGTTTTGAAGGCTGGAACACCTGCTGTGGTTCGGTCTTTCATCCCGCCCAACCGTGTGTGGTTCAGCGGTGACATGTTGGATGCTATGGAGAAGGTTAGTCCTTCTTCTGGCTCTGGCTGCACCGCTGAGCCACCTGCTGGCCAGGTAAAGTGCACACAAGTCACATGTCTAAATAGTTGAGAACAAAAGTAGTAGACAGCTGTTACAAAGGTTTGTTTTTCTTCCTATAGGCTTCCCCTGGGAAGCGTCAGCCGCGAGGTGTTGCCACGCAGCGCAGAGGAGGAAAGCGGCAGGTGTTTTTTTTTTTCTTGTTTTGTTGTTTTCTTGGAGAGCGACTGATGTGGTGTTGTACATGTTTTGATAAGAGTTGCATTGTTTTAATGATTTATTTTTATCTTTCCCTCTTCTTTATAGGTGGCGGCAACATCTTCACCTGCCCAGGTGACGGAGTCTGCCTCCAGGCCCATACCAGTCCAGCAGCAGGTCTGTCTTTGTTTAACACAATGTGTGACTAATAGTGACAATTGTATTTCTTCTCCTAGTTTGATATGCAGTTAAACTTGAGTTTTGATTTGTGTCAGGCGGAGGCAGCAGCCCAGGAGTCCGTGGTCCCGGAGGTCGTCGTGGAGACAGCGCAGGAGTCCGTGGTCCTGGAGGTCGTGGAGGAGGTAGCTGCAACGTGCCCTGCCGTGGCAGAGGGAACCCAGAGACCAATGAAGATCAGCAAAGATAAGGATGATTTTTTTCCTGATGTTTGTGTTGCTGATCTTCATTTAGATTCTGACAGTAATGATGTAGCAGCAAAGGTTGAGGGTAGCAGAGGTGTCAGGCTAGTGAAGGTTGTCCGCGGGTCGTTTCACCAGGGAGATGATCGGTTTGTGTATGGAGGAGTGCAGTGTATGGCTATAGCTTTGGTCAGCTTAGCCAAACACACACTGAGCAGTGTTTTTTCCTGGGAGAGGAGTGAGCTTGATGGTGCGTTGGTTTTAGGTGATGAGTTATACACTAGTTTGAGTGACCTGGGTGTCTTTAACCATGTGACAAATCGGCTGTCTGTGCCAGATTTGCCACAGCAGTTGGTGGTAGATGATGAGGTTGTTAGGTTTGGTTTTGGTGACACCGTGTTAGGGGACGTAGGCGTGACTGAGGGTGAACATATCGACAGTGGTGTGTTCATCAGTTTGCGTACTGGACTGGAGAGGACCTTTAGTCAGTACAGCACATGTCTTCTGACAATGTGTGGAAACACTTCTGCCATCATCTGTGAGGATGGACGGTTCGCTGTGGTCGACAGTCACTCACGCAGTAACGCTGGCTTGTTACACTTTAATGGTACAAGCGTGGTTTTGCATTTTGCATGCCTGGATGACCTGCACCACTACATCTGTCGTTTGGCCGACAGTCTCAGTTCAGGGGAGAGGCTCTTTGAACTGTGTGGCATCACTGTCGGTGTGGGTTCAAGTCCAGTGCTGCCTGATGTTTCTGTGGAGGGTAGCGTCACAGAGGTGACTACTGCTCCAGCACCAGAGTCTAGTGTTGCTCCTGAGCATTGTGGTAGTTTAGATGCCAGTCCAGCACTGTCAGGCATTTCTGTGCGGTCTTATGCGTGGCTCAGAGGCAGGACCGAGTGTTACTGATGGCAAAAAGTGTTGCATTTCTTCTGGCACTTGTATGTCGAAGAAATCAAAGCGATTTGGTGTTAGAAGGGTAAATTCAGATGTAGAGGTTGTAAATGCTTTTAGTTATGATGAGGACTTCTCTCCTCTCAGTGTAGAGGTTTGTTCAGATGCCAGTCCAGCACTGTCTGGCATTTCTGGCACTTGTAAGTCGAAGAAATCAAAGGTTAGAAAGGCAAATTCAGATGCAGTGATTGTTAAAGCTGTTAGAAATGAAGAGTAATCTCCTCCTCTCAGTGTAGATGTGATTCCAGTGCTGTCTGGTATTTCTGTGGAGAGTAGCATCACTGAGGTGACTACTGCTCCAGCACCAGAGTCCAGTGTTGTCACTGAGGGCAGGACTAGTAATGTGGTTTCTGCAGGCAGTTGTGTGCCGGAGCATTGTGTTAGTGTAGATGTGAGTCCAGCACTGTCAGGCGTTTCCATGTCGTCTTTTGCCAGTGATGTGAGCAGTGGCTCAGCCGTAGATAAGCGTAGCATTTCTTCTGGCACTCGTATGTCGAAGAAGTCAAAGCGGTTCGATGTTAGTGAGGCGAATTCAGATGTAGAGTTTGTTAATGCTGTTAGAAATGCAGAGCTGGTCTTCCATCCTCTCAGTGTAGATGTTTGTATGGCTTTGTGCAGTAGTTTTAATGTTGAGTTCGTGAAGGTCGGCGGACCGGTGTCCACACGTGTTGGATTGTTAGGGGTTCCTTGTAGAAATGAGAGGATTGTGGCCAATGGTAACTGCTTCTTCAGAGCCAACTCTCAGGCTGTGAGTGGTTCACAGAAGCACCATCGTAAGATCAGGCTTGCTGTTTGTAAGGAGCTAGAGAGAAATGCAGATAGGTATCGCAGCATCATTAGGAGTGAGTACTCCTCGGTGTTAGAGTGCATTCAGCAGTCCAGGATGAGAAATGTGAACACTTGGGCCACAGAGGTGGAAATTCAGGTTACGGCAGATTTGTTAGGCGTTAGCGCATGTACTTTTTATGATGGTCGTTGGCTGAAGTACAGCTGTAGTAACAAGTGTTTGTCTGCAGAGTGTATTTATTTAGAGAATATCTTAGGGAAGCATTTTGAGAACGTTGTTTGTGTGTATGAGCCTGGACTGCAGACCTGTTATGGTTATTGTAAAGTGAATGAAGTCAGGTTACAGCTTTAGGTCTCGATGTTCAGATGTTGTGGTTGTAGATCGTGAGGAAACTGCAGTTATATGCAGTGACACTGAAGTTTCAGATAAAGGTGTAGATGCAGAGGTTGTGGAGGGTGCTAGTAAGGTAGAGTCAGGCAGCCAGCAGCCAGCAGTTAGATGCAGTGATGACTTTGTAGGCTTAGATAAAGGTGAAGATGCAGAGGTCTTAGAGGATGCCAGGAAAGTAGAGACATGTAGAGGGTCTGTAAAATCGAAGTATCTTAGGCGTAAGGAGTGGAGACAGCAGAAAATCAATGAGTTGCATAGGGAGAGATGTCAGTTGAGGTTTAAAAAGATGTATCAGGAAAATGTGACGTTTAGGGAAATGCAAAAGATAAAGAGTGTAGCAAAGTATAGGGAAAAAATGTCACACAGAGAGAGAGTTAAAGCAATGAGTGTAGGTAAATATAGAGGTAGCACAGAGCACAGGGAGAGGGTAAAAGCAATGAGTGTAGGTAAAGATAGAGATAACAGAGAATAGGGAGAGGGCTAAAGCGATGAGTGTAGGTAAATATAGAGATAGCACAGAGCACAGGGAGAGGGCTAAAGTGATGAGTGTAGGTAAATATAGAGATAGCACAGAGCACAGGGAGAGGCTTAAAGCAATGAGTGTAGGTAAATATAGAGATAGCACTGAGCACAGGGAGAGGGTTAAAGCATTTAGTGTTCATAAATATAAAGAAAGCATCAAGCATAGGGAGGAAATTAAAGCCAGAAGTATGGTAAAATATAGAGGAAGTGTCCAGCACAGGGAGGAAGTTAAGGCCAAGAGTAAGGCCAAGAGTTTAATGAAATACAGAGAGAGTGTCCAGCATAGGGAGAAAGTTAAGGCCAGGTGTAAGGCCAAGAGTGCAATGAAATATAGAGGGAGTGTTCAGCATAGGGAGAAAGCTAAAGAGAGGAGTAGAAAAGGAAGTAAAAGAAAGTATGATAGTGTAGAGCATAAGCAGAGAGTTATTGGTCGTGTAAGGTTGAGCAGGGAACAGAAGGTAGAGCAGGCAAAAGATTTTGATTTTGTCATGAATGAATTTTTAGAAAACGTCAGAGATGGTCTAGATTTTGTTTGCTGTGTTTGTCATAGGTTGCTGTTTAGATATCAGGTGGTTAGTTGTGAGAGGGAAGCTTACAGCAGAACTGTAGTAACAGCTGGTCTTGCACAGAGGTGCATTAGTGAGCATTATTTGCATCGTTGTAATGATGAATGTGTTGTGCCCTGTCAGTTGGTAGTATCGAGAGGTCAGCTTTGGATTTGTTACACGTGTCATGCTAAGATTAGTAAAGGTGAGATGCCAGCAGAGTGCTGGGTCAATAACCTGGAGCTGGATCCCATTTCACCTGAACTGGGATGTTTGAACAGCTTAGAGCAGCATTTAATAGCGTTACATATCCTGTTTATGAAAATGTTGGCACTGCCAAAAGGTGGGCAGAACGGAGTGCATGGACCTGTAACATGTGTTCCAGCCCACATTGTGCAGTCGACTCATGTGTTGCCCCGGTCCAGTATGGAGGGGTCGTTGGTACAGGTCAAGTTGAAGCGTAAACTGACATATAAAGGGCATTACGAGTATCAGTTTGTCGATACGTTACGTGTAAGACAGGCGCTTGAGTATTTAAAGAAGACAAATGCCCTTTATGTTGACATTGATTTTAATGAGGATTGGGTGAATGAGTTTTGTAGGATAGAAGATGAGGAAAGGGAAGAGGCTGAGTCTAGTGAGGATGAAGCTGTTGTAGAGCAGGTTGTTGGACAGGGTGAGGTTGGGGGTGTGTCTTGTTTCTGTGGCGTTGCGTAAGGGCAAAGTAGGTCAGAGGTCTCAGAGGATCAGAGTATGTTAAAGGATGAGGACACTTTGAAGCAGTTGTTAGAGTTTGATGATGGCTTTAAGTTCCTGAGACCAATTAGAGGGACTCCGGCGTTTTGGCAGTCAGTTCAGAAGGAAGTTATGGCTTGTGTTCGTCACTTAGGGATTCCGACGTGGTTTTGTTCGTTTTCGTCTGCTGATGTGCGCTGGCAGAATCTGCTGACCAGCATCCTGAAACAGGAAGGCAGGACGCAGACGGTGGAGGATTTGGAGTAGGCAGACAGATGTCAGTTGTTGCGTCGTAATCCCGTAACGGCTGCGAGAATGTTTGATTACAGATGGCACTGTTTTCTGAAAGCAGTACTCATGTCTCCTGCTGAACCAACTGGCAAAATCGTCGATCATTTTCATAGGGTGGAATTTCAGCAGCGCGGCTCTCCTCATGTTCACTGTTTGTTTTGGATCGAGGGCGCTCCCAAAATTGGTAAGAACACAGATGAGGAGGTTGTTGCGTTCATAGATAAATATGTCACGTGTGAGTTGCCCTCTGACGATGACACATTATTGGACATTGTGACATCAGTTCAAACACACTCCAAACGATATGCAAAAACATGCAGGATCAAGAAAACAAAATGTCGTTTTAACTTCCCAAAACCAGTTTCAGCGCGGACGTTTATCTGTCATGTGAAAGAGTGCAAGTGTGATTGGAAAAAGATACGTGGCACAGAGAAGGGTTTTGATTCAGAGAACAGGCCAGTCTGTAAGTGTTTTGACGATGAGTTTGTTCAGCAATCAGGAGATCTTTGAGCTGGCGTACAGGCGTTTAGAGAAGAAAACTAAGGTAGTGTATCAGAGAGAGGTAAACAGTGTTTAGGTGAATCAGTATAGCAGGAAGTTGCTGAAGTGCTGGAATGCCAACATGGACCTTAGCTTTGTCACTGACGCCTACGCAGTCGTAATCTACATCATCTCATACATTACGAAGTCAGAGAGAGAAATTGGCCTTTTATTGAGCAATGCCCAAAAAGAAGCTTCAAAACAAGGAAATCTCTCTGCTAGAGAAAGCTTAAAGAGCTTGGCAGTGTATATTTACACCACAGAGACGTCTGTGCCCAGGAGGCAGTGTATAGGCTAACGTCCATGCATCTGAAGGAGTGTTCCAGAAAGGTTGTGTTTGTGCCAACAGGGAACAACATAGTGAAGATGAGTTTACCTCTCAGTGTTCTGCAGCACAGGGCGTCAACACATGATCTTCGGTCAGAAGATATGTGGATGACGAGCATAGTGGACAGGTTCAGGAACAGGCCAAACGATGAGGTGTTTAAGCGACATGTGTATGGCTACGTTTGCATCGGAGTATCGTGTTCTCCCAATGAAAAACCCAAAAATGCAATCAAATTGAAACATGATCTGGGGTTCATCCTGAGGAGAACACGATCTCAGTTTGCGGTGGTTAGGTACATGCATTTTAACCTAGAGAAGCAGGAGGAGGCTCATTTCCAGAGTCTGCTGCAGTTGTTCCTTCCTTATAGAGCTGACTCAGACCTCAAACCTGAGGGCTTTGAGCTGTTTAGTCAGTTCTATAAGGACGGGGAAGTCACATTTAGCGACGGCTCCGTGCATCCGGTACAGGCTGTGGTCGATGAGAATAGGGCTAAATTTGAGTTTGATTGTCCTGATCTGGAGCGAGCTCAGGAGATTGCTGAGCTGCTCAATGGGGTAGACGAGGAGGCTTGGGGTGAGTTGTGTCCTGAACAGGAAGTGGAACGCCTTGAATGTTTGGAGGAGAAAAGGCTGCAGCAGGCAGCAGAGATAGAGTGAGAGCAGTTAGTAGAGAGCTTAGAGAACATTCCAGATTTGATTGTTGGTTCAAAACAGGTTGTGAAGTTAGAGAGGAATAGAAACATCATGTCTGGAAGTGAGGGTTTATGTTTGGTCAGGTCTCTGAATGAGACACAGTTAGCTGTTTTCTAGCGGGTGAGACATTGATGTTTGCAGAAGGTGATGGGCAAAAACCCAGAGCCTCTGCAGGTGTTTGTGACAGGTGGAGCAGGGACGGGGAAAAGTCATTTAATTAGGGCCATTCAGTATGAGGCAGGGAGGCTGCTGTCAGCACTTTGTGATCAACCAGACGATGTCTGTGTTTTGCTAACTGCTCCTACGGGCATAGCTGCATACAATTTAAATGCAGCCACAATTCATCACACATTCAGTATTGGCAAACATGCTATTTTACCTTACACCCCCTTAGGTGAAGATAAACTAAACTCTCTGAGAGCTGAATTGGGTCACCTCCAAATTCTAATCATCGATGAGATCAGTATGGTTGATCACATTCTGCTGGCTTTTTTTCACTGTAGGCTGAGGCAGATTAGGCAGACAGGTGACTTTTCCCCTTTTGGTGGTGTTAGTGTGATAGCTGTTGGTGACTTTTATCAGCTGGCTCCTGTTAAAGGGAAGCCTCTGTATAATTGTCCCATTGGTGTGGATCTGTGGTGCAATTTTAGTGTCGTGGAGTTGACCACAGTAGTTAGACAGAAGGATAGTGTGTTTGCTGAGTTGTTGAATAGGTTGAGAGTGCGTTCCAAGGACACGCCCCTGTTAGATAGTGGTGTCCAAATTTTTAAGTCACGCGAGACCAGGGAAGAGAGCTCAGCCTTGCATATTCTCCCGACTAATGGGCAAGTGACTGAGCACAACCTTGAACAGCTCTTTGCCATGTGTCCTGATTATGTTAACATTGATGCTCAGGACTACAAAAACAGTAGCAAAACAGGCAAATTGAAAAGATGGTCGGGCATCATAGTGCAGCATCAGACACGTGTTTGCAGGAGCGTTTGTGTTTGGAGAGGAACGCGCGTGTGATGCTCTGTAAGAATGTGGATGTCGGGGATGGTCTGGTCAATGGAGCATGTGGCACAGTCACTCAGATCGATTTTGATAATGATGATGACACGTTTCCTCGAACAGTTTTTGTTAAATTTGATGACCCTAAGATTGGCTCACAGAGGAGGAGACAGCGTGCACACGCAGCAGTAGAATGCAGGGATTCCACTGCCATTGATCCAGAGCAGGAGAGGGTGACCAAGTGGGGTGGTCTGCGTGTTCAGTTTCCTCTCAAGTTAGCGTGGGCGTCTAATGTACACAAAGTACAGGGTTTAACGGTGGCCGAGGCCGTAGTCTGTTTAGAGAAGGTGTTTGCACCTGGGCAGGCGTATGTAGCACTGAGTCGAGTCGTGTTAGGGCTTTGTCAGGACTGATCATCAGGGATTTTGAAGAGAAGGTCATTTACTTCAAGGCTACCATCAAGGAGGCTTTGGAGGGCATGCCTCCATTTATGATTGGACAGCAGAAGCCTTCAATAAATGCACACAGTTTCTCTGTGTATCTAATGAACGTTCAGAGTTTAGGCCGCCACTTGGTGGATTTGGTGTCTTGCACGCAGCATTTACAGCCTAACTGTATTGCTGTCACAGAAACGTGGCTCACTGCACAGTCCTCACTGCACAGTGTCCAAATCGATGGCTACACTTTCCACTGTCGTCCTCGTGGTGTGTGTTACAGCAGCAGCAGTCAAGCCAAATTGTTAGAGCTTCAGGAGCTAGAACATGGTGGAGTTGGTTTATACAGTGAAGACAAATTGGACTGTGACATCCTGCAGGTACCTGATTTGAATCTGGAGTGTTTGGTGTGCCTGTGTGTCAAATTGAACATCCTATTGGCAGTGATTTATCGTCCACCATGTTATCCAAATTCTGTTTTCAAAGAAAATCTGGGGAAGTTACTTGATTGGTTAAATCCAATCAGTAACACAATTGTAATAATGGGATATTTTAATGAGAACATTTTAAAACAATCATCAATTTGTAAATTCATGGGCTCAAAAGGATTTAGGCAGCATGTGACACAAGAAACCACAGAGAAGGGGACATTGATTGATCATGTGTATGTTAAAACAACACAGTACGATGTGGACTGTGCAGTGATGCCCACGTACTTCAGTGATCATGAAGGAATTCTGTGTAGTTTTAGTGTTAAAGATGATCAGGGGCAGTTAGAGGACGTAGACAGGATGTTTGATGTTGATTCTGATGATTTAGAGGAGCTGTTAGATGCAGAGTTTGGTTCAGATTAGGTTTAGTGTGTTTGGTTTGGCAAAGGAGGCAGACAAAGAATTCACAGTGGCAGTGTGAGTTCTTTGTCTGGTGAGTCAAACAGCTACATTGCTGTGTCAAGGTGCAAATGTAGGTGTTGTCGCATTAGTTGTGTTTAGCTGTAGGGTTTGAAGGGGAAACTGGTGTGTAGTGTGTAACGTTGTTCATGGTGTGTATTTTGGCTACCACCATGGTTGTAGAACTGTATTTTAGTCCAGAGTCTGCCCACTCGCATAGTAAAGAATGTGTTGACATTTTAGCGGTTAATTGTGTTTGTTTATGGATTTTAAATGGTGTATTTATTGTATTTATATATTTATTATATTTGTTAATCGTGAGATTGTAGAGTTGTATGTTTTATTATGTGTTAATTAAGAGTAGTTATAATGATGAAATGGTAATCATGATGTGATTGTTTATTAGGCTAATTATGTGTCACAGAGGAAGTGAGTGTTGTTTTTCAATGTTGTTCAAATATGTGCCAGGAATAAATACATGTTGTGATATGTGTATTTATATGAATTATTGAGTTCATGTTTCAATGTAGTTCTTTTAAATCTTCATGAAGTTCACTTTCAACAGTTCAGATGAAAATTGTTTGTTTGTGAACATGAAGTAAAGCAAATCTGTTCTGGCACCACAAGGCATCAGATTCCTCATTCTGCATGCCTGACTGCTAGAACAGGACAGTTTAAACAGAAATTGTTGTTTTATTATTGTTATTGATGTCATTTTCCATGTTTTCCAGTCTTTTCTTTTCTCTCTCCCTATCCCTCTGAAACTTTTTACAACGCAGTGGTCTTGTAAATAAATGTTTTGTAAATAAATGTGATGTAGATTGTTCAAAACCTCTGTATAAATTTAGTTTAGCTGACGGTTTACATGCTCAGATGATTCTGTTCTAATATTGATTCTCTTTTCTCTCTGAGGTGGACTGTCTGGCTGAAGTTTTTGCAGTAATCCCCATCCTCCCTACCCCCCAATGAGATGCGTATGTGGATGAAGCAGCGAGAGAAATTTTTGGATTCGAAGCAACACATGTATTTAGTCTGTAATCTGCCAAAGTAGTTTAGATGAACTGTAGTCAAAGTATTAATGTCCAGGACATGAAAATGTAAGAAGTAAAAGTAAAAAATATAAGATATCTTAATTTTAGTTTGACAGCAGGGGGAAAAAAATCAAAGTATGTGGACTGCTAATTAGTCATATATGAATTGTAAAATAAAATTGTTATTTTTGTTAATATTTGTATTTATGAACTATTGTTGCCAAATTTACCATAGAATTCAGAAATAAAATGTACAGAGTTAATTGAAGTTACCAATAATCAACGTAATTTAAAAATCATTGACATTTAATTGAAATTTAATGTTCTTATGAATAAATTATCTAATGTTAAAAATCAATGTTGTCTGTCATGCTGTTAACAGTTAAAATGTGTTACATGTCGTATGAAAAACAAAGGTCAGTGATAACAGTTCTCCTGGTTTACAGTGTAATGCAGCCTGGTCAAACGAGATTGATTGAGGTGTGTCAGCTGAGTGAGGATGAGAAAGTGCAAGATTTGTCTGTCTGGCTCACATACCAGTCATCCATATGTGTGTTTATTTAAACCAATTCAATTATACTTGATGTAGTTGGAAATTTTAAACCTCTTGATGAAGTTGGGTATAGAAGAAATGATTTCCCTTATTGCGAAAAGTTGCAGGCATAACTCACATGGGGTGTTGAAAGTGTGACTGATGTGATGAGTTCAGTGTATGAGGAAAAAAAGTATCAGTAGCCAGGCAGACAAATTCCCTTCATTTCAAATGACAGATCCACATCAATTTTACCCAATCATACCAAACAAAACATCTGTACTCGCAGCCATAGATATAAGAAATAACTGCAGCCAGACACAAATAAATACAATTTCATTTCAGTGGGTGCAAGTGAACATTAAGTTCCACTGTAAAGTGTATTTGTTTATGAGAAGTATCTTCAAACAAACAAATGTGCACTCACTTCAACTAGTAAATCCACATTCATTTGACCTCGTGTGACCTCAAACTTTGACTGACGTGTGTACCTGCAGCTCTGTGAGGATCATTGGGGTATGGACATAGAAATCTCCAAAGGACATGTTCCTGTTACCTGTTACTGTTTAAGATATATCACAGTTGAATTATTGTGATTTTTTTTTAACTCAAAGTTGGTCTTCCCTTAGGGAGGATGACATGAACATACTGATCTCAATTTTCTGCTAACTGTTAGTGTTTCAGAGATATCACAGTGAAAGTGTTCAGGAATTTTGTTACTCTTCAAAGTAGGTTCTCCCTTGGACACCCAAATTTCAAAATTACATGTTTCTGCTACTGTTTCAGAAATATCACAGAAAAAGCTGGAATTCTTTTTACTCCTCAAAGATGGTCCTCCCTTTGGGAGGACATTGATCAGCAAATTTCCAAATCATATGTTTCTGCTTTCTGTAAGTGTTTCAGAAATATCACAGACAAAGTTTGAAATTTTTTTTACTCCTAAAAGATGGGGAGGATGTTGATCATCAAATTTCCAAATCATGTTTTTGCTACCTGTTAGTGTTTCAGAAACATGACAGATAAAGTTTTACATTTTTTTTAAATGTTCAAAGTTGGTCCTCCCTTGGGGAGGATGTTGATCAGCAAATTTCCAAATGATGTTTGTGCTACCTCTAAGTGTTTTACAAATATCACAGATAAAGTTTTAATTATTTATTTTTTACTCCATGGTGCCAACTACGGGGGAGCCAGGGGGGTCTCAGCCCCCCTTAATGAGAAATTAGACATGGGCTCCCCTGAAATCATGATTTGTGAAAATAATTGGGGGGGGGGGGGTGTGTCTGTCAGATATTGGCAAAATATTGTTTTTTCCCATGCATTTCCTTTATTTTTTGTTTTGTTGTATTGTCCTAATCATGGATCATGTGTAAAATTAGGTTATTTTTAACGTATCATTTGCCACAAGGGAGATTGGCCACTATTTCAGAGACATTGGAAACGATGTCTGATCCCAGGCCTGCGTGTTTGCTTCTGTTTTAAGTTAAGGGCTAATCAGACTGTATTATTAATTGTTAGGACTGGGTTGTATATGATGTTTCAGAGGATTGGGTTTCTAGTAGGTAGCCTGGCAGATTTCTTTAATTTATAATAGTCATGCGTGTGTGGTGTCACTGATTGGTTTGTTGATGCGTGTTATAGTATTTCAGGGTTATTTTGCGCATGCTAATGCAGATTCCATGTAGCCAGACAGGCAAGTTTCGGTTTTCATTAAGATTTGACACGTGTGTGGAGGTTGGATGTGAAATGTGCTTGTATGTGACATAAGGCAAGCAGACGTACAGGCTTGTAATAATCGATGTGTTTTGAATGAATCCTTGCTCTCTGAGGCACAGATAAAGGGTTTTTTTTTTGACTCCTAAAAGATGGTCCTCCCTTCGGGAGGACGTTGATCATCACATTTCCAATCTGCTATCTGTAAGTGTTTCAGATATATCATACACAAAGTTAGAATTTTTTTTTTTACTCCTAAAAGATAGGGAGGATGTTGATCATCAAATTTCCAAATCATATGTCTCTGCTACGTGTAAGTGTTTTAGAAATATCACATATAAAGTTCTGATTTTTTTTTACCTCCTAAAAGGTGGTTTCTCTCTTCGGGAAGAGGGTGTGGACCTCCAGATTTCCATATGACATGTTCATGCTATCTGTTACAGTTTAAGAGGTGTTGTTTTAAATGTTTTCAGGGTTTTTTCGTCCTCCTCGCTTCAGGAGGACCAATTGGTCCAGTGACCTCCTGTGACCTGTTCATAGTTAGACTAAGGTGTGTAGCTGCAGCTCTCTCTGGAGCTCAGACTTTATAATGGGTGTGTAATACACACTCCATTTTCCCACCTTCAGTGAGTCACATGACCAGCTGCTGTCAATCAGTGAGTGAATTTCATCATCTGCAAGTTTTCAAGGTTTTTTTTTTTTTTTTTTCTCCTCAAGGTTGGTCCTCCCTTCGGGAAGACATTTACATAAAGATCTGAGTTTTACATGTTTGATATCTGATTGTCTTTTAGAGATTTTAAAGTTGAAGTGATGTATTTCTTGCTCCTCCTCAGTATTTATAATGGGTGTGTATTACACACTCCATTCTCCCCCCTTCAGTGAGTCACATGACCAGCTGCTGTCAATCAGCGAGTGAATGACATCATCTGCTGCCCTAATCCAGATTCAAACTGAGCAGCTAAGCAGCACAGCAACCAAATCTCTAGAAACATTTCCTCACCATTTCCACAATTTTGACCAAATCTCTCTACAAGTTATAAATGTGAACTGGAAATTTTGTCAGGAATCCATCCATGTAATTTTCAAAGCTGTAGGACTTTTTGGTTTTTTCTGTAGAGGCTTATCTTCCACAGGTTGTCCAGAGCTGTATTTTCATTCCCCATTGATTTGAATGGGAGGAGCTGGGAGGGCTTCTTTGGGGTTCACCAACTTTGAGGGCTTGTCATTCGGAAACCGATTGAGAAAGAACAGTTCCCTCAGAACTTTTGATCAGCATGGCCTCCTCTGTCATCTCCTCCTCTAAAGGAGGAGCTAATACCATTTACGGCCTAGGAAGAGATAATTTTTTTCTGGGGAGTAGTAATTTTATTTTGAAAGGCAAATTGCCGGTTTCCTGTTTGATATAGGTCAGGGGTGTCAGCGCATGATTTGTGGGTGTCAATGAGATGAAGGTTTTGACGTTGGTTTGATCTCTCTACGACATTCCTTGTTGCCGTGGCAACCATTTTTGTGCTCCATTTTTTACCTAGGTGGGGCTAGAGAGCACATTTTGGTATGTTTTGGGTTAATTTTTTCGTTTTCTGAATTTTTGTACCGTGTGTGACATGTGTGTCAGTTTTGGCATGGCTATGAGCTTGTTAAGGGTGTCAAATCATGGTGCGAAGTGGGAATGATCTGGTGAGCTCTTATTTTTAAATTCAAATTGCCGGCCTCCTGTTTGAGATAGGTCAGGGGTGTCAGCGTGTGATTTGTGGGTCTCGATGAGACAAATGTTTTGCTGTTGGTTTGATTTCTCTACAACATTCCTACTGGCTTTGAGGGCCTTTTCATGTTTAGCTTTTCTCAAAGACAAATCCAAATAATACATCCACGGCTATCCCAAAGTTAGCCTACTTAGCACTAGCCACATTACCATAACTACAATAACAGCGCTAAAAAGCACCCAAAGGTTCAAAAGTCATTTCTTTATAAGGTTACAGGGCAATATGTAGTAGTAAACGCAATGTTCTAGTGAATAAAGACCTCTTCTGTTGCTTCAAAAATGACGAAAAGTAGTCACTTGACTTTTACTCACCTTCTCTCCACACTCACTCTTTACGGGAAAAACTAACAGCACTGCAAAAAAACATCGCTTCGGGTCCTCTTAGTGGAGCGGGTCCTATCAGTGCAGGTCTGCAACGCAGGGTCCTATCAGTGCAGGTCTGCAGCCAGACCCCTCTCAGCAAGTTAGAGTCACCAATCAACCTAATGAGCATGCTTTTGGTCTGTGGGAGGAAGTTGGAGTGCCCGAAGAGAACCCACGCATGCACGGGAAGAACATGCAAACCTCACACAGAAAGGCCCTGCCAGACCCGGGGATCGAATTGCTGCACCACCGTGCCTCCCTGTCTATCAATTCATTTTACATAATTAAAAAAAAACGTGGATTACAATAAAGTCGGTCTGAGAACTAAAGAGTCTTTGTGGAGAGCTCTTCATTTGCTCTGCCTGAGCTTAGTATGAGACGCATGAACTGAAGCTGGGATGAGAGTAGATTGAGCTCATAGAGAGAGCTCTCTGATTTCTCTGCATGAGATCACAAACAGACAAACTAGTTGAGAAACTCTGAGAAACAGATTAGAACTTGTTGAGATCTCTTCTAAAACTTAAAAGGAGACTAAATTGAAATAAGTGAATCTTATTGCTCAGCAGAAAAAAACAAGACACAGGAGCAATAGACCTTATTCTCAGTTTGGTGTCACACAGATCTCATAGTTGTCTAGAAGTAAATGAAACATTTTTGAGATCTCTTTTCAAATTTTCTTTTCCTCTGGGTATATGCCAACATCAAATTTTGAATGATCTAAAATATGTTTTAAAGCCTCACTATGTAAATTTCAGGTTTGTCTGCTCTCGAGGGGCCTCTCTGGTCGTTGGGTGTAATTGCACTGTCATAACACAGCGCCTCACAGCAACGTGCATTTGTTGACATACAGAGCCGGGAGAAGCGAGACGACAGGACGTCCGAAGACCCAAATAAACCACGTGGACTGATATGGTACAGTATTATGATGTTTCTTTCCAAATATGTCGTTTTTCAAGCGTCAGCAGTCAGTTGTTAGCTCAGCGTTTGCGTGAGAGCATCCTGGGAGCATCTCTCCTGCTGAAATAACCGGAGCTGGATGTGGTTATGTTGCGCCCACCATGTTCGTAGACTGCAGGACTTAGAAATAGTGAATGACCCAGCGTCACGGCGCCATGAATATCTCCGGCAATCCGAGAAACTCGCTGGCAAATAACCGCTGGTAGCATTTAGTGACAAAACAACGTCCGCCAAGTTACACAAAACATGCAATGCTACGGAGCAACCACCGACTGAAACCAAGTATTGAACAGGGGAAAACCCGACGAAAAACATAACTTACCTCTCCAGCAGTAACTTTGCAAGCTCGGCATCCGTCTTGCAATTTTCCATCTCCCGACGCTCTCGCCACCGAGCAAAGTGGGCTCCAATGTTAATTCTAGTTTTGTTCCTTGCGTTGTCCAATAGTCTCTTTTTGGCCCTTGAATCTGGAGAAAGAGTCCTCTTCACACGCTTTGCGGATACCATGGCTGCTACTACTACATGCAAAACACCGGCTTCTTTACCTGGAAGCCAAATCTCGCGTAGTGCCGTAAAGCAGTTTGCACTTCTCACAGCATCTTGCGATATGTGTCCCCGTCTCGGGAGCAAAAGTTACATAGCCCCTAAACAGAGCAGGGAAGCGCTGTGGGGGGAAGGTGGGGGGGGCCATTCTCTCTGTTACAGCGCCGAGCTCCACTGAACAGACTTTGGAGAGAATATTTGAAGGCTCAAAAGATCTGCAGTGCTGCTTTAAATAAGGAACAGGTTTCATCAATACACTTGCTAAAATAAGAGTAGATTTAACTTACCTTGATTCCCTGAGGTTTCTGATCCTCTGTCACTTCAGTCCAGCTTCTGTTACAAATTCATACACAGGTGATCACATAATGTGTGAATAGTAATCACCACTAATATGTCACACCTGTTTTGTAAAGAAGAGCAGACCATGTGGTGTAATACATTGCGAAACCAGCACTCAGCTCACACAGGGCAACAGGCAGGGCAGCCAGCTCCCAGGCCCCACACATTAAACTCCAGCCTTTCCCCTGGGTGACTGGGGTTTGATTCCCAGCTCCAACACCCCTCCACACTATAGCCCTCCTGCCATCTACATTTACATATGTCAACTAATCAATCTCTTAAAAGAGAATAATTTTTTTTTCGCTCATGAGCTGCACATTGAAATACTTCCTGAAGCAGGGGGTGGTGTTGCAACCACAGATAATGAGATGCACTGGCCAGTGGGTATAAGGACCCTAATTTCCTGGCGCAGCGCAGGGTGGCGTACCCCGCGCAGTGGTATCTGACTCAACACCGTGCGCAGCCCTTTGGTAGACAGGCTGCGTCGGGATGGGTGTAGCGGCGCACCAGGGGGAGGTGTCGACAGATTCAGCTTGGCACAGTGACAATGGGCTCATCCACGCGCAGTGGTGATGTTGTCCGGCGCATCACTGTGCGCAGCCAATTTGGCACATTTGGTAGACCGGCTGCACTGAGATGGGTGTGTCGGCGCACCAGGGGGAGGTGTTGAAAGATTCAGCTTTGGCAGTGACAATTTTGTGCCAAAAAAACGTGCAGAAGGTGTGCAGTGGTAATTTGGCCAACAGGCGCACAGTGCACACATGTCACCAAAACCTCACAGGCAGGTTTTCCAGAGTGTCAGGCACATTTCGATGCAATAAACAATCACAGCAACCACTATTCAATGTAACCGTCTGAACCAGCATATACATTTGTATCTATATTAATTGTCCCATCACATCTGATGTCAGACGTTTGTCATAATGGGAAGCAGCTGGAAGTGTGACTCAAACTAACGAGTTTACATCTCTCAGCCAGCCACAAACAGCTACATAATCCGATACAGAGTATATGTCCGGCTTCTTTCATCTCATGAAATTCAAAAGAAAAGAGAGACAAAAAAGTAATTTGCCATTAACTTATTTGCCAAGTCACTCACTGTCTTAAGGATTTACCTGTGATTGGGAGAGAGTATTTCACCCAAGGTTCTGCTATTTGGCGATGACAGACCAGGAATGCAGGGGGATCACAAGCATGGTGAATGGATTAGCTTGCTGCTGTGTTTAAATGTAATTGTCACTTAATTTTGTACTCCTATTCATGACACAGGAACATAATACATCTGTCCCAAGAGGCGGTCCACACGGTGACTTGCATCGTGGCCTCCAATGCGTGTCACCGTGTGGCCCCTGCGCTCTCCCAGTTGCTGTAAAAGTGACAGCGGCTCTGACCTTCTTCGCCACGGGGTCTTTCCAGCACACCATGTCCACGGTGGCGGGGATCAGTCAGACCACTGTCGGTTCGACTATACATGCAGTGTCCTCTAGTCTAGTCTGACATGCAAATGCGCACATAATTTTTCCATCAACACCCAACAGGCAGCTGGAAACGAAGCTGGTTATGTTGCCAATAAGCAGTTAATCAAATGTATTCATATCTTTGGTTTTGTGTAATCAGGAGTTATATGCCAAAACGATCATGATTCAATGGGGTAAAACAAGTTGATATCACATGCAAACAATGAAAATGCGTCATTTCAGCACAGGTGCTTCTGATCTGATTCATGTTGTGATCTGTCCACATCACTCATCTTTATTATGTGGGGTTTAAATATATGTTGCTAAATGTGAGTGTCTTCATCAGTAGAAAAATATTTTTGCCTTACCCGTAATCCCAACCTCTATCCCACCAAAGCCCTCAATACTTATCACGGAGAGTGTAGATGACGTGATCTCCTCCGCTGAGCTCAAAGTGAGGCTGGTGGACGGGCCGCCCCCCCGTCGCCACCGTGTGCCTTCTTTGATCTGACAGCTTTCTTTTGCCCCTTATCCTTACATCGTTGAACCGTTTTTTACATTGGGCAGCGGTTCTCAGAATATGTGGGCAAACTTGATTGACAATATTAGTAACTTCCTCCCAGGCTGTTTTTGCATCATCAGCCTGTGGAGGTCTGTTCGCATTACCATATATTTTGGTACTGCGAGCTTGGACCTCTCGGACCAGCACATCAGTTTCCTCCTGGGAAAAGTTTGGCTGCCTGGAGCTCCATGATGAGGTGAAACTGTCACTGCACCTCGCCTTCAGCTCATTCAAAGGCAAGGAGAGGCGTTCATTTGATTGGTGAAGACTCAGCTGTGTTAAACCCACTCACGCCTTCCCTCCTCTCTCGTTGCCACTTGTGCCGGTGGGAGGGATGGAGGCGTGGGTGCAACTCGCTGCCCTGGACTGCGCCATGCAGAAAGGAGGCGCAACGCACCTGCTCCTACACCTGGTCTACAAAATTAGAGCCGTAAGTCTCTGGCTGACTGGTTAATACAGTTGTCTGTCTTGGAGACTGGGGGTTCAAGACCCAGTGTGGTAGCACTGCTCAGTACATGTATGCATTTTACTATTGTATAGCATGAAATGATGGAAAAGACATTTAAGACTGTGACAAAACAAGTACAATGAATTGATAAAGGTATTGCAGATACATCTGCATTAAAAATACTATTTGAAACATGGCTAAACATTTGAATACTTGAGGGTGAGGATCTTCTAATACCCATGTTTTCAACAGCTCTTGAAGAACTCCTTCTTCAAAAAAGGGTTCTCTGTATTGAAACGGTTCTTATCAGAATGCGTAGCCTTACAAAGAACCCTTGAAGAACCCTTTTTTCAGAAAAGGGTTTTTTAGAAGCAAATGGTTCTTGGTAGAACTCCTGCCCTCCAAGAAGACCCCTTTTGGAACCCTTACTTCTAAGAGTGTACAGCTACAACTGTCTAACTCTTCAAAGTATACAGGATTAGGCACATAATTTATTTGAATTATCTATGCTATGGGATTTCCCTAGTACTGTGGCGCACCTTTCACTATGTAATTGTTCAAATTTTTACCAGATGGCTACAGAAACTGTGAATCATCTTACGATAAATTTCTGCAATTTTGTAATATATCACATATAGATGTGTGTGTGTGTACGTGTGGGTGTGTATGAGTGTGTGTAAGGGGAAAGTGTTTATTAAGTCCAACTGTGTCTGTCCTGTAATAAATCAAGTTCATTTGTACTTGTCAACAAAGCATAGGCTTGCTTTAATACATCATACATGGTTATACAGTAATATATATGGCATATACTGTATGTTCAAATGGTTAAATATGTGTCTGTATCAATGTGAAATCTGAATATTGATCCATTTAGTCTCTCAGTTTTCCTGGCCTTATCACAGGGAGGATTTCACCTCAATTTGCCCTTAAAAGGAAGCAGGCAATATATTAATAGCAACCTTAAAAAAAGACCGCTCTCAAAGCAGGTTCTCAGGAGAGGATCTGAGCCAGAGCCTCACTAAATGTAGGCCATACTACTAAATGCTTTGGGCTGTAATCAAGTATTGTAAATTGTTTTGAATGTATTTTGTTGGGATATGATAAATTTGGTTATTGGGAATACTGATAACTGTTCATGTAATCATTGAACAAAGTTCTTGATTTAAGTTCATAATTTCTCTCTCTGCCAACTCTCTTTTCTTTAATCTGACTGACATCGTTCAGATTGAAATCTGCAAATTCCATGTTTACATGGACACATTCTGATCATGCTGTGTGGGAACATTCATCAAGCAATTAATTAAAATAATATTTATTTGACATTTGCAGAGCTGGCCCTTGCCAGCAAAGAGATGATGAAACAAAAAGATGATCTAACTTGTAAAAATATCATTTATGGCATTAAACTGTTTTTATTGCACGCGCAGCCAATTTATAAAGTATAATCTGACCTGTACACAATTCTGTTGATGAGGATATGTTAATAAAGTTTTTCCCTGTTGTGAGATCAAAATATGTAAGTAACGAGGTTCCAATGTGTATTTAATCTGCTATTAATAATTTAGTTTAGTCTTAAATATAAATGCTACAGTAACTAGATTCCCTCCTAATAATGAAAACGTAAAATTTCTGGGATTACAGACATTTCTCAGTAAACCAAACAGTTTTTTTTGTTGTATTATAAACTTTATCAAAGTATTTATCTCAACTGCTTTTATTAAGTATTGTGTTAGGTTGGTCTCATTTCTTAACTTCAGTTGTCAAAACTTAAAACATTTTCTGTAAGGTCAGGGGCAGAGCTACCATGGTGGCCCCCCCATGTGCCCCTCAGCTGTCACTGGCCCTTACTGATGTAAATACTTGTGTATGTCTCCACCCACTATACTGTCATTAAACCAAAACAGGAACAAATCCAATAAGCTACTGAGCATGAAAGTTGGGACAACATTGTATTTGACACTCTAGCAAGTTTTATTTTGAAATAGATGCACAGGAAATGGTTCTAAATACTGTTGCAGACTTTTGTTTAAAACACTCAGAAGTTTGTTTTCTTGTTCTGGATTAGCTCAGGGTTATGATAGTGATGAATATAATAAATATTCCATAGAGACTCTGTCTGTCCCCTAACTCAAATCTTACATAGCTGTCAGCATAAAATCAAATAAAAGAGGTGTCAGTCACAAAAATCTAATTGAAATTAAAACCTGCAATGTAGAAACACCAAACATCAGATAATATATATGGTCCCTCTCTGAATATCAGACCACTGAAATCCAAATCTTTACTGGTGAATGACCTTATATCAGAAAATCACATGGATTTGTTCTGTTTAACTGAAATGTGGATGTGCCGGGAGGAATATGTCAGTTGAAATGAATCCACCACTTTCAGTCATTTTAATACTCCTAAGACACAGGCTGTGGTGCTGGTTTAGCATCTATTTATCATTCTTGTCTCCTTATCAATCCTTGACCAAAGGCTAGTTATAATTCTTTTGAAAGCCTTGTTCTTGGCCTATCTCATACTGATTCAAAAACCTGCCAGCCAGTCTTATCAGTGATAATTTACCGTCCTCCAGGCTCTCTGGGTTTATATCAAACTTGGTCCTTTGCTCTGATAAAATACTTATTATGTTGAAATGCTGAGTCAGCATTTCAACATATTGTTATCCGACTTTATTATGTTGAAATGCTGAGTCAGCATTTCAACATATTGTTATCCGACTTTATTATGTTGAAATGCTGAGTCAGCATTTCAACATATTGTTATCCGACTTTATTCTTCTTCTTCTTCTTATTCTTCCCTCAACTATTTGGACCTTTTCACAGCTTTCGAATTTGCACAGATTTTCACAGAAAAAAATTGAGCAGTGCAGCATGTTCAGGAGAGGTGGGCTTGTATTTTTCACATGCTTAACTGTTACAGTTTTTACAGTAAAAATCATTTTCTGCAGATTTTTTGCATTGAAGTCAATAGGAGATTTTTGCAGGTCTGCTGAAAAGTGCTTCAACTTTCAGGCTGTACAGCTTCAGCATACTTCCACCTACAGACTTCATTCTTGCTTTGACGGATTCACTGACTTGTCGACTATTTTTACACGTGTTCAGCTTGTTGCTGTCTTCTACAGTTTTTGAGATATCACCGTTTAAGCAACACTAAGTTTTGAGGATTTCTCTGTTCTTAGAGCATGTCACGTGACCTGTTTTCCAAAAATTCCAAAATTTCTAGCGGATAAACTGCAATAAAAGATTCAAACTTTGTTCCACAGATATGATTTATACATCAAAATAAAGGTACACTTCTCCTCTTTCAGCTGAAATTTGTTTCAACGTCAACATTGACATCGTTTTGTCTCAGTGAGCTTCAGAGCCACGGGTATCCCGCAAAGTCTTCCATCTGCTCCAACTGAAATTTTCTTCCCCAGAGAGCTGATCGCTTCACTTTGAAGCCCGTTTTTAAACTGCTCTCGTGTCAACATTTTCTACAGTACAGACATGAAACTTACATCAATCTTTTCAGGAGATTCTTGTGATGCTTATGGTGCAGTCCTTTTTTTGATAGCTATCACGGTTTTGGCACAGCATTAGCCTGTATACCCGGAAGTACCCAGCTTAACTTCACCGTTCTGGCAAGCACACAGCATCGTTACATAGTCTGCTAGGCTATGGGTGGGTGTATCAGTGTAAATTATCTGATCTGTTGGCTGAGTGGTTAGCACAGTTGTTACATTATCCGGAGACTGGGGTTCAATTCTTGATACAGGCTATTTTATACTATCATGCATATTTCAGAAAATACGTAAACACGCATGCTACTCATTACAGTCTTTGGCATTTTACTCCTCAAAATTCACGCCTGCCAGCTGTCACGCATTGCTCGTCAGACCCACACATTTCATTGGCGTATCACCACCTTTGTCTGCTCATCTTCTCAGTGTACAGCGTCATGACACAGACATGCGAAAAGGATTCTGGGAAATGTAGGCTGATGTACGCCGACACCATACAACAGCGCCGAGTCCGCTCCAAGCACTGCTGTCACACAAAACACTGCTCGCCATGTATTTTCACATCGATATTAAATGTGACACGAGCTCCGTCTCTTCATGTTACTGCTTTGCAAAGTCAGCTGGCCTTTGTCCTCACTGTACAGCCTAATGACACAGACATGCGCAAAGGATTGTGGGAAATGTAGGCTGATGTAGGCCGACAGCTTCACTTTCAAGCCCGTTTTTAAACTCCTTTCGTGTCAACATTTCCTACAGTACAGACACGAAGCTTACATCAATCGTTTCAGCTGATTCTTGTGATGCTCACGGTGCAGTCCTTTTTTTGATAGCTATCACGGTTTTGGCACAGCATTAGGTCATATACCCGGAAGTCCCCAGCTTTATCATGACCCACATTAAATGTCACACTGCCTCCGCCTCTTCATGTTAGTGCTTTGCAAAGTCAGCAGGCAGAGCAGCTCCTCTTCCTAGTCAAAAACAAAGCGCAAGGTTAGTGGGAAATGTAGGCTTTCACATTCATTTCACAAGGAAATACTACGCGGCAGTGCGCTCGACTATGACAGCTCTGACGCCCGCGGACATTCTGCGCGGACTCTGCTCTGCTTACAGTCCATCAGACTCTGGGTGCATATGCAGGTATACGCCACATACCCACTAGAAAACGCCCCGAAATACCATATAACCACTACAAAATGCGCAAGGATACGTATAGCAGCATGCTTGTGTGACTTTCACTTTCTCTCAGCGTGTGTGTGTGCCCGCTCCTCCGTCTGCCGGTGAGCGTAAAGACGCAGATAGACGCACATCGCAGGGACAGTGGGGGATCATCAGTCACTCTGTGGGATTTTATCATTCACACGGTGTCTTGACAGCTCATGTGTCCGGTTTAAGTGAACAAAAGACTTCAAAAACTGACGAGTGAGCCTGTCATTAATCAAAACTCTACATTCTTCATCAGTCCAGCTCTTGTTTTCACTAACTCACTGTTTTCTAAATAATAAATTCATCCTGAGGGGTCCTCCATCACTTATTCTCCATGATATCAGAACAATCTTTGAAGAATCAAGCTTCAAATACAGTCCACTAGTGGAGCGGTTCTCAACCTGTAGGTGGAGGCCCATTGTGGGTCTCAGAGCTGTTTTCAGTGGACGGTGTATTAATCTGGTCAAATTGCGGTAGAAATGTCTTCAGTGTATGGAGGCCCTAAGAGGACAAACATCATCAGAGTATGTCAGATTATACCCACTAGAATATACCAGACTACATAAAAATATTACACTGTTTTACATTTCTCTACTCAGATATTCCTGTCCAGATTTACAAAATCATTTATGTAGGCTATTATTACTTTGAGTTTGATGTTCAAGTATACATTTCTTGATTTAAAAATGAAGTAGTGATAACTTTGACCTAGATGTTAACTTGAGCAGATCAAGTTTCTAATGACATTCTGACCGTTAATGTCCACTCCTTATTGTCCTCCAATGAAAATCACCACTGTTTACATTAATTTTCAAGTCAGATGCTTTTATACTGAATAGTTCATAATGTTGTGGACTTGTAGCCTACAAATTGATGCCAAAACATTTTTCAGTTACTTCAGGAAAATGTAATCTAGGCTAATTATGCAAATTCAGTTGCACTTCATAATTTAACCCTTCAAAGCCTGAATGCACAAATAATAGCCAGAACATTCATTTTTTTTGGAGCTGAAATGTTTATTTCACTTCCTACTGAAATCCAACAAAGCCACAATTTCCATAACATTTAACATATATATATTTTTAGCAGCAAAGTTGCTGACTCTCCGTCCGGCGGCCAGGGTTCAAATTCTGGCGAAGGCAGTTGTACTTTTCAACTGTGTGTCCAATACAGACTGCTGATTACTACAGCTCCTTGCTGTATGCATCTGGCTGCTGTCCTCTCAGTCTGGATGTCACAGGTTGTCAGTCATTCAACCTTTCACTTCCATACAACTTAATTCTTTTCCTTTCTTTAGAATGCGAATTTGATAACATATTTCACACTTCTGCTACTGATTACCATCTTTGTCATTTTAGCCCTTACAAATTTTACTCTTTTAATCATAGATTACAACTTCGTCATGGTGGCCAAACATTTATACAGCTTTTTGCAATTTCCTTTCATATTTATTCATTTTCAGCTTTCTTTCACAACTGTAACCATTTTTAGTACACATTTCCCACATTTGCAGCTGTGCTTCACTGCTTCCAACTATTTTATGTCACATTTGCACATTTTCAGCTTTTTTTGCATTGCTTTTAACCATTTAATTTCACAGTTCCAGCATTCAGACTCAGCATTTCAACGCATTTGCTGCAAGGAAATGCAATTTTTCTAGTTACTTATTATTATTCTGGCATACAGGCCCCTGCTCATCAGAGTAAAGCCTACAGTGAGGCAGGTGAGAGTATGGTCTGAGGGGGCTATGGAGGCACTTCAGGACTGTTTTGAGTGCACTGACTGGGACATGTTTAAGACAGGCGCCACGTATGACCATCAAATCAATATCGATGAGTACGCCATGTCTGTGTCAGCCTACATCAGCAAATGCTCTGAGGACGTCAGCGTCAGGAAGACCATCATCACCCAAGCAAACCAGAAACCCTGGATGACTGCTGAAGTACGTAAGATGCTAAAAGCTCGAAACTCTGCCTTCAAGTCCGGTGACGAGGAGGCACTGAGGACAGCGAGAGCCAACCTGAACCGTGCCATCAGGTTAGCTATGCGTGCCCACAGCAAAAAGATCCAGGACCTGTTCTGCGACTCCACCAACTCCAGCAACATGTGGAAGGGCATGAGGGCTATCACCAACCACAAGATAACCCCCCCACCTATGGGTGAAGCTGACGCTGACTTCTTCAACGAGTTAAATAACTTTTTTGGGAGGTCTGAGGCACTGCAGAGAAAGCTGCTCCTCAGCAGAAAGTAGAGGCACTGTGCCTGGACTTAGCTGATGTGCGAAGGTCTTTGAGGACAGTCAACATACACAAGGCCACAGGCCCTGACAGCATACAAGGGCGGGTGCTCAGGGACTGCGCAGACCAGCTGGCATGTGTTCTGACTGACATCTTCAACACTTCGCTGAACCAGGCCATGGTGCCATCATGCTTCAAGACTGCCACCATCATCCCAGTGCCAAAAAAACCTCAGATCACCTCTTTCAACAACTACCGGCCCATCGCACTAACCCCCATGATGATGAAGTGCTTCGAGAGGCTGGTAAAGGAGCACATCATCTCCAGGCTGCCGCCCATGCATGACCCCTTCTAGTTTGCCTACCGGACAAACCGTTGCACTGAAGACGCCATCTCCTCCGCTCTACACCTGAGCCTCGCCCACCTGGAGGAGAAGAACACTCACGTACGGCTGCTGTTCCTGGACTTCAGTTCAGCCTTTAACGCCATCATCCCACAGCATCTGGTAGACAAACTGGGACCCCTGGGATTCAACACCCCCCTGCGAAACTGGCTGCTTGATTTCCTTACTGACAGACCACAGTCAGTGCAGGTCGGGCAGAACACCTCCAGTGTCATCACCCTCAGCACAGGCTCCCCCCAGGGAGCCCTTTGCTGTTCACCCTGATGACACATGACTGCATCCCCAGGTATGCCACCAACCACATTGTGAAATTTGCGGATGACACAACAGTGGTGGGCCTCATCAGGGACGACAACGACCTGTAGAGAGGTGGAGCAGATGGTGGGCTGGTGCAGAGACAACAGCCTGATCCTGAACGTGGACAAGACCAAAGAAATGATTGTCGGCTTCAAGAACCAGCCCAGCCGCGCACCACTTCTCATCAACAACACGGCTGTGGAGGTCATCAGCAGCACTAAGTTCCTGGGGGTGCACATCACAGACAACCTCACCTGGTCTGGAAACGCTGCAGCACTGGTGAAGAGGGCACAGCAGCGGACGTACTTCCTGCGGAGGATGAGAAAAGCCCACCTGCCCCCACCCATCCTCACCACATTCTACAGGAGCACCATCGAGAGCATCCTTACCAGCTGCATCACTGTGTGGTGTGGAGGCTGCAGCGCCTCTGACTGGAGAGATGTGAGGAGAGTGGTGAGGAGAGCAGAGAGGATCATCGGGACGTCTCTCCCCTCCATCCAGGACATTGCACAGAGCCGCTGTGTGTCTCGGGCCAGGAAGATCTGCAGTGACTCCTTTCACCCCTGTCGCAGACTGTTTAACCTGCTGGCCTCCGGGAAGAGGTTCTGTAGCATCCGGTGGAGGACCACCAGGTTCTACAACAGTTTTGTCCCACAAGCCATCAGACCGCTGAACTCCTAAATCTGGACTGTACTGGACTCAAATCATCTCTCCCCTCACTTGTACATATCCAATATTTATATTTCATTTTTCTAATATTAAAAGACTGATATTTTTATATACCTTCCCTGCAAATTGCACAATTCCCATTCTATTTTTATAGAACTTGCACCTTATCATCTACTTTTATTTATTAATAGTGTACTTAAACTGTAAACTGTAGCCTTTGCAATGAAATTTTGTTCTGTATACACCTGCTGCATACTGAATGACAATAAAGTCTAAGTCTAAGTCTTATTGTAGGTGATTTTAATATCCATGTTGACAAAGAAAGTGATAGCCTAAGCTCAGTTTTTATGTCCCTAATAGACTCAGTTGGTTTTATTCAGACTGTTTGTGAAGCTACCCATCTTCTTAACCACGCTCTTGACCTTGCTCTAGCATACAGCCTTGATATTAATGAACTAAAAGTCTTTCCCAAAAATCCTTTGTCCTCTGATTTCTTTTTAACTTCTAACTTCTTCTTAGAGGATTTTGCATTTTTCACTAAAACAGTGAAGAGTAGAAATCTGTCCAATGTGGCTAAATGTAGAGAGGGTGCCTAAAATTAAGTACATTGGCCAGTTGATAACTGTGAATTCTGGTGTCTCCTCCTCCAAAACAACCTGCCTTTTAGACCCGATCTCAACTTAGCTGTTCAAGGACGTCTTTCCTTTAGTTTGTTCACCCTTGTTGGAGACAATTGTGGTATCATAATATTGATGACTGGTGGTCTTAAACAAGTGGTTTGGTTTATCAGTTGGTTTGGTCAGTGCTTTTCCTGTTTATAAACAATGTTATATCCAATAATTACTTATGTATTTGACTTTATGATCAATGTTGTAATCGATGATTCACTTTTATATGATTCACTTTTATATTAACTGTCATTTGATTATTTTTATAGACCTTCAAGATTACAGTTTACTTATTCTTACTTGTATTTCTACAATGAATGCTGGATTAAGGGGTTCAGTTTATATGCTTAATGATTTCATAAGTTATGTTACCTACTGTGTGCCTTATATATTCCAGTAGATGTTTGCCTCATAAAATGCTCACGCACACACACGGTAGTGTTAGTTAGAAGTGTCACAATATATCACACACACTCACAGAATGTATTAGTTAAAACTGTCACAATATATGCTTCATCTACTTGGAATTGTCATAATATATGCTTTGTCAAATTAGAAGTACCACACAATGTATGCCTTATAAGTTCATAAGAGTGTTATAATCTTATAATCTCACAAAGTAGAAGTTAGACTCTTCACACAGTATATTGTCATGTAATGGTTTCTAACTTATTAAAAGGTACCTGGTTTTGTATGCATAAAAGGTTCTTAAAACATAGTTTTTCCCTTTCATGGGGCCAAAATACAGATCTAGTGATGTCTATTCAAAGATTAGGTGAATCTAACACGTCTGAGAAAGAGGCTTAAAAGAGGAAAGCCCATATTTGGAAAGCTCACAGAGAAGCCATTTCAAAGTAGCAAACAGAACCAGCAGATGCGATTTTGAGAAAAAGAGGCTTATAAGAGGAAAGCCCATATTTGGAAAACTCACAGAGAAGCCATTTCAAAGCAACAGACAGAACCAGCAGATGCCATTTTGAGACATAGGGCAGGGGAAAAATGCCAAATTATAGCCATGAAAAAAAGAAGCTCTGGTCATCATTGGATTTGTATGACATCCTAGAGGAGGGAAACACACAATTAGGTCCAAGTATAAATAAAGTAAATATTATTAAGAGAGAGTGGAGCAGCCATAAGAAGGGATACTACATTTTAGTAGGAGGGGAGGAGCTCCACCCAGAGATAAAAAGTGGTGTATCGCAGCTCCGCGGGAGTTTTTGGGGTGTTTGGTACCACGCTTCAACTCCACGCACAAGTTTGTTAAAGATTCTTTTGAGCTTTAACAAACTGGTGATACTTGGACTTCTTCTGCAATTTGTGCTTTTTTTGGGGAGCTGGAGCTCAAATTGGAATATACTCATTTCCTTACTTTTGGGGATAAAGAGCGTGAATTGGATTATAACTTTTTTCCTTTCTTGGTATCAAGGAGCGTAAAGTGGAATATACCTTTTTTCCTTTTTTTGGAACAAACCAGCCTATTGGAATTTAACATTTCAGACACCCTTTAAGTTTCATTTTCGTTTTCCAATTTGAGGGAATATTTTTTCTATCAGCTCATACAGTATCTTGACGGAATGTATCTGAGACACTACACAATCAATATATCTTTATCAATAGGCTACATGCCACAGTCCTTTAATGTAGCTGTAATCAAACCTCTTCTTAAAAAACCTACCCTCGATTCAGGCATCGATCCTATATCAAACCTTCCATTTACTTCAAAGATCCTTGAGAAAGTAGTGGCTAATCAGCTATGTGACTTCTTTCAAAATAATTGCCTGTTTGAGGACTTTCAGTCAGGATTTAGAGCTCATAACAGCACAGAGACTGCTCTCGTTAAAGTAACAGATGACTTACTCTCAGCTTCAAATGAGGGACTTTTCTCAATACTTGTCTTGCTAGATCTCAGTGCAGCCTTTGACACCATGGATCATAATGTTTTTTTACAGAGATTAGAGGAATTACTCAGGATTACAGGGACTGCTTTAAATTGGTTTAAGTCCTACTTATCTGATAGATACCAGTTTGTACATGTGAACAATACTGTAAATCTTCTGTGTACACTAGGGCTGAACGATATGGACAAAATTTCATATCTCGATATTCATGCCAGATATCTCGATATCGATACAATACGATACGATTTCGGGTTCGGTGAAAACCAAGCATTTTTCAGAAAAATAAAACCACATAATACAAAAGAATGTGGAAAGTAGAGTTTTAGCTCGGGGGAAATCTATATCGTTTATATCGCTGCTTCTCGATATTAATATCTTGAATGTTCATATCTCGATATCGATACGGTAACGATATATTGTTCAGCCCTAGTGTACACCAAAGTAAGTTACGGAGTTCCTCAAGGTCCTGTGCTAGGTTCAATTCTCTTCTCTCTATATATGCTTCCCCTCGGTGATATCATGAGGAGACACTCCATTAATATTTTATTGTTATGCTGATGATACTCAACTGTATCTATCAATGAAGCCAGGTGAGACAAATCAGTTATCTAAATTAGAATTGTGTCTAAAGGACATTAGTTCCTGGATGGCCAGAAATCTTCGTAACTCAGACAAGACACAGGTCATTGTGCTGGGCCCCAAACACCTTAGAGAAACCTTTGTTAATCATTTAACTGCTCTAGATGGCAATAAGACTAGGAGACAAATATATTTATAGAACAATGTTGATTATATGCAAAAAAGTGATTACCAGAAAATGGACAAATAAGGAGGTACCTAAGGTTGAGGACAGGGTTCAGGTTATTCACAATGGGCCAGATCTACTTAAGGTTTGCATGAATAAAAACTTGCAAATTTGACAGCACACTCAAAGCTGATCTGCTAACAGGGTGCAGTGAGGATTGCATCTGTCAAATGAGCAAAATAGCACATGCAGTCCATTTAGCATGTTTGCCTTGATGAATATGCAGAATACATGCCGATGATTAGAACATGCAAAATACTGGCAGGAGGAGATGTAAATATAATCATTTAGCACCCGCAATGTGATTTATTAAATCCGCAACTGATTGCGCTTGGTGTTCTTGCGTCTGTATCTAGCAGGTTGGAATGCCAGGTGCAAATTGGCACGGCACGGAGAGAGAGAATCTTCCATGTGCATATCAACATGTTTGGACTGTCATAAACAACATTAACCGAATATTTTCCATCACTGACTGAATGTTTTGATGAATGACGGAAAGATCTGGAGGCTGCCTGTCATTATGAAGGACTGGAAAAAGAGGGATGATCCAGTGTGCCATTGTACTCATGCAGACACATGAGTAAAGTAAACCCTCTCTGTTTTACACTCTTAATACATCATGGAGGAGGTCATTTAACCTATGTAAGAAAAAAAAAAAAAACTTCATAATCACTCCGTTTGTCACTCAGAGCTGGCTGCTTCACACTACTCTGTCTTTCTTCAGTGAGCAGCTCTTGTTGCCACAGCCTGAGGATAATCCATCAGATGCTGCAGTATTTCACCCAGATGGGATTTGGATCAAGTATGAATTCAGTATTTTTGAAACTTTGGGCAAATGTTGCAACAAACATCAGTCCAGCGGATTTTATCCCTCCAGCTCAGCGCACAATTTGCATTTTCATCCAAAATTTTGAAGTACTTCCACTCAAAGCTGGTGTCGTACATCGTGTTGTGTGTCTCATTCAGATGGTAAAGACACAAGTTACTGTTTTAAGTCTGTAGCAGGGCAGTCTGACAGATGGTTTGGGACCCGACCTGCACTGTGAGGGCTGAGAGCTTTTTCCCTGAGTAGTGTTGTTCTCAAGACCAAGACTTGCCCAAGACCAGATTGCACCGAGACCAAGACAAGACCAAGACTGTTGGGAGTCGAGACCGAGTCGAGACCAAGACTGTGACAAGCCAAGACCCAGACAATGCCAAGACCATCAAAATCAATTTTAAAAACCATGACAAGGTTGAACAGTTAGAGAGCATTCTCTCTTTAATTCTAGTTTTCTTTTAAGTAATCAGGAACAGCTCAACTGAAAATTACATCAAATGCCCAGTTTGAACAAAATTCAGTAAGAAAATACCTATAAATCCAAGCTTACTACCATAACTAAAAGGGAGGTAGGAACAGAAAGTACTTTCAGTGCCAACTTGTGGAGTTGTGGGAATCTGCATGGCCGCCCCTGGCCAAATTGGGGCAGAATTTTATTTTGGGGGCCCCCCCCCCCGCACGCCATCAATGAGCGGAGGTATGTTTACCCTTTAAATTTCTCCATTGTGGGTCATATAAAGGATTATCTTAATTTATCTTATTTTTTTTAAACCTATATGACTGTCCTGAACTAAATTCACCTAGAGATTTCAACAATTTACCTTCAAAAAATACCCCAAAACTTCCATTGATAGCATAGATTGATAGGCTACAAACTAGGCTTTACACAATCAAGATTTTGGGGCTGATCACTGATTAGTGAGCTTAAAAAAATGATCACTGATCCGATCACAAGAGGGAGCAATATGTCTATTTTAGTAATTAAGTCGATCCAATAAAGCTGATCAGATCGATGGAAAGTCTGCTATAAACCTGGCCCAACATACGATCACCAACTGGTCAATTATTGCACGGCGCAGTCTGGCGCATGGAGGCGCACCCACGCTTCTGTCCTTCCCACTGGTGCAAGTAGCAGAGAGGGAGGAGAGGAGGAATGAGTGGGTTGAACACAGCCGAGTGTAATCTTCACCAATCAACTGAACGCCTCTCCTTGCCTTTGTATGCGCTGCGGGCGAGGCGCAGTGGCAATTTCGCCTCGGTGGCGAAAATGGTCAGAGCCGCTGTCACTTTTGCAGCAACTGGGAGAGCGCAGGACCACCTGGCCGCGCATCGGAAGCCACGATGCGCGTCACCGTGTGGACCACCTCGCGGGACAGATGTAATCTGTTCCTGTGTCTTGAATAGGAGTACAAAATTAAGTGATAATTACATTTAAACACAACAGCAGGCTATTCCATTCATCATGCTTGTGATCCATCTGCATTCCTGGTCTGTCATCGCCAAATAGCAGAACCTTTGGTGAAATATTCCCCCTGGATATCTCCTTCTCATCCTCCTTGCAATAATGTACTCCATCTTTTTAGATCACGTTATGAATAAAGATTAAAACAGAGAAATATGGGCAATCACCGGTAAATCCTTAACAGAGTGACTTACATTTATTCAGCGAGTGTCTCTCTCTTTTTTTCTTTTCTTTTGAATTTCATGAGATGAGAGACGCCGGATACTCCGTATCAGATGATGTGGCTGTTTGTGGCTGGCTGAGAGGTGTGAACTCGTTAGTTTGCGTCACTCTTCCAGCTGCCGTCAAGTTGAGTTTCCATTATGACAAATGTCCTCAATCTGACATCAGATGTGACGGGACAATTAATATAAATAAATGTATGTGCTGGTTCAGACGGTTACATTAAATAGTGGTTGCTCTGATTGTTTATTGCATTGAAATGTGCCTGACACTCTGGATACCTGCCTGTGAGGTTTTGGTGACGTGTGCGCACTGTGCGCATGTCAGCCAAATTACCACTGCACGGGGTGCGCCTCGCCTGCGCCGAGAATAGACCAAGTTGGAGATGGCGAGCTTTCAGCACACCTTCTGCGCGTTTTTTTGGCACGAAATTGCCACTGCGCCAAGCTGAATCTTTCGACATCTCCCCCTGGTGCGCCGTCACACCCATCTCGGTGCAGCTGCTCTACCAAATTGCCAAATTGGCTGTGCACGGCTGTGCGCCAGACAAAATTACCACTAAGCAGGATGCGCCAGGCTGCGCCACTCTGTGTTGCGCCAGGAAATTAGGGCCCTTTGTGTTACTTAATCAGTGCACATGAGCTATCAAGACACCGTTTGAATTACAAAATCACACAAAGTGACTGATGATCCCTCACTGTCCCTGCGATGCGCGCCTATCTACGTCTTTATGCTCACCGGCACACGGAGGAGCGCACGCACACAGACACTGTGCAGGTTAGGCGGTATTTAGATCAAATGTTCACATGTGCGTTGGCTGCACTGCAAAATGACATTACTGACAGACAACAACGGTAACAGCCACACTTTAAATGGAAAATATCAGGCCTGTAGTCCACAGAGCGGATCGTGGCTGCATCAGACAGCAGAGAATCCGTCCCTTTGCGCAAAATGGATCGCGGGGCCCTACACACAGCGCGTGTTTTGCGTTTACAGAGGGGCGGCACTGGGAATCTGTCATGGTTTTTGTCCCAAAAGAATATGAAGTCTTTGTGGTTGGGGAAGCCAAATTTAATTACTGTTGATTTCGCAGACATCACTTGCTCCGTGCTCTACTCTCTTGCCAGTTTCGTCCTTCTGACGTCTCTCACCTTCCACTCCTGCTTGTGTGCAGGGGGGGTGTGTCCCTCAGTCACAACAGCGGGAAGGTTGCAGTCATCACAGGGGGAATTAACACATGAATTGAAGCTTTTTGTTGTTTTACCAAGTGTTCCTCCTTATTCACATTAATGAAGTTGGAGAACAGCAGATCAGTGCTAATCTTGATCGGTCTTGACGGAAAATCCCGAGTCCGGCCAGTCAGAGACTGAGACAAGACCGAGTAAAAATGCTCTCGAGTCCAAGACATGACCAAGACCTTCAAAATGTGACCGGTCTCGAGTAACACAACACTAGCCCTGAGTGTGCGCTGTAGTTGCGTTGCACTCTCTGTGGTCCTGATTCTGTTCCATTTGTCAGCCTCATTTTTTAATTGTTTACTAAATGTGGTGGAAAAAAACACAATCACGAATATTTTAAGTTAAATTCACATGAGATATTAATCCCTCCCAGTTTTCACTGGTACATTTTTTAATGTTATAGTCCTACTTCATATTGAGAAAATTAGATCGGTATAGCGCAACAATATTGACGGGTATTTTGCACACTGTGTGTATGTGAATGCTGTCATTTAGATTATGTTTAACTGAAATCAAAAAAGCAAAATTAAAAATAAAGTATAAAAATGAGGGAAAAGTGACAACCTTGACGGTACCATGTTATTGAGAAAGTAATTGTTTTTTTCGTGCTTACGAAAAGCTGTTCAGCCACCTGGCTATTCAATGAACCTTGAAGTTCAGGGAGCAGGTTGATCTCCTCAGGACTTCATGTGAATCCTTGGTGTAGCCTCATGGAATCTGTCAAATAATACATAGTGGTCTGAGGAACCATTGAGTGGATGTCCATCTTTTTCATGGTTTTAGGGGCATCTTAGTCAGCCATGGTAGAGAGATTTTGAATTTTTTTTTTGCTGTGCTGATGTTGTCTGAGAAAGATGTGGCCAGTCTCCCTTCATTTGGCCCAAAGAGTAAGCTGCCTGGATAAGTTCATCTGGATTGTGAGACTGCTGCATGACAGCATGTCAGTAATGGTACTCGGTGGTGGCAGAAATGAAACGGACCCCTTCAGGGTTGACACAGGAGTCAAGCAATGCTGTGTGATTGCCCCCACCCTGTTCTCCATTTTCATCACTGCGATCCTTCATCTCACTGGTGAACACCTCCCCCTAGGTGTCAGAATCATGTAAAGAAGTGATGGAAAACTTTTCAACATCAACAGATTCGGGGCCAAAAGCAGGACAGGACATATTCTGTCTTGATTTCTCATTTCTCTCATCTGGTTTCTAGTTTCAGCATGAAGCCTTTTCACACAAGCATATAAAAGGATCATAATACGTGTATAATCATAATTATATTAGATGTATACATTTTCTTTATAAACACTTGACATTTGAATATGTGTAGTAGACCCATGCACAGGACTGTTTTACTGGTTTTCCTGACAGATAACACCCACTCAACATACTGTATGTGCCATCCACTCTCGCCTGCACAGACTGATCATTCACATAAAACATTCAATAAAAAAGTGGCACAAAACAGAAAAACTTGATGAAAAAGTGAGATTTGGATCCTTGTCATGTGTAAGCATTCCATATGAATGAGGTGGACCCGCTGTCTTACATAGCCCCTGGATTTATCAGTGATGGTAATGTTTAAGTCCCAGTCACAGACTTGGTGAACACAATGTTCATGTTTAAGTCATAGACATTGAAATTCTTTCATGATATTTTTAATTTCTTTAAAATCTTTTATTAATGCAATGGTGCGGCCACCATTCACTCTGTGGGTGCCAGGCCTGATATTTTTCATTTCGCCTGTGTGGCTGTTACCGCTGTTGTCTGTCAGTTATGCCCTTTTCCTGTTAAGATGATCTGCATATGAAGGAAACATCTTTTTCTTAATACCTACCCAACTCACTCAGCGTCTCTGTGCGCTGGCTTGCATGCCAGAAAGTGTTAAGACACATAAAGCAGGGGACAGTGACAGGTCATTAATCTCTTTAAATGTTTTTTGTAATTTCAATCAATCAATCAATCAATCTTTATTTGTATAGCGCCAATTCATAACAAGTGTTATCTCAAGACACTTTACAATAGACGGTGTCTTGTTGGCTGATGTGCTTAACTTGACTTGCCTGCATTTATTTAAAGACTTGACTTGAATTTTCTGTCCCTTGACTCAGCACTTAATACCAGAGACATGACATTCTTGAGACTTGCAAAACACTGACTTGGTCCCACCTCTGTGTGTGTGCAGTTCAGAACAAAACTTAACAAAAGAATCTAGTGTAGTGAAACCTAGTAAAACTTTTTGTAAAGAGAAATTACCTCCCCTTCAGAGTGCCATGTGCCTATCCCAGGTGCAGGGATTCTGTGAAGCAGCATGTGGCTTGCCCCAGTTCTTCTGCATTACCCGTGTGTCCTTGAATGTATGTGAATGGTTGCGTACTGCGACAACACTGACCCACTTTAATATTAATACAGGCATTCATGTATTTATTCATTACAAAAGCTGAACATGATGGCAGGGCTTAACGTTATTTTCCAGAAAGCAATAGAAGTTAAGAACCACATAATACATAAAGGGAGCACACCTTGGAAAAATAAAAGAAAGCTATTAATGCTTGATAAAATGAAGCAGACTCTAAGTGGATTTTGAATAGCATGGGTAAAGTTAGCAGAGGAAGGATACTAAATATATCTACTCATATCAGAGTAATTAAAAAGGAGTGCACATCTAACTCGCATCATGACAAAAGTGGGTCGGTGACAGGAGGAGGGACACGGCAAAAGGAGACTGAAAGAATCCAAAAGAGGGAGAGAATGAGGCAGATAGAGTCATATTGATGGGAGTGGAAGGGCTGATTTTTATCTATTGGATATAAACACTACCAATAAAGGAAGAAGCTGCATGGACAGCAGCTGTTTTGATTTGGATATAAGATGATCAGGTGTATTGGCAAAGGTGTGTGGGTGGGTGTGTGTGTGTGTGTGTTATGTGCATGTCCTTGTGCCTGAAAGATACTGCAGGAGCAGGAGAGATGCTTGCATAGTTCCTCTCTGCCGCATTTTGCCCCCTGTCCATATATTCCCTCCACACTAGACACAGGCATCTGGTACAGTGATACTTGAGGAGACTAAAATTATGGCATTGCAAAAATGTTTTCCGACAAGCAGAGGGATATGATGACAGCAATGAGACCTGCATTTATTTGGATCCTTATCTACTTTTTATTACGGGGCACTGGGTGAGTCACAGTTTCTCTTCCCCCAAAGCTGAAATCTGGTAAGTGATGCACTGAAAAGTTGGTATGTTTTATATATAATTGTTTGTTTGTTTTAGTGGAAAGAGAATACATGAGCGGAAAAGACAGGATGAGAGGACCTATCCTGAAAATTTTTCTTGCATTTTAGACCAACTTCTCACCGGTTATGACAACAGGCTGCGACCTGGATTTGGCGGTACGTAAGGATAAAAATGTTTTATTTCTATGAACTCCAGTGAATTTTCCCAGGCAAAAAGTGGTCATTACATGAAAACCACAGAAACTTTGAAAACAAAGAAATGTGTTTAAACTTTTTTTATCACACAAAATGTATTTAAAAGAATGTAAGAACAGTAATGATGTAGCAGTGAACTCACTAAACACCATATGCATTTCTGATGATAATTTTTTCACCACAGAAGAACTTTTCTTTTTAACTTAAGATAAAATTTGATTTCTTTAAGCTTAAAGTTCTAAAACATTACTTACAGTGTTAGTTTTGTCCTGCATATTCTCAAATAATGAAAAAAAATCTTTAGAACTTGAGCACATCAAAGAAAAAGGGAAGTTCTTCAGCAGAGAAATTATTCTTTTTATATTTAATTACCATGTCTTTGCTGGAATTTAACACCAATGATTGGAAGATTCTTTACCTCTTTAGGAGTGGAAAACTTGGTTAATCATTAGTTCTCAAACTGTTCAGCAGGAGAATCAGGTGTATGGAGAGAATTTTGAGTCTTAATTATGCAATAAAAAAGAATGGATTTGAAAGCCAAAAAAAATTGCAAACAAAATTATGATTTCAAGAATACAAAAAAAATTGTTGATGAACAAATGTAACATATTTGTGATTAAATTTGTGTCTTGATAAATCCACAAGTTTTGTTTACAATCAAAAATATTATTCTCATCAACCACAGATTCATTTGGGTTTTCAGAAGTTTTGTCTGCCTTTCGTGAAGTTTTGATTGTGTTTCTACATGGGCGGGACCTCCTCTGAAAGATGTTAGAAGCCTCCTTATTGGTCGGTCTCACTTGAACAGATGGGGTGACAATTTACACCCCCAGTTTGCTGGCGGTACGGGAGACATGGAGAGAGTAAAGTGAAGGGGACAGACATCGATAAACAGGTATATTTTGCGTAACTTTTCTGTCTTATTGATGCTATTAAGGTTACACTTGTCGCACTTGTGGTGTTTTTTTCTAAATAACAGAGATAGCGTGATCAGACATTAACACTTATAGTTAAGACATCAACAATTATCTTGTCTGCTTTGTTGCCCATGGTATGACAAGCACGGCCGGAATGAATCCATGAACTCTGCATGATCACATACGTAGGGATAAAAATTGCTAAGGTTTTATGTATACCATTGCCACTATAAATTCTGCTTATCAATTTAATTCTTAATTGATTCCCTTAAAGATTTTGTGCTGATTTATTTGTAGAAAAAAGAAGTTCTTTGTATTTGTGCACTGATCAACAAGAAAAAATACATGTAAAAAATCTGATATTGTGGTTCTGAAGCTGTATGTCAAAATTATTTAACGTAATTGTTAATACAGTGTCTGTCATTTATGTAACATCAGGATATCAAGTCTATTGTGATCAAACCCTAATGGATAAAGATCAGCGAAAATATGCACCCTTCTATGATTCTTTCCTTAGTTTATAGGAGGAATGACTCAACAATCCACACACAAATCTAATGATTTGTTCTGATATTACATGTAATTTAAGTTTATCTTTTAAACATAAATTGGCCTATACCTGTGAATTACTGCTATTTAGAAAAAAAAAGCCAACACAAGTACGACAAGCATAAACTAAACAGTATCAATAAGACAGAAAAGTTACCCAAAACATACTTGTTTATCAATGTTTGTCTCCTTCACTTTACTCTCTCTGTGTCTCCTGTACCACCAGCAAACTGTGGGGGTGGAAGTTGTCACCCCATCTGTCCGAGTGAGACCGACCAATAAGGAGGCTTCTTACATCTTTCAGAGGAGGTCCTGCCCAGGAGAGTCAAGTACAAATGCAAGCAAAACTTCACAAAACACAAACAAAACTGTGGTTCATAAGAATAATACTTTTGACTGGTAAACAAAACTTATGGATTTATCAAGATACAATTTTAATCACAAATATATTACATTTGTTCATCAGCATTTTTTTTGTTTTTTTGAAATCATAATTTTGTTTGCAATTTTTTGGTTTAATTTCAAATCCATTCTTTTTGATTGCATAATAAAGACACAAAATTCTCTCCATACAGGTGCAGAGACAGGTCACTGAAAACACAGGGTGGGCGTCTGTGGCGCAGCTGGATAGCTGGTCTGTAATCGGGAGGTTGCAGGTTCAAGCCCAGCTCCAGGCAATACATGGTGATATGTCCTTGGGCAAGACACTTAACCCTGCTCCCACTTCAGTGGCGTATAAATGGGCATGAAAGGGCGTGAATGTGTTAGTTGATGCTGATGGATAACTAACGTAGCATAGCTTTGAACCATCAGTGAGTTAATGTGAGAGCGGATGGGTGTGAATGGGTAAGTGTGACCTGAGGTGTAAAGCAAGTTTGAGTAGTCTAAAAGACTAGAAAAGCGCTATATAAGCTCAAGTCCATTTACCAAGTCCATTTAGGAGGGAAGAAAAAATTGCCTTAAGCCTAGCGCCTCCTAGTGGTGTGAAGGTCAATTTTCAAAAGAAAGCCCCACACCAGGTGCTCTTGCTTTAAGACAAATGGACATACTGATTTCTAATGTGCAGCTTACTCTGGTCCACAAGTGGAGGAGACTTTTATGATCAAAAATCCTAGAAGACTTAGACAAATGTCTTGGAATGTGGCTATTGTGCCCCCTTAAATTTCAGTGTCTGAAAAACAACAGTTGGATCACAGAGAAAAATCCCCAATGACATACAATTGACCAGGTGTCTCGAAAAATGCTTTGACAACATCCTACTATCATCTACAATGTGCATATGTACCATTGCAGGACCTCCAAAAAGAAAATTGGACCCATATTGTACCAACAGGAGGTCCACCATTTTGAATTAGTATCAACAATGGTGTTAAATTTTTTTTTGAACAAAATGAAAGCTTAAAAATGCCTGTTCAGCCATCAGATTTGGTAGTTAGGTCACTGGCCTAATCAGTATGCCATCAGTCTGTAACTCAGCTGAACATCATTGTCTGAGATTTTTTTGTGCTTATCGAGAGTGCTGCCCTGAACAACTGCAGCCAAGACCACTTTTCTCAAAAATGCAACACCACCTACTGGCAGCTTGGAGAAGCAGTTTTGGTTTACTTTTTTTTTTTTTTGCTAAAAACTAATTTGTAAGGTTATTTCAAATTTATCTGCAGCCAGATAATCTGTGATGAATAATTGATTCTTCCATTTACACCTGAAAATTGGTAACTATCTAATATTGAATGTCTTTTTTTCATCAGTGGTATTGATGACCTGTTATCTTAAATCATATTTCTGACTCTACATGAATAAATTACAAATTAAATTTGTTCAAACTTCATTTAACAGATCTAAAAGCATTTATTTGTCAAGACCTTGACTGTGGTCATATCCATAATCCCCATGCTAATACCTTCCTACAGACCAACGGTGAAACACATCAGACCAGTTCAGAAACTTATTCGTGTGTGGTTAGGTGGGGCTTCCAATGCACTCAGGGACTGCTTTGACACCACACATGTTCAAACAGGCGGCCACACATAACAACAGTTCAGACTTTAAGGAGTATACAGGCACTCACTTTATATGTCAGGAAATTCAATGATGTTGTGACCCATACCAAATGTATCACCGTAAGGTCTAACCAGAAGTCATGGATGACTGGAGTGGTTTACCAGCCACTAAGGGCCTTTTTTTACAGACATAACACATATTTGGCCATTTCGTTAGCCCCATTTCAGTTCATAATCATTGTAGCTGTTAATGTAGACATTAGCATGATCTCTCTTTCCATTGATTACCCATCCATAGTAACTATCTTTAATACCATATAGGCATGAGATCCCTCATGGGATGTCACTTCTCAAGAGGCCTACCTTTAATACATTTATACTTAACAGAGACAAATATGGTAGGGACACATTTGTGGTCTGGGCAACCATGAGTTTGTCACTACTGTATGACTATTATTGATTACACTTCTATAAAATTATCACCACAATCATACAGATATGAGAACCGTCCTGAAAACGAGATGTTGCATCTCAAGAGACTAACCTCTAATAAATTTGTTTTCAGCAGAAAGAAATATGACGATGACAGGTCTATGATTGGCCCATGGATCTGTCACTAACTTGAGCTCTTATTTTGGTCCAGTCGTCTCCACTTACCTCCCTTCCTTCGCCCACACACCCAACACAGCATCGTGTGGATGGCTGTTCATTATGAGACTAGGATCCACATTCAAGATTTCCTGCTGCTTAAAAGAAGGTTTTTTGTTGCCGCCATGATGAGGGACACCTGATTGGCTATTTGGATTCATGTTGGGTGTTTGATACATATATATATATATATATATATATATATATATATATACATATATATATATATGTATATATATATGAGCCCTGACGTGTATATACACACACACATATATATATATATATATATGAATATAAAAGTGTATTTTATATATGTATATATGTACCTTTGCATATATGTGTATCCATAAAATGAAGAGTTTGTCTTCAGCCTGCTCTATTGTAAAGTGTCTTGAGATAACAGTTGTTATGAATTGGCGCTATACAGTAAAGATTGATTGATTGATTGACAGTCGGTGGCAGGGCATCCAGACCTTCACGGACTACAAACATACGCCACAGACTTGTGACAACAACATGTCTCTGCTGAACAACCTCAACAGTTTCTTTGCATGATTTGAAGCACCCGCACCCACCCACAACCAGACATTGTGCCTGTCAGCAGAGGCTGACTGAGACAACATTTCTGGTCATGTGCAAAAGGATTTTGCAGAGGAGCTCAAAGATGTCCTCACAGACATTTTTAACACCTCTCTGGACCAGGCATGTGTTCCCTCATGCTTCAAATCCACCTTCATCATTCTGCTACCAAAGAAGCAGTAGTCATTGAAGCACTCCATCCTGCTTCAGTGACTACTGCCCTGTTGCATGATACACAATCCTACCAAATTTCAATGAACAAAAATCGCCACCTTTGGAGCCATTTGAGTAGCTGTCAGCTATACTGGTTAACTTCTTTCGGACCAAACGGATCGAGTTTGAGTGAGATTTTTGTTAAAGACTGGACTGAATGTTTTAGAAACACACACACACACACACAAAATGCTGCAGACTGAAAATTGCATGCCCTGTGATGACAACTCACAAAAAACTTTCTACATATTAAGAAACTTCTTAATGTTAAAAGCACAAAATTGACGCTAACAAATCAAATCTATTTGGATCAGTGATTTTTTTTGAATAAAGCATGGTATGATAAAATATCTGTTAAGAGCTAAGGGGCAACTAGATTTTTGCAACTTTTTTCCTCACAGATGTTTTCAGGTCCAAGACCTAATGTAGGCACAAAAGACTCAGGTCAATTTGAATCATGAATGAGTTATAAACAACTTCATGTTTTCATAGAAATATGCAAATTTGCTGGCTTCTTAAATTCAGTTAGTCAGAGTTTGAGACACGACCTTCTTGTGCCAGAATTGGAGTCAATTGAATGGATATCCTAAAGGTGCGTGACAGTTAACAACAACTGATTTTATACTTGGCGACCAAGATCGCGTCACCCACCAAAGTTGCGTTTGGTGGGAACGCACCATAAGAGCATATAATCCAAGAAGGACCCCCAGAAATGGCCAAAAAATAGCCAAATTTTGACCTTTATACAAAAATTGCAACTTTTTTGGTGAGATTTCACCATTAAAAACAGAGCTTTTTTTAAGTCTTGGGGATCAACAAGTGTGCAAAGTTTTAATTTATAACTCAAAGTAGATCCAGGGGCTGCTCTTTAAAAGTTCTTAGGGGCACCTTTTGGTACAGTTAGCAGATAGGACACAAGAAAGGGACAAGAAGCCATTTTGGGTCGAGGGGGAAGTTTTGGCCTTATTTGTTCATTTCCAAGAGTCTATGTCACTGATCCAAGGGCTTTTGTCTGATCAATTTCAAATTAAGGGCCTGATCTACTAAAAGTTTTGTGTGTATAAAAACACACACAAACTTGATGGCACGCACAAAGCTGATCTACTAACAGGGTGCACTGAGGATTGCGTCAGTCAAATGAGCAAAATAGCACACGCAATCCATTTAACGTGTTTGTCTCCATGAATATGCAGAATACATGCAGATGATCAGAGCGTGTAAAGTACTGGGAGGAGGAGATGCAGATGTAATCATTTAGCATCCGCAATGTGATTTATCAAACCCAAAACTGATTGCACTCTGTGTTTTTGTGTCTAAATTTAGCACGTTTGAATGCCAGGTGAAAAAAAAACAACTTTACGCACAGAGGGCTGCGGTCATTGTAACATGACCAGGGGCAGCTTTAACCGAATATTTTCCGTCATTGACTGAATTTTTTAATGAATGACAGAAAGTTTTGGAGGCTGTCTGTCATTATGAAGGACTGGAAAAAGAGGAATAATCCAGTGTGCCGCCATACTCATGCAGACATGCCTAAAGTAAACCCTCTTTTTTTTGCGCTCTACATCGTGGAGGAGGTCATTTAACCTATGTAAAAAAGAAAAAAGAAAAAACCTTCATAGCCATAATCACTCCGTTTGTCACTCAGAGCTGACTGCATCACACTTTCCACGTACTGACAGCGAGTTTAGGAGCTGTCAGTGTGTGGAGAGTGTGATGCTGTCAGTGCGGAAAAGGCAAGAGTATGCAAGGTCTGTATGTGTGGAACTGTAAGACTGCTCTTCACATGAGAAGTTATTGGTGATGAAGCTGTGAAACTATGTGAATGCTGTCATTTAAATTATGTTTAATTGTAATCAGAAAAGGACAATTAAAAATGACGGATACAAATATGGTATGACGGAAAAGTGACGACCTTGTCTGTCAAAGTGACAGACAGCAAAAAAGGTTACTGCCTGTGTGTTCATTTGCCTCTAACTCCATGGCTTCAAACTTTATCATTTACAGCCACTCTGCTCTCCCGAACTCTCCATGGTGACAGCCGGTAGCACATGCAAAATCCTCCTTTAATGTCCCATATTTTGCTCCTTTTCTGCAGTTTAACATGGATCCTTGATGTCTTCATGAAATGTTTTGCTCCTTTTCTGCAGTTTAACATGGATCCTTGATGTCTTTATGAAATGTTAGTAACATGCTTTGGTCCAAGAAGCCTATGAATAAAGCACAGCTACATTCTTTCCAGGCTCACATAACTGCTCTGTTTAGAACGGCTGGTTTTGAGGGCAGTCGCCTTCATAAGCTAATGAGCCAGAGAAGAGCAGCAAACATACGGGAATTCACAATAGACCTGCAGCGTATTTCATGCGAAGTGGGCGCTCCAGCCACGCACCACTTACAGCCCTGAACACATACAAACCCTTAATTCATGCCGGTTAGCACAGACACGGTTACTGCTCTTTCCCCCCAAACATCACAAGCTAATGCACAACAAGCTAACCGCAGTGGGATAGCCACAACTTAGCCTACCTTCCGGGCTAAAGTTAGCGCAAACGGAGGGACCTGGGGTCATGACTTATTATATTCAGCCAACTGTTAAGCTTCTCTTCCTGAACACACACAAACCACAAATTCATGCCGTTTAACAAATAACAGCGATCTTGTTTCCCCCAAACATCACAGGCTAACGCACAACACATTAACCTCGGTCTAGTCACCGCAGTGGGACTGGTTATATTCAGCTAACTGTTAAACTTCTCTTGACTAATGTAAGAATGCTCATACATTGAAGTTTAGCCTTCAGACTTTCAACAAGTAACGTGAACAATGACAAACATGTTGTGCAGTTACCTAACGTTCACTTCACCCTGCTGTTAGCATTAGCTCGTAGCAATGAGCAAAATAAGTACTACACAGCACTAAAATACTCACATTTCCATCATCAGGATTGGCGACAGATTGTTGGACTTCCTGGTGAACATATATGTCATTTCCTGTTTTATATTATAACGCTGTTTGTAGTGTGCTCTTTCTCTAACGCTAAGTACAACTGCTTGATTTTTGGTATTTAAGCTTTGAACACACTTGTTTTGTTTGGTTTACATTTGATCAAACCTAATAAGGTTTATAAAAAGCTTCTCAGAGGCGGTGTAATTCAGTTGGATTCTCTTCTGCTCCTAGCTTAGCTTAGTCTAGCTTAGCCTAGCATTTAGCCGCTAAGTATGGCTTCTCTCTTCTCTCCTGCTCTCTCCTGCGCTATGTGTCAGATGTTTAGCTACTCTTCGTCCTCCTTTAGTGATAATGGTAATTGTCTCAAGTGTAGCATGTTCTTAGTTTTGGAGGTGAGGGTCACTGATCTGGAGAAGCGGCTCTGCACCTCTGAACCTAAACCCTCTTATGCAGCCGTAGCTAACCAGCAGGACATAGCCCGTGCGGGCCGTGCTAGCGTCAGTGCTAGCTTAGCTTTCGTGCGGCTTGTAATGACTGGGTCACTGTTCATGGCAAGCATAGCCGTAAGTCGAAGACCAACTTGGTACCCTACCCATGCAGTTCACGTTTCGAACAGGTTTTCTCCCCTCGGTGATGGCGGCACGCCGGCCAGAGAACAAAATCTGATAATTGGTGACTCCATAGTCAGAAACGTGAAGGTAGCGAAGTCAGCAGGCATAGTTAGGTGTATCCCAGGGGCCAGAGCGGGCGACATAAAGTCAAACTTAAAGTTGCTGGCAAGAAGTAAACGTAAGTTTGTTGAATAGTCCTCCATGTCGAAAGTCAACATAGAATCAGTGCATGCATTTGCCAAAACAATGTCAGACTCTGTAATTTTCTCTGGCCCCTTGCCAAATCTGACCACGACATGTATAGCCACATGTCATCATTCAAACGCTGGCTTTTGAGGTAGTGTCCAGCAAACGATGTGGGCTTCATTGACAATTGGACATCTTTCTGGGAAAATCTAGTCTGATAGGACGAGATAGCATCCATCTTTGGCTGGAGCATCTCTCTTATCTAAAAACATGGCAGAGTCATACTTATGACCTCTCAGAGATGAGACCATGTTGCAGAGCCGCAGTCCTCCACGCTCCTCTGTGCTTGCTTTAGGACAGTTTTCCACCCATTACTGTTATGACAGTTGTGTTCATCACTATGATAACTGCTATGACTGTTGTGATAGTGATGAATATTATTCCATAGAGACTGTCTGTCTCCTGACCCAAACGTCACATAGACATTAACACAAAGACAAATAAAAGAGGTGTCAACCATAGAAATCTGATTAAAAACCAAACTTCAAATGTAGAAGTCTCAAAACATCAGATAATTAGATGTGGTCTCTTAAATATTAGATCACCGAGATCCAAATCTTTACTAGTGAATGAATCTTATATCGGAAAATCACACTGATTTACTCTGTTTAACTGAAACGTGGCTGTGCCAGGAGGAATATGTCAGTTTAAACGAGTCCACTCCCCCCAGTCATTCAAATACTCATATACCATGAGACACAGGCTGTGGTGGTGGTGTTGCAGCTATTTATCGTTCTTGTCTCCTTATCAATCCTAATTACACTTCTTTTGAAAGCCTTGCTCTAAATTTCTCATACCGACTCAAAAACCTGCCAACCAGTCCTATTTGTGATAATTTATCGTCCTCCAGGCCCTTATTCTGAATTCTTGTCAGAATTCTTCAGAGTTCATATCAAACTTGGTCCTTTGCCCTGATAAAATGCTCATTAAAGATGATTTTAATATCCATAATGACAAGAAAGTGATAGCCTAAGCTCAGTTTTTATGTCCTTAATAGACTCAGTTGGTTTTATTCAGGCTGTTTATGGAGCTACTCATTTTAATCATACTCTGGATCTTGTTCTAGCATACAGCCTAGAACATCTTCTAATAGGATTTTGCGTTTTGTAACAAAATTGTGAAGAGTAGAAATCTGTCCAATGGTGCTGTGGCTAAATTTAAAGAGGCCATTCCTGCTGCCTTAAACTCAGTAAATTGGCAAATTTATAACTGTGATATTAGCCATAGCCCCTCTCAGCTGGATCAGCTTGTTGATAGCTCTGCCAGTCTTCTAAGATCCACTTTGGACTCAATTGCTCCACTGAGAAAAAAAAAAAAAAAAAACAATTTAGAGGACAGCTCCTTAGTTTACTTCTGAAATTTTTGCACAAGCATCCCGTAAATTAGAGAGAATGTGGCGCTCCAATAAAAGGGTGGAGTCACGTATACTTTGGCAGGAAAGTCATAACTACAGGACAGCCTTATGACATGCTTGAGCTGCCTACTACTTCTTTCCAATTGACAATAAAAAAAAACCCTAGATACCTTTTCAGCACTGTAGCCAGGCTGACACAAAGTCAGAGCTCTATTGAGCCTGCGATTCCTTTAGCCCTCAGCTGTGAGGACTTTGACCTTCTTTACTGATAAAATTCTAGATAAAATTAGCAACTCCCTGTCTTCACCCAAACCTGCCGTACCATTAAATGTAGTTAGACTGTTTCTCTACAATTAGCCTTCAGGAGCTAAATTCTCAGCATGGTTGTGTGACTTTCACTTTCTCTCAGCATGTGCGTGTGCGCTCCTCCGTCTGCCAGTCAGCGTATAGACGCAGATAGACGCTCATCGCAGGGACAGTGAGGGATCATCAGTCACTCTGTGTGATTTTATCATTCACACGGTGTCTTGACAGCTCATGTGCCTGGTTTAAGTGAACACAAAGACTTCAAAAACTGCCTTTCATTAATCAAAACTCCACATTCTTCATCAGTCCAGCTCTTGTTTTCACTCACTCACTATTTTCTAAATAATAAGACCCTGTCTGACTGTTTCTCTACAATTAGCCTTCAGGAGCTAAATTCTCGTCTCCTCCTCCAAACCATCAACCTGCCTTTCAGACCCGATCCCAACTAAGCTGTTCATGGAGGTCATAGCTTAGAAGCTAATCCTGGTCCAAAATTCAATGTTCAGAAGTGTGATATGTTAACCTTAAGTGTACAATACAAATGCCTAAAGTACTATATAGTAAAGTACATTAGGATACTAGGCAGATAGTCTTTGTTCAAACAATAACATTGCTAAAGTAGATTCCATATAAATTATCCTGTGTTCAACAGCTTTGCAACCAGTGAATCGTGCAATAGAAATACTTTTTACTTTTAAAAGTACTTTTGAGTACATTTCAGAGCCTGTACTTTTTAATTTTAACTTGAGTAGACATTTGGATCAGTACTTCTTAAGTAATTTGAAATGCAGGGTTTAGACATACCTCAGAAGACCTTATCTAAAAAGGAAAATATTAAATTTGCATGATTTCATTAAAACAGAAAATATTGTTTTTCTGAGCAGTGCTTGATCATATCTTTCCCAGACTTTTTGTGCTTGGTGAGGTTCCAATATCTGGAACAACAGAAGAGAAAAAGTTTGCGTAGGCCTCAGTGCCTTTTAGTGGTGATGGGGTAGAATTTTCCAAGCAAGCATGATGCAATGAGCTCCTTTCCAGAAACAAAAAGCTGCATCAAAGTTGGATTTGTAGATTTAAGAATTTCAGGAGTGACTCTCTATAATAAAATTACCATCACATTTGGTGGATCATAACTCAGACCTTTTTTGCAAGAGCTCCAACAATTTCTGGTGCATATGAACAGGATTAACCTTAACACTTGCAAAAAGAAAAAAACTTGCAGCACCATTTTTTTTGCTAGCAACAAAAAATTGCATGTTTCCCAAATATGTCAATAAAGCCAAAACTTTTGTTCAAATTTCATTCAAAGTTGCTCTGTTATGTCCACAAAAAAGTTAGCCAACAAGGATCTAGAAGAATTCATGCCTACAACCAATTGATGATGATTGTAAAAAAAAAAAAAAAAAAAACTTACCATCATCACTAAGTAGAAATTATTTTGCACTAAAATGGAAGTAGCTTGTTTTGTGGCTAAATGTTTTTTTTTACTGAAATTAAATATGCTGACAAAAGTGTAGAAAAATCAAACTAACTTATTTGTATGGTTTCTGTTGATGGGTTAGGCCAGATGGCTCAAGGGTACCCCCCGAATAGGTACAAATAAAATCAGTCCCCACTGTAGATATAACGTAGGAGTTTGAAATTTGGTCCTCTTATATATCATGTCAAGACCTACAAAGAAGCCAAGGGACCCATCTTCTAACTTCAGCAGGAAGTCAGCCATATTGAATTTTCCAGAAAAGTTTGGACAAATACTTAGCTGCTATTTAAAATAACTCCTTCCAGGACCAATTACTTCCAACTCTAGGGAACTGGCTGTGATGGCTCCTCAAATTTTGACGACGTAAAAGGATAATAGTAAAAGGGACGATTTTCTTATCCAACTCAAAGTTTCGTGTGGCCAGCGATTCAAAGGTTGAATTGCTGGCCACACGATAACGCCTGCGAGTAAATAAACAAGAATTGTGATTTGCTTTAAGGTAACATCTTTAGAGAGTTACAGCTTGCTGGCTTATGAAGAAAACTGGCGGGCACGTTACTAAAAAGCTTATAAAAACAAAGGAAAGATGCGAAAAGGGACAGGAGACGTAGACAAGACTGAAGACAGAACAAGTCTAAAGCAGACGCAGGACAAGACTCGACTCAGGAGGGGCATTGTCACGTCGAGGAGGAGTCATCTAAGCGGTATCAAACTTTTATCAACTTTTAATTTGGCCAAAACGTAAGTCGAACTTTGATAACCACTCAACATAACCCACTTTAAAAGAAAGACAATTTCATAATGAATATTATGATACTAAACACTCATGGTATCATAGTAAGAAAAACATTAAAACCGTTATATTGTTCCAAAACACAAGTAAACAAGAAATATATATGATTAAACTTAAATGCATAGGCTTCTTTATCATTATCATGTTGTTTTTATCCTGTACAGTGTCCTTGAGTATCTTGAAAGGCGCTTCTAAATAAAATGTATTATTATTATTTATTTTTAAAGGTTGTACTATAAAGCCTAGAGTATAAAAATCTTATTCTAAACATGAAATAAAACAAAAGCAGATAATATATACTAGCGTTTTGTCTGAGAAGCAACTGTCACCAGTTATTCCACATGGGGGCACTGTGGTCCATGACAAGAGTAAGCATTCAAACAGTTGTAAGTTGTCTTCAGGCAAGAGGTCAGCAGGTCAACCTGGGAGACTGGTTTGAGGAGATTAGTGGCTATGGTTCTTCCTCCCTTTAATGACTTAATGAATGATCTTTGGCTAATAAATCCTGATTTTAACCAAAGCAGTTCTGTTTCAGGGTCCTTCCATAAAAGTCTTAAAGAAATGACCTTTGTCCCATGCTCTTCCTGTCTCTGGCCCAAATTAGGGGTAGTGGGAGAGGAAGTCTGCAAACAGTCCTCTCAGAGTGGTGAAGAGCCCAAATGATCAGGAAGGGGTTAAGACTGGGATGCAAGAATCTCTGTCCTTGAAGAGTTAAAATGTTATTTCACAAGACATTGCTTTTGAATTGTGGTTCAACGGATTCATTTTTAAAAAAACAAAATAATAAAACTGGCCTGGATAAAAATGATGGTACCCTTAACTTAATATGTTGTTGCACAACCTCTTGAGGCAATCACTGCAATCAGGTGATTTCTGTAAATCTCAACGAGACTTCTGCACCTGTCGACGGATATTTTGGCCCACTCCTCTTGAGCAAACTGCTCCAGCTGTCTCAGGTTTGAAAGGTAGATTATGCGACTTTTTTGCCGTTAGGTGTTGCGCTAGAGCACCTAAGCAAAATCAAAACAAAGGCGCTGTTCCGTGTATAATGAGAGGCTGTTAGCCACACCTCCTCCACTTCACTGCCCCCCTTCCCCCCATCCTCCAGCTTGACAACAAGGTAAAGAAGAGACAGACATGACTGCCCACAGGATGATGCCGTTCATGAACATGTCTAACAGAAAGGTAAGTTTACAGAGCACTTACTGATTAATCCTGTGACTGTTGTGTCTCTGATAAAAGTTTACCTTTTTGTCGCGAGCGGCATTTGTGGTCTTTGTAAATGATTTATAACTCTGCTGAACAGCTACAGCTAGTTAGCTAAGGGCGTGAAAGTGTTAGCTGATACTGATGGATAACTCACATAGAAACTCTGAACCATCAGTGAGTGAATGTGAGAGCGAATGGGTGTGAATGGGTAAGTGTGACCTGCGGTGTAAAGCAGCTTTGAGTAGTCAAATGACTACAAAGGCGCTATATAAGCTCAAGTCCATTTACCATTTACCATTTACTTCAGTAAAATATACCCCGGGTGGTGTGAAACAGAGCAGAGTGCAGAGAGCAGAAACAGAGCTGGAGTGTTTACCCGTAATCAGCCTGAATTAATGCCGATGAAGCCGAGCTGAAGGCTGCAGAAGCCGCTAAACGACGGTACACAACGACGGACGAGCTAACTACCAGCTAATAGGTAATAGCTGCTATCAGTGTTGTTTTCTCAGTGATATGGCTGTAAAGAGTTGTCTCAGTAATGTTTGTTTAGAGTTAATATGTTTGTATGTGACCCGCTGAGTCAACAAGTCTATATCCACTTCCTTGTTGGCTCTTATGCTAAAGTCAGTTGCCAAAGTAAATAACAATAAAAGCATGTCTGAGGTCTATAATGGTGTAAAGTTAGTGATCTAGACAGTCTTGTAACTTCATTAATCCGCCGGCTCTCATCTCTTTTCCGGTTCACGACAGGCCTTCACAAAGCGGTCTGACCCGCTGATGAGGCTGGGGAAGGGGCGACCAGAGCCGGGGACGAAGTGGCCGAGGAGGAGACCTCCTGTACAGACAGGTAATCACTCAATGTTCTGAGGACATCACTCTTCATACTGTGAAAACATGATTAAACTGTAGTTATAGACTTAAATTATTATTATTTAATTTTTATAGGCTGGGGTAGAATGAATAAAACATTGTACTCTAGTAAAAGTACTCAAACGTTTTTCAAATCCACAATTGCGGTAAAAGAAGCACTTTAATTATCTTTTATTTATGAATCTACTCAAGTAAAAGTAAAAATAATTGGATAAAAAATGTACTCGGGGTATTTAGTATTCTGAATGCATTTTCTGTGTAGTGTAAACTACACAAAAAACTTTAAAGAGTTAGTTATTTAATACATAACACTTGAGTAGATAATAACATTTAATAAAAACAACATATGACACTAACAGTTATTGATTTTTCCTGTTGCCTTTGAAATTAGATCAGAAAAATGTAATTGATTTTTTTTTTTTAAACCATGATTTTTGATTTTGTTAAGCAACCTCTATTTGACTTCCTAAAAAGTAACTTAAACGTAAATAACACAGCAATATGAAATAAAAACTGAGTAAACGTTTTTTGTTGCCTAGCTGTATTTACTTCACATAATTATGTAACCGCTGACTCTGGTGAGACTAAATAAAGCACATGCACACAAAGGAGCTACACCATCACTGGAATCTGAGTTAATGTAGTCATTTATTATTTCATATCCATAAATATACTTTACCTAACCATCAGACAACATTTGTTGTGTTCATGTTTTTCAGGTGCTGCTACATAAGACAACCAAAGAAGTGAGAGCTATCATCAGCTGCTTTGAACCAGCAGCCAGGCCTGGAGTCTGATGACCTGATGATGCAGCAGCAGAGAAATAGAAACAGGGCTGCCCAGTAAAGTAATGTCTTTAGGAGTTAAGTTTTTCTCAGTTTATGTGACTACTGGCTAAAAGTACCTATTACTTCTTACACAGAAAGTGATAATCTATAAAATTATCACCACAACCATACAGACATGAGGACCCTCCTGAAAACAAGTTGTAGCATCTCAAGAGGCTAACCTCTAAAAAAGTTGTTTCCAGCAGAAACAAATTTGACGACTACAGGTCTATGATTGGTCCTTTGATCTGTCACTAACTTTAGTTCTTACTTTAGTCCACTTGTCTCCACTTACCTCCCTCCCTTTGCCCACACACCCAACACAGCATCGTGTGGATTTGCTGTTCATCATGAGACTGGGGTCCACATTCAAAATTTCCTGCTGCTTAACAGAAGGTTTTTTCTTGCCGCCATGATGGAGGGATTCATGATTGGCTATATGGATTCATGTTGGGTGTTGGATATATATATATGTATATGTGTATTTTATATATGTATATATGTATCTATGCATATATGTGTATCCATAATATGAAGAGCTTTGTGCTCTATTGTAAAGTGTCTTGAGATAACACTTGTTATGAATTGGCGCTATACAAATAAAGATTGATTGATTGATTTATTAGAGAATGTATTTTTATTGTCCTTTCTCATGACAAATAATTGCATCCTCTGTGGATGAAACATCTGAGAACGTTATCTTATCATCACATAGGCTTTGTATCTTTAAAAAGAAATAAATCTTATTTGGTGAAGAAATATACTCATTTGTTATTGTTGACAAATGATTTCCATGTTTTGTTAAGCCACTGGCTCCTATTCCGAAAAGAAACTATTTTGCCTCTTCTGTCTCTCCACGCCTTGTGTTTTGTTAGTGCAAGGATGTTTTTTGCTGACAAAGAGCAGAAAATTTTACACTGTCAAGAAATGTAAGCTACAGCTGTATTATTGCACATAGATACTTTAATTAAAACTACTTTGACTTCAATTTTCTTATTCTAGTATACAACATGATGTTTGGAGTATAGGTGTTACAATTTTAAGCTTCCTGGCATTTTGAAACACTAGAAAGTAGATTTACAGATATTGTATTTATTGTGTGCCATAAAGCCATGACAGTTAGGCACTTTGTGTGCAGGATATTAATAACGAATATTCAACTAATGTGAAAAGTTAGACCCATTTGGAGAAAAAAGCTAACTGAAGCGGTTTCTCGAAATCATGTTGAGTAAATGAAGTTATAACGGAGTGTGTCACTGGACTAAAGGCACAACAAATGGGAATCCAGCCAAATAAAACTATCTGCAGTATATGCAGATTTTTTAATATATATATATATAAACCACAGTATTCCAAAGTGATATTTGGATGTCTTATAAAATACAACATTCACAGAAATGTACTTTTCACTCCTTATTTTTATTTGATAATGATTACTTTTTTACCTGCCCTGAGACATGCAACTAAATATGACTGAACGATACAAACAGGTGATGCTGAACAGCACTGTAAATGCAAAGAAACATTTTCTGAGATTAATTTATGAAGTGATTACTGTAAACGTGTTGTGCTTTACAGATAGCTTATTCAGCTTTGTCAGTATAACAAACAGCAGTTTGGTGTTTAGGTTTTTAGGAGTCACTGTCAGCACAGTGTGGTGGTCTCCCTCTGGCCTTCCTCTACAGCTGCTGAACTTCCAGGCAAAAACTGAGTAGTAGTGTCTAATAAAGAGGACAGAGGGCTTGGACATCAGCTCTTCCACTGTTGTAATTCTGGCAGTGTTGGACCTGCAAACATGGACAGGAAATGTTATTTTTTTGGTTTCATAGTACTTGCAACAAAAAAAGATTACAGTACAATTATACATTTTAAGAAAAAAAACATACCAAGACTTAATTCTCAGCCATTCCTGCAGCAGGAGTGAGTGTGGTGGGTGCCAGTGGTTGAAGCTTTCTGATAACTCCTGGATGTTAGGCCTATTGTGCCCTTCGATTCCACTCAGTGAGGAGACGGCATTTGATTTGATAATTTGAGAACACATTTTTTTTTAAAAATACCATGTCTGCATAATAACACTAAACAAACAATACACATATTTAAGATAGCAAGAACACATAGGGGTAGCTGAAGTTTTGACACTGAAAATGTGAGAATTTTTGTATACAATTGGACAAAAATAAACCCTCAAGGCTCCTAACTAAACTGAGGAAGATGAGGTTTTCCCAGAACCAGTGTGTGGACATCAGTGCCACTCATTCTTCTTAGGTGTGGATTTACCAGAACCATTTTCATATCTGAAGAAAGAAAAATAACACTAAAACCATTACACTTTGAAAGAGTTTGCAAGTTTCATCTCTCATTATTTGATTCTTTCTTCAATCAGATATTTAGATATTATAGTGGATAGCTGAGTTACTGATGTATTTTAGTAAATAAAGTCATTACAGTTTAAAGAGACATTACGTTTCACTGTGGTAGCAGTGGTAAAGTTGTTTTATAAATCACACTGATTAAGACAGAAATCTTTTTTTTCTGGAGATCTCAAATACTACGTTCATATGCAAGTTCATTTAGATAACAGTCAGTCTCCAGCTGTTTTGTGCTTCTTCTGTGGCCTGCCACCTTTATCTGACGGACATCTAAACTTTAAACAGTGTCCCTGTAACATAAATGAACTTCAATGAGGATCACATTAATATAGAACAATCGACAAAGTGAATGTGTGTTTATGTTTCAGCTGCGTTAGCCTGCGGCTGCTTCGTTTAGCCGCAGGCTAACGTTGGCACACGTTAGCTTCCATATCAGCTTAAATGACTCTGAGAAATCACAAAAGTAAAACGGAACATTAACTACACAGCACAAAGCCCAGTTCGTTATCCCTGCCCCTGTCTGTAACATGTCACTAATATGGTTCATGTAACACAGAAACAATACAGACATACTCACTGATTCAGATGCTGGTCCGGCCGTGTTTGAGCCTTCTCCTCACGCAGGGCTCTCCATTGTAATAAACTCTTTTAAGTCTTTACTTTCTTTTAGTTATTTTATGTTTGTTTGATACTTTATGTTGGTTTAACAATCTTTTGTTGTATACAGCTTGTTACTTTTTATTGTTTTTACACTCAGGTCCTATTTCTTCAGGTCCACCTGCTCTATTGTCTGTTTTCCCGGTTCTCTCTTCTCCCCCTCTTTCTTCCTGACACTTCCTCCTCTTATAACCTCATCTAATTCAGTTATAATTATAACTAAAATAAATACACACAAATGATGGCACCCATCAATTATACATATACATATACAGGGAATAACTTTTTCCAAAATCAAATAAAAACCCTCTGTTTCCCCTGCTATTTTAATTACCATTCATATTACATTTTTTTTTTTTTTTTATGGTGACATTGTCACGAGTTTGCATAGTGTGTAGTACTCTCTAACACACACACACACACACACGCACACACACGCACACACACACACACACCAGACAGAAAAAGAAACCAGATACAAACTGGTAGATCTCCGAGTTTGAAAAAAGGAAATCACTTCCTACCTTAGCGAGAGACCTGACACTGGGAGGAGGAGGCTAGCTTCTCATAGTCAGGAGTGTAGCAGCTGGTTGCAAGGCGTAGGCAGGCTGTAATGTGGTCATCAGTCATTGTTGATCTGTACTTGGACTTGATGATTTTCATGTGTGAGAAAGCAGACTCACACAAATAAGTTGATCCAAAAAGAGCTGTCAGGTTCAAGGCACATCTCCTGAGATTGGGATACTTCCCCTTCACCAGTAGTTTCCAGAACACTACATGCTCTCCAGGTTGAGCGGATGTTGATCTGGCCTTGATCTCGATGTCATTTTGCAATGTCAGAATCTCATCCTCAAGAGCGGAGCTTTCCAAGTCAAAAAGTGATTTGACTTTGGCTGCAATGTCATCAACTTCAATACTTGCACCAAATGGATAACACATAAAGCTGGCTTCAGGCTCAATGGATGCAAAGTCATTAAAATGCCTCTCAAACTCTAATAAGATGCTCTGAACATGCTCCTCATAACGTGCACTGTCAAGCTGTGTCACACTTTTACCTTGACGCTGTAGTTCTGCTTGCATGTGAGGGAAGTTCCGCAGGTTCCCACGCTGCAGCCTGCTTGACATCAGCTGTAGCTTGCTTTTAAACATGTTCACTGAACTAATCATGTTGACCACATCTTTTCCCTTACCCTGCAGCTCTAAATTCAATACACTGAGCTCTCCAGTGAGATCAGTGAGGAAAGATAAATCTAAAAGCCACTGGTGGTCCTCTAGCTTTGTATGGTAATCCACATGTTTTGAAAGCTTCAGGAAGTCCTTGATGTGAAAAATGTACCTCTGCTTAACCACCTAACATCCGTGTGAAGAAGCAGGTCTGTGTGCTCAGCATCATTCTCCTCCAAGTGAGCACAGAAAAGCCTTTTCTGCAGACTCCTGGCCCGAACTGAACACACAATCTTCATCGCGACATCCATCACTCCTTTCATATTTAAAATCTTTCCGCACAACGCTTGCTGGTGAATTATACAATGATAATTCAAGATATCCGGGAAAGATTCACTTTTTTTGCACAGTGCAATGAACCCACTGGTGTGGCCAATCATAGCAGGTGCTCCATCAGTTGTGATGGAGATCAACTTGAAGAGTGGCAATTTTGTCTCGCTAACAAATCCCATGAAAGCATTAAAAATGTCTTCACCTCTGGTGTGTCCTTTTAATGGCAAAATGGTGAGTAGCTCTTCCTTGGCGCTCATGTCCTCAAAAACCATCCTGATGAAAACACACAACTGTGCCATATCCACCTTATCAGTCGACTCGTCAAATTGGAGGGAAAAGCACTCACACGCGTCAATATCCTTCCCCATTTTATTTTTAAAGCCGTCAAAAAAGCTATCCGCTGCCTCGAGAAAGACTTCCTTCACAATTTCGCCGTCTTTGAATGGCTTCTTGTCAGGGTACGACCCTAGTGTTTTTACTGTTGGACCCAAAAGCTCAAAGGATGAAGCAGGAGGAAAGTTTGAACAGGTTTTATTGTAGACGGGCTCCGGAGCACAAACACAGGTAAGTGAAACAGTGACAAAAGGGGCAGCGGTGGTGAGGGCTCGTGGAGACCTGGAAAAGGGAGCAGAGACAGAGGATTAGTATAACAAAACCACAGAGAAATAGCAAGGCCTTGAAAGGCATAAGTACGCCCCTGGACGGGGAGAGAAGGCTGAGAGCCGAAACAGTGAGAGCTGCAGAGCAGAGAGACGAGACTAGCACAAACCAAGGGTAAGTGTGCAATTCTCCCGCGACGAGAGCTTCTCAGGAGCCGTCTTAAATGGAGGAGTTGATGACTGAACAGGAAACAGGTGCTGCAGCTGCTGAGCGGTGGACTCCGCCCATGCAGGGAAAAGGTGAGAGAGAGTCCGAGAGGGAGGGGGAGAGCAGACTGCTGAGGATTCAGTGAATCCTCACAGTACCCCCCCCCCAACGGACGTCTCCAGACGTCCTCCCAGGCTTTTCAGGATTCACCGCATAGAAGTCCCTCAGGAGAGCATCAGGAGCTTTCTGGAGATCCACGAACGCTCCTCTGGTCCATACCCCTCCCAGTCGACCAGGTACTGAAACCCACGTCCCCTGGGTCTGACGTCCAGGATTTTGGAAACGATGAATGCTGGATGGTCATCGACCAGCAGGGGGGGCGGAGGGGGTTCAGTTGGAGGGCTCAGGTCACTGGAGGCAAGAGGTTTCAGGAGGGAGACGTGGAACGTGGGATGGATCTTCATGGATGCGGGTAACCTGAGTCTCACAGCGGAGTCGTTAATAACCTTTTCAACAGGGAACGGACCAACAAAACGAGGAGCAAGCTTACTTGAGTCAACCTGGAGCAGTAGGTCCCGGGAGGACAGCCAGACCATCTGACCAGGTTGATAGGCGGGTGCCGGGGAGCGATGAAGGTCTGCATTCTGTTTGTTCCGTGCAGATGAAGAGGTGAGCGCTGAACGGGCCCTCCTCCAGACCTCCTTCATGCGACGGATGTGAGCCCCCACTGAAGGAACCGAGACTTCAGTTTCCTGCTCGGAGAAAAGGGTAGGTTGGTAGCCATAACACGCCTGGAAAGGGGACATACCCGTGGCAGAGCTGGTGAGTGAGTGTGGTAACCAGAGGATAAGCTGGCTGCTGTGCCCAAAGCCCGACAGAACTCCTTCCATACGCGGGATGAAAACTGTGGACCTCTATCAGAAACAATGTCTGCCAGTATTCCATGCAGTTTGAAAACATGCGTAATGAGAAGGTTTGCAGTCTCCAGAGCTGAGGGCAGCTTAGCCAGAGGGATGTAGTGCACCATCTTCGAAAATCTGTCCACCACCGTGAGAATGACTGTGTTGCCTTGGGAGGGAGGGAGCCCAGTGATGAAGTCAACGGCGGTGTGGGACCACGGTCGATTAGGGATGAGGAGTGGGCGCAGCAGACCAGCAGGGGACTTGTGGGAGGACTTTCCCCTAGCACAGACTGAGCAGGCGGCGACAAACTCACGAGCGTTCCGGGCCATATTAGGCCACCAGAATCTCTGTTGGATAAGGGAAAGAGTTCTGTTAGCACCGGGATGACAAGCCAGTTTAGAAGAGTGCCCCCACACCAACACCTCTGATCTCATGTCCTCAGGCACGAACAACGGATTAGGAGGACCATTGCCAGGATCAGGGTGATGGCTAAGAGCCTCCTTGACTCTGTCCTCGATCTCCCACTGAGCAGCACCAACAAAACAGGTAGGGGACAGGATGGGTGAGACCTCAGGAGGTTCAGAGGAAGAAGGAGAAAAGACTCGGGAGAGAGCATCTGGTTTGGTGTTCTTCGAACCAGGGCGAAAAGACAGGGAAAAATTGAAACGACTAAGGAAAAGAGCCCATTGTGCCTGTCGAGGGTTTAACCTCTTAGCTGTCTTCAGGTAAGCCAGGTTCTTGTGATTAGTCCAGATAAGAAAAGGTTTTACAGTACCTTCCAGCCAGTGTCTCCACTCTTGAAGAGCCCCCACCACCGCTAAAAGCTCCCGGTTGCCCACGTCGTAGTTTTGCTCCGCAGGAGTAAGGCGACGTGAAAAAAAAGCACATAGATGGAGCTTTTGGGTCTGGGGGTCCCGTTGGGAAAGGACGGCGCCGATGCCAGAGTCAGAGGCGTCCACTTCCACCACAAACTGACGAGTAGGATCTGGATGAAGGAGTAAAGGAGCAGATGAAAACAGGCCCTTGAGTGCAGCAAAAGCCTTCTCTTCAGACCAGACATAGGGGAGGTTAATGGAGGTGAGTTTAGTGAGAGGGGCAGCCACCTTGCTGTAATTCCGGATGAATCTACGGTAGAAGTTGGCAAACCCGAGGAACCTTTGGAGTTCCTTACGGGAAGAAGGAGTGGGCCAGTCAACTACAGCCTGGATCTTGCCTGGGTCAGGGCGCAACTGTCCAGCCTCCACTATGTACCCTAAGAAACTCACAGTCTCTGAGTGGAATTCGCACTTCTCAGGCTTCACGAACAGACGATTTTCCAGGAGACGCTGAAGCACCAGATGGACGTGTTGTTGATGTTCCTCAAGGTTGCTGGAGAAGATCAGAATATCATCCAGGTAGATAAACACAAAGCGGTTGAGCATGTCCCTGAAGATGTCTTTCATGAAGGTTTGGAAGACTGCGGGGGCATTAGTGAGGCCAAAAGGCATGACCAAGTATTCAAAGTGGCCCAGGGGAGTGTTGAAGGCAGTCTTCCACTTGTCTCCTTCCTTGATCCTGATCAGATGATAAGCGTTTCTTAAGTCTAGCTTAGTGAACACCTTAGCCTGACAAAGGGGATCAAAGGAAGGATCTATCAATGGAAGGGGGGACTTGTCCTTAAGAGTGATCTCATTAAGGCCCCGGAAATCAATGCATGGCCGAAGGGATGAGTCCTTCTTTTCGAAAAAAAACCCTGCACCAATAGGGGAAGATGAGGGACGAATGAGACCTGCAGCTAAGGATTCTGTGATGTAGGTCTCCATGGCCTCTTTTTCAGGACGTGAGAGGTTGTATAGCCTACTGGAAGGTAATGGGGCGCCAGGGAGCAAATTAATGGAGCAGTCATATGGTCTATGAGGAGGTAACTCACGGGCCAAATCCTTGCTGAACACTGGAGCCAAGTCATGGTAGATAGGAGGTACAAGGGATAAATCTGGAGCTGGAGGGGGAGACTTAACCAGGACGGAGGACTGAGGTGAGGCAGAACGTAAACAGTTGGAGTAGCAGTGGGCACTCCAGCTAACAATGGAGAAGGTAGACCAATTTATGTGAGGACTGTGGACCTGAAACCAAGGGAGGCCTAAAATGAGGGGAGAGTGAGGTGAAGGGATGACGAAGAAGGTGATGGTTTCAGAGTGATTTCCTGAAAGCAGAAGTGTGAGAGGGGCAGTGCAACAGGTAACTTGAGCTATGACGCGGCCATCTAATGCATTAACCCTTTTAGGATGAGGGAGCGTGGTTACAGGTAAGTTATGGGCCTTAACAAAATTCTCATCCATGAAATTATCATCTGCACCAGAATCAAGGAATAGGGAGACCTTAACGGAGTTTTGAGACCATTTAAGCAGTGCTGGAAAACTGGATCTGGAGGAAGAGCTGGGGGAAGAGGAAGTCCGACTCACCACTACGCTCTTCTCTGGGGGTGAGTCCGCTCTTTTGGCTGATTAGGGCAGTTGGGTTGAGTGTGTCCTTCTCCTCCACAGTACAGACAGCGGTGTTCAGCTAATCGTCTTTGACGCTCCCTGTGACTGAGTCGGGTCTTCCCCAGTTGCATGGGCTCCTCCTCCGCAGCAGGGGGCGTTGTGGGAGATGGAGCTGGAAGGGCTAGGACAGGAAGTGATGAAGCCCGCTCATGGCCAGGAGAGGGAGCCAAACGGCGAGCCTTAATAGCCCTTTCTCTGCTCCTCTCTCTCAAACGATTGTCCAATTTGATACATACAGAATAAAGCTCACGAAGACTTTGGGGATCATCACGGGTTGCCAATTCATCTTTCACTTCTTTAGATAAACCATTAATAAAAAGTGCCTTAAGTGCTTGATCATCCCACCCACACTGCTTCGCTAAAATTTGGAAATCCACAGAGTAATTAGCTACAGACTGGGACCCTTGTCTCAAAGCTAGCAGCCTTTTAGAGGCAACTTGCCCCTGAACGGGATGATCAAACACTTGTCTTAATTGAGCGGAAAACAGATCAAACGAAGAAAGAATGTTAGACTCCCCTTCCCATAATGCTGTTGCCCACCTAGCTGCTCTACCCCGGAGTAAATTGACCACGTAAGCAACTTTAGCTTCATCAGTGGAGTAGCTGGACGGCTGAAGCCTAAACACCAAGTGACAATTAAATAAAAATCGACTACATGAACCAAAATCACCAGAATAAACTTCCGGGGATTAACAAATGGCTCCTTGGGAGTACTAGAAACATGAGAGAGAGGAGCAGAGGAAGATGGTGGAGATGAACTCACCGCATGGCTCCCTCCAGTAGCCAGAAACAGATCACTGAGCTGATGTTGATCTGCAGCACCTGACGTGTGAGCTCCTCCAGAGATCCAGCAACCCCTCTCAGCATGCTTTCATGTTGGCCCAGAAGTGTACCTTGGTTCTGGATGGCCTCCTTTAACAGCTCAACTTTGGCTGGTTCCATAGTTGGCGGGAGAATTTCTGTCAGGGTACGACCCTAGTGTTTTTACTGTTGGACCCAAAAGCTCAAAGGATGAAGCAGGAGGAAAGTTTGAACAGGTTTTATTGTAGACGGGCTCCGGAGCACAAACACAGGTAAGTGAAACAGTGACAAAAGGGCAGTGGTGGTGAGGGCTCGTGGAGACCTGGAAAAGGGAGCATAGACAGAGGATTAGTTTCCAGTGTAACAAAACCACAGAGAAATAGCAAGGCCTTGAAAGGCATAAGTACGCCCCTGGACGGGGAGAGAAGGCTGAGAGCCGAAACAGTGAGAGCTGCAGAGCAGAGAGACGAGACTAGCACAAACCAAGGGTAAGTGTGCAATTCTCCCGCGACGAGAGCTTCTCAGGAGCCGTCTTAAATGGAGGAGTTGATGACTGAACAGGAAACAGGTGCTGCAGCTGCTGAGCGGTGGACTCCACCCATGCAGGGAAAAGGTGAGAGAGAGTCCGAGAGGGAGGGGGAGAGCAGACTGCTGAGGATTCAGTGAATCCTCACACTTCTGGTGTTTAGCAAGGATGTAACTGATGCGATAGGAAGCAATAGTTGCTGCCTTACCCTGGGTCTTCGGTTTGGTGAAGATAGCCTGCCATGCTGCAAGCTGTGCTTTCAAATCCCTCACTTTTGTGGTGCGTAGAGGCGATTTTGCAGGGAAATCCGTCTCGTAGCTCCCGTGTACCGTTTTAAAATGCCGCTCCAAAATCGCTTTCTTTGCCACCGTTGCATTGCAGATCGAACAAACAGGCTTTGAATGAGAATAAACAAAAAAATAATCCTCCTCCCATTCAGAGTGAAAATGGTAAGTCTTGGCTCGTTTCGCCTCAGCCATGTTAACGTTAGGGAGTGAGTGCGTAACCGCTCTGGTCAAGCTGCTAGCTACTGTTGACAGCTGTCAACTTCCTGTCATGCGTCTGGCACTACCATAGTTAAAGGTGACCCACCTTTTTCTTTTTCTCTTTTTTGTATATATAGATTTTTATTTATTTATTTATTTACTTTTTTGCAGACTTGTTTAAGAGACTGATAAGCAAGGATTCATGAGGTAACAAACACACACAAAAAAAATCTTTTTTTGGTTTTTGTTTTTTCCCCGTCTCCCTCGCGGTTGACTTGGGATCAGTCGGCGGTCTACCAGTAGACCGTGGTCGACTGGTTGGGCACTCCTGGTTTACATAGAACTGATATCAACACAGTCAGAGGGGGGTGGGCTTAGCCTTCACTGTGAGGAGCCTGTGCTCAGAGAGTTATTATGTTGCTACATACTTTGAATCTGATATAAAAATGTGTGAAATGTCGGATATTATACCTTTGAAGAGTGTCTTCTCCAGACTGCATGTTCCAGCTCCTTCCATAAATTTTCAATAGGATTTAGATCAGGGCTCATAGAAGGCCACTTGTTTTGTCCTTAGGTGTTTTTAGCTGTGTTTTTTTTTAGTCATTATCCTGTTGGAGGACCCATGACCTTTGGCTGAGACCAAGCTTTCTGACACTGGGCAGCACATTTTTCTCCAGAATGCCTTGATAGTCTTGAGATTTCATTGTTCCCTGCATGGATTCAAGATGCAGCAAAGCAGCCCCAGAACATAACTGAGCCTCCTCCATGTTTCACAGTAGGTACAGTGTTCTTTTCTTTGTATGCTTCATTTTTGTGTCTGTGAACATAGAGCTGATGTGACTTGCCAAAAAGCTCCAGTTTTGTCTCATCTGTCACGAGGACGTTCTCCCAGAAGCTTTGTGGCTTGTCAACATGCATTTTGGCAAATTCCAGTCTCGCTTTTTTATTATTTGCTTTCAACAGTGGGATCCTTCCATTAAGTCCACTTTGGCTCAAACAATGACAGATGGTGCGATCTGATACTGATGTACCTTGACCTTGGAGTTCACTTCTAATCTCTTTGGAAGTTGTTCTGGGCCCTTTGGTTACCATTCCTATTATCCGTCTCTTCAATTTGTCATCAACTTTCCTCTTGCGGCCACGTCCAGGGAGGTTGGTTACAGTCCCGTGGACCTTAAACTTCTGAATAATATGTGCAACTGTAGTCACAGGAACATCAAGCTGCTTGGAGATGGTCTTATATCCTTTACCTTTAACATGCTTGTCTATAATTTTATTTCTAATCACCTCAGACAACTCTCTCCTTAGCTTTCTGTGGTCCATGTTCAGTGTGGTACACACCACGATACCAAACAACACAGTGTGACTACTTTTCACCCTTTGGCAGACTGACTGATTACAAGCTTGAAGACACCTGTGATGCTAATTTCAGGACACACCTTAGTTTAACATGTCCTTATGCTCAAATCATTTTCAATCTTTTCTAGGGGTACCATCATTTTTGTCAAGGCCAGTTTCATTATCTTGTTTTTTGAAATGATTCTGTTGAACCACAATTCAAGGGCAATGTCTGATTTTCATGAGTTAATTTTCAGTAATTATTTATTTATTTTACTTTTGTCAGTTTCAAGTTATTTCAGTGACCATTGTGGGTTTTTCTTTCTTTAATGGAAGGATACTAACAATTTTGTCCATGTGTGTATGTAGATGAGGTTAGGTAGATGTCCCTATCAGCATGTCATCAGTCAGAGACAGTGAGTTTTTTTGTAAGAGGGCAGAGCTTTGGTAATTTCTGAAATTTAAATATTTACTAAAATTTCTCACCTGAAGAACTTAAATGATTAAAACTAAGCAGAACATCGACAGATCTAGTTGACATTTTCTGCACTTATTAAGAGCATTAATCTGAAGAACCATACCCTGGGCCATTTTTTCTCTAAAATTTAGAGTTAATCAGTAATTTGGGTATATAAAAGTTATTTTTCACCTCTAATAACCAAGTACTGTAAAGTCTGCTCTCACTTTTTTTCTTTGTTAGTTTTGTTGTTTTATTTTGTCAAGAAACACTTTATTAACTTTTTTACATCTTTAAAGTGTCTATTTTATTTTATTGCAATTTTGAAGAGGCACTAGATTCGATGACCAATGATCTATTTTTTTGTATTTCTTTGATCATGCCAAGACAGTAGGTTATATAGGCAGTTTGATTATGCTGAGGCTTTAACTGCTGCATATATATTTTTGTCAAGTCAGACTTCAGGCTGAGAACACAAATCAAGTGTAAACATAACCATGGTTGCTCTGAGACTAAACTTTTTATTAGATGCAAAAACTCAAAACAGCAAATAGTCATCCAATGTAAACAATGTTGTTTGTTTCAATAACTCAACAGGCCCTCTGACTGAAGTAAAGACTGACATGTATGTTACAAGTTTTGGGCCTGTCTCAGATATCAACATGGTATGTACCCTAAACAAAAACATGTCATGTCAGAACGTGTTTTTTTTTGTGTGTGTGTTGTTGTTTTTTTTGTTTTAATTTACATGAGTCTTGATTCCTCTGCTTTGTGGCCAATAAGTTATTGCATAAGAAAAAATTAGTTGCTTTGAGCAACTTTGTAAATCCAATACTTTTTATGTTTTGTTTTTTTTTTTAACAGGAAACAACGTATTTTAGGTAGAATATGGTCTTCCATATAATTTTTAAACCATACAATATTTAAACTGTCTGCCTACCAAATGCCCTGTTCTTTCATTTTCATGACTCAGGAGTACACAATGGATGTGTTCTTTCGACAAATGTGGATTGACTGGCGTTTGAGATATGAGGGGCCCATAGAAATTTTAAAGCTGAACAACCGAATGGTGTCTCAGGTGTGGACACCAGACACCTTCTTCAGGAACGGCAAGAAGTCACTTACGCACAACATGACTACTCCAAACAAGCTTTTTCGTATAATGAAAAATGGCACAGTTTTATACACAATGAGGTACTGCAGTATATATACTGTCAACAGAAAATCAATCAAAAGAAAAAAGAATACCATTTAAATTCTGATAATCATATTTTAATATATGATTATTTAGAATTATGGACTGTTTACCTGATGCACATTTTATATTTTGACATTTGCATGTAAAAAAATATATAAAGGAGATAGTATGTTGGCTTGCAGCAATGTAAAATAAAAAATTTGTTGTCATAGTCATAGTTGAGTAGGTTATGTCAACATATTTTCCCCTTGTGGAGCGATGAGCTATTGTGATGTACTTTAACTGCTGTGAAATCAAATGTAGTGGCCTATGGTGCAAAGACTGAAGGGCTTTCAAGGGACAATGTGAAGATTACCAAACAGTATTTTTGACTTTTTAGACTTAAAAAAATCTCATAGCCTTTTGCTTAAAGTTCCTTTGTAAGTAGCTTGTATTTTGTGATTGCTTTATTAGTTGCATTACAAACTTTTGATGCATACATAAGTATTTGATTTGATATTTGGTTGTAACAAGCAATTCTTTGCTTTAACAGACTGACAGTATGTGCAGAGTGTCCCATGAAGCTTGTGGACTTCCCAATGGATGAACATGCATGCCCCCTCAAGTTTGGAAGCTGTAAGTCCTGAGTGCATTTGAGACTGGATGCAAAGTTAAACAATTTAGAATTGTGGGGGGAACAGGTCACAGTTGATCTGTAGGATCTTTTAAAATGCATGTGTTCTGCAGATTTGAGGGAGATAAATGAATTTGATAATGGATGCAGGAATGTACTGGCAAAACATTAGTATGCTGAATCAGTTTCTGTCCCTTTGGCCCACTTTGCCCATTGGCCCACCGGCAAGTTAAATAGCATACACTGATGTGAGTAGCTGATGTCAATTAAATACTCACATAGAATTGTATAGAACTGAATAAAGCAGTGGATTCAGGGTTATTCTCTGTCATATGCAGACCATCAAACTTGACAAAGTTATGCACTGATCACTGATTTAATTCCACAAAAAATGTGGCATAGGCTCAGATACTGAGGGGTAAGAGACCAATGAGATTCAAGAGGTCCAAGTGGATGTGCTAGGGCCACCATGGAAAGAGGAGGCACTGAACTCAGGGCCAGTTTACACAAAGCTGTTTTCACCAGAAACAGAAAATTTTGTCCTTTGCGTTTTCAAAAGCAATCCGTGTTCACATAGAGACAGAAGGCTGACTGAAAATGCTGTAGTGTGCATGCCAGTCCAGTAGATGGCGATGTAGGTTTGCAGAGAAACAGCGGTGTTACACCACACGTACGAAAAAGAAAACCTTTCATACAGAACAATGGTGAGTGGATGCATGAAGTTTCTTGTCTGGATAACAAATCTGTCTGGACAATAAATCTGTCCGGCTAGTTTTGTCTGGATAACAAACTGAGCACGGTAAGCAGCATACATGTTACTCGACAGATGGCTGAGGCTGTTGTTGTTCCTGGTATGCGCACACAGCCTTCATGTGAAAGAATACTGCGCATGCGGTGACGTCAGTGTTTCACCCTAAAGCGTGGAATCCCGTCTACATGAAGCCGGGCCACAATACGTTTTCAAAACTCTCCGCTCTTGACATTGGTTTGAAAAGTTTGCGGATTCAGGCACTCCGGGCATCGGTCTCTTGTAAACAGGAGGTGAAAACGCAATGAAAACTCCCCGTTTTAGGCCGAAAACAGAGCTGTGTAAACACCACTTCAGAGTGTCAGCACCACTTGTCCTCCCTGATATAAAGAAGGTTATGCAGACTTGGTTTTTAAAACTCAAAGATCCACAAAAAATTGTAGCTTAAGGAACTTTACAATCTTTGGTCAATCTGGTGGTTTCTGTCTACTTCTGTTTACTTTTTCCTATGAGAAAGTGGATAGTTTGTGCCTTTTTCTCATTTTTTTTCAATCAATTAAGGTTAAAACAACAGCAACAACCAACAAGACATACAGTAAAAATAACAATAACAAACAAATGGACACGAAACAGACTTTGGGGTGGGTAATAACATTGACACAGATTATCACAATTATTATTACTTTTACATGCATGGTTATGCCTACTTAATTACGTATCAAACTATTAGTAACTTTTTCTGATCTTCCAGGAAGAATTTGGTTTGCAATTGTCACTGAGATTTGCAGCTGCATTCTCCATTGTAAACAAGTCCAAGAAGTCTATAAGCCAGTTATGTATATTACAACAGGCTACTCTACAGGATTTAAATATTGTCGTTTTTACTAAAAAAAAAAAAAAAAGCCAAAGTAATAACACATTGTAAGACTTTGGACTCTATGTTGTCAATCATAATTCCAGGTATGCAAACATCAGGGCATTTAGGGACATTCATTAACACCTCTACAACATTAATTACAAGGGTTTCTCCATATTGATAGAGCCAAGACCTAAAGTGTATAAATGTACCAATCCCACCACAACCACGAGAACATAGTTCAAAGGTAGTTTGTTCAGGGTTTTATTTTACTTGTCTAGTGAAATGTATGCTTTGTGAGTATTTTTATTTTGTATATTTTTTTATCTGACAGAGTTAGAGACTGATTTTGAATACATCAATATTGCGTCTCACTGAGTTGTGTGATGAAAGGAGAGCCCATGTCTTGTTCCCATTGTAGTCTGATAAAGTTAGTGCTGTCTGGTTGAGATAGGATCAGAAACCTGTGAATGGAAGAGACAGTTCCTAAACTGACACTAACTTTCTTCAATTTGCTATCAAAATATCCTTAGATCCAGGCATGCCCGCCGATAGGGGGGGACAAACGGGTCTGTTGAGAAGAGAAGAAGAAAATAGAGGCCTTAGAGATTTACTAAATAAATATTAAAAACAAAAGGTGATGACGGTTAATCAGGGATTCATAAAGTCAACGTAGAGCAAGGTAAGAAACAGCACAGCTAACGTTTACCATCCTTGTAACATAAGCTAACTGGCCAGCTCTAACGTTAACCTCCATTAAGTATAAAAGCCTGACACAGCACGTTTATCTTTGACAGAAACAGCTGAGTTTGGTCTCTCCGTCAGAGAGGATGAGACAGAGAGGAGGGAGATCCAGTCACAGTCAGGTTACAGAGAGAGTGATGCGGGAGGGGCCTACTACCCCGGAGTGGAGGGTCAGAGCCAGGCTACCAGTGAGAGAGAAGAGGGAGAGAGACAGAGCCATGGTGAAGCGCCAGGGGCCCCCTGCCCCGGAGTGGAGGGTCAGACTCAGAGCCAGGCCACCAGTGAGAGAGAAGAGGGAGAGAGAGAGAGTCATGGTGAAGCGGGAGGGGCCCACTGCCACGGAGCGGAAGGACAGACTCAGAGCCAAGCTACTGGTGAGAGAGAAGAGGGGGGAGAGAGAGAAGCTGTGTTCGAAACCGTTCCCTATCATGGATATAGTGCACTATATAGTGTGTTCGCCATTTTGTAGTGTTGTTCGAATTCTCAGTGGTTAATTTTATTCACTATATAGTGCACTATAAAATACCCACAATGCACAGCAAATGTGAGTGTACGTATGATGTACCCTACATTGTACTCCCGTATACCACAATGCAATGCAGTCGTGTTTTTCCAGAGAAGAAGAAGAAGAAGAAGAAGAAGAAGAGTAGAAAGAAGGCTGCTAAGGCACAAATTGGCCTTGCTTTCATTTATAAATGTAAGAAACGTTAAAGTATCTTTAACACTTTCACAACATAGCTTTTTTTTACATCTTTTAACAGTTGTAAACAGCTGCAAAATTTGCTACTTATCCTCCCAAGTGCCCGGTTTGTTGACGTGATGCTTGGCGCATCCACTTCCGTCACAAGCATATCCAGCTCATCTACTGACGCTATGATGTTTAGAAAATTTCAGTCTAGTGTCCGAAATCTCATTCAGTATGTAGTTCACGATTTCATTTAGGCTGCATAGGGAATAGGGAGTGAGTGAATGAGTGGACGATTCCGAACACAGCAAGAGACTCACGGTGAAGCAGGAGGGACCCGAGGGACAGACTCAGAGCCAGGGTACCGGTGAGAGAGAAGAGGGAGAGAGAGAGAGAGAGAGTCACGGTGGAGCGGGAGGGGGCCCTAACTTTAGCGAGCCTGCATTATGGCCAACAAAAATGACCGTCTCTGACAGAGTCGAGAAGAGCAGAGGAACAGGAGAGGAACAGTGGAGGAAGAGAGGTGTGGAGAGAGGAAGAGCAGAGGAATGGGAGAGGAGGGGGAGAAAGGGAAAAGGAGAGGTCCGGGCACGGGGGGAGGGCATCTCAGATTATCTTGTCCCGGGCCCAGCCAAGACTGTCAGCTGGCCTGAATCCAGCTATGATGTTTTTTAGAATAGATTTCACTTGTAAATATTACAAAAATATTGAATCATTCAATCTCAACTTTTAACTCATTAAATGACTTTAAATCTTCCTCCTTTACAATTCATATCCAAAATGAGTCATGTTTTGTTTTAGTCGAGCAATCTTTGACAGTGTAGCATCACATGCAGTAAGCTATGGGTTATCCCAGATGAGACATGCTGAAAGAGACTAGGGCTTAAATATATTTCGAAAAATAGAAAATTGTGATATTATTTTCTTGTGTGATATTTATTGCGATTTGAAACAAACACACAGACACACATCGTATATATATAAAAAAAACTCTTCTCTCGCCCACCCCCCTCTCCCGGGTGAGGTGGGTGGCTGTTCATCCTCTTCAGCTCCCAGAGGCTTGGGAGCTTGAGGGTCCTGCGCCGTATCTTAGCTGTTCCTAGGACCACAGTCTTCTGGAGTGAGATGTCGGATGTTTCTCCAGGGATCTGTTGGAGCCCCTTCTCCAGTGTGGGGGTCACTGCTCCGAGTGCCCCAGTGACTACAGGCAGTACTGTGGCCTTCACCTGCCAGGCTTTCTCTAGCTCTTCTTTGAGCCCTTGGTATTTATCTAGTTTCTCATGTTCCTTTTTTCCTGATGTTACTATCGCTTGGGATGGCTACATCTATCACAACAGCTTTCCTCTGCTGCTTATCTATGATTACAATGTCCGGTTGGTTGGCCATTATCATTTTGTCGGTTTGTATCTGGAAGTCCCACAGGACCTTGGCTCAGTCATTCTCCATCACATTGGGAGGTGCTTCCCATTTTGACCTAGGGGTCTCCAGTTCATATTCTGCACAGATGTTCTTGTACACTATGGCAGCTACTTAGTTATGGTGTTCCATGTATGCTTTTTCTGCCAGCATCTTACACCCTGATATTAAGTGCTGGACCCTCTTTACACAGAGGGCAAAGAGGGTGTGGTAGTGTGGATCCTCTTAGCGTACAGCTTGCTGTCATCCATGTAGAGGAGGTGACTGATAGGGATCCCATTTCAGAGTCGGTATCTGTAGCCAGTCTTGTTGATTATTTGGCTGAGGGGGTTCAGATGCAGAACAGCAGTGGGGACAGAGCATCTCCTTGGTATATGCCACATTAGATGGAGACTTGTACAACTGGTTCAAAGTTGGACTCAAGGGTGGTGTTCCATTGCCCTATTGAGTTTGCAATGAAGGCTCTTGCAATGAAGGCTTGTTTACCTTGTACAGCTTCAGGCATTCCAGGATCCATGTGTGTGGCATCGAGTCATAGACTTTCTTGTAATCAATCCAGGCAGTGCACAGGTTGGTCTGTCTGTTCTTGGATGTTTGCTACTGTGATGGCCATGGCACCTTGTTCAGGGAGATTGGTATGGTCTGCTCTTAGACCGATTAGCCACTGTGCATCGTTGTGTGATGCTTCTTTCTCCCATATGCCTTTCTAGCATTGTTCAGTCTCCAGGCTTTGTTAGTTTGTGTGTGGGTTAGCCTTGACCCCCAGAGTACACTTTGGCTGGTCCAGTGGAGAAGAGCCGGTTTCTTCGCCTGGCCTCTATCTCCTCTTGTGTACTCTTCAGTCGGGTGGCCAAGGCTTGGAGTCTTTGTTTAGCAGTTTCCAAGGCCTCAGGTATGGGCATCTGCCTGTACCTCTTGGGTACCTCTTTCCTGGTTTCACCTTTCTGTAGTTCTGACAATTGGCTTACCTCTTTCCCTGTCACCTTGATTTTAGCCTCCAACCTTCTCCTCCATGGTGGGCACTGCCCTTCACATTACCCATCTGGTGTCCAAGCATCTCAAGGATCAAAGTTGCTGTACTGTACATCAGCTCATTGGTCTCAGTGATGTTCACAGTGGAAATCGTTTCTATCACTGCATTTACATTGGCTTGGATCTCTGGAGGTACTTCACTAATCCTTGCTAGTAGGTGTCGGGGTTGACAGGCACTCATCTATGCCATGATCTTATCTCTCAGGTCAGTGAGCTCTTCGCTCAACTCTGGGGCTTGGTACCCAGAGTCAATGCTAACTCCCCCATCAGACTTATTGTCCTGGCTCCCCCTTGCCGTAGCATTAACATGTTGTATCTCCTCAATCTCTAGTCGTGATAGCAGCTGCTATTCATGGATATTGGAACACTGAGCTACTAGCTGTTTCAGTGTTAGCATTGACTGTGGGTATCGAAGTAACCATATATCCCATAGCCTGTTCATGTAACACCGCCGGCTAGGGTTACTGGAGTAGTAGCATTCCAAGAGAGCCTTGTTCTCATCTCGTGTCCATTGCCTTCTATGTCTTGGCCAAGCAGCCCACTTGTTGTCACAATGCCCTGGTTCCTCAGCATTTGACGCAGATCTTTGGCTTTCTGTGGTAACACACTCATGTAATGAGGTAGGCAGTAGCGCCAAGGGTCTTGCCCAGAGACCCACACTGGATGCCTGCATATATGCTTGGTGCATATATAGATGTATGTTGCATTTGGGATTCAAACCCTGACCCCCCCGGTCAGTAAACAGATGCTTTACCCACTGAGCTAACCAGCGAGTCAACTATCCAGGACACCAGAGGAGCCTCCATCTGCATCGCTGTCAGCTTCTCCCCCAGTAAGGATGGCCTGATGCTGTCAAACGCAATGAAGAAATCAACTAACATGACTCTCACAGTGCTGTCCACGCTGCACAGATGGGCTCTGTTCAGCATGAAGATGATGGCTTCCTCAACACCAAGTCTGGGCTGGCAGGCGAACTGTAGGGGATCCAACTGGGCCCTGACCTTTGACCGGAGTTGCTCCAAAACTAGTCTCTCCAGGGTCTTCATGATGTAGAACGTCAGTGCCACCGCCTATAGTCCTTGACGTCGTTTGGGCACGGCGTCTTCGACACAGGAATGTTGCAGGATGTCTACCACAACACGGGGACCCTCTGGAGGCTCAGGCTCATGCTGAAGAGATGGTGAAGTACTCTACAGAGCTGGAGGGCACAGGCTTCAGTCAGTGGGCTGTCAGTCTGGGGATCAGAGGAGGAGGAGAGGGGAAGTGAGGTTCCCTCATCTGAAGGTAGGGGGCTGCAAGAAGGGGTAGGTGTCAGTGGAGTGGCAGCTGGCTGCTGGCCAGCAGCAGAGAGGGAGGGAGGGTAGGGGATGAGTCAAATCTATTAAAAAACAGGTTCAGTTTGTTCGTCCTGTCCACACTGCAGTCCACTCCCTTGCTGCTGCTGCTGATCTTGTAGCCTGTGATGGTCTTCATGCCACTCCAGACCTCCTTGATGTTGTTTTGCTGGAGTTTTCGCTCCAGCTTCCTCCTGTAGAGCTACGCTGCTTCTTGTGAGTTCACACAGGTTAGCCGTAAATTGATGCTAACAGGTAGTGCCTTAGGAGGGACAAAGAGGATATTTAATCCTCTCAGAGTGTTGCCAACGGTTTGGACTTCTAAAACACCACCTAAGACTGCCTTAGCTTTATATGCTGACAAACATGTGTCACAGATTTAATCTAAAAATACCACATAATGTCTAAAAAACTACACATTAACTACAGCTATTTATACCAAAGAATAAATAGTTAATTAACACGAAACATATTGGACGCAGAGTAAGACAAGGCTGCATTATATCCCCCTTACTTTTTAATGTCTACACTGAATATATCATAAGAGAGGCAACCAAGAATCTCAACACTGGCATGAAAATCGGTGGCTGGTCTATAAATAACCTGAGGTATGGGGATGACACAACACTACAATGCAAAAGCAGAGCTCATGTCCCTACTGACAAGAGTTGAGGAGCTCAGCTGAAAGAAAGGACTTTTACTCAGCACATGTAAGACAAAGGTAATGGTCTTTGACAAGCACGGAACGAATTTCAGCAACTTCAATCTGAATGGGACACAACTGGAAGAAGTCAAAGAGTTTATCTACCTTGGGTTCATGATAACCACTGAGAATGAAACAATGCAAGAAGTGAAACACAGAGTCAGCATTGCAAGAACAGCAGTGCAGAAGTTGGATAAGACCTGGAAGAGCAGAGTGGTCAGCAAGGGGTTCAAGCTTCGACTAGCCCAATGCACTGCTTTTTCTGTTGCATCTTATGTAAGTGAATCGTGGATGATATCAAAGAGGGTGTAAAGCAAGATCGTCATGCGGTCAGACACAACGGCCTTGAGAAAGCCATCATACAAGGCAAAGTGGAAGGTGCCCGAGGAAGACCAAGAAGACGATGGCACACAGACATTGAGCAGTGGCTGGGATGCAGTCTGCACCTTGCTTCTCAACTGGTGAATGATTAGTTTATTATTAGTTTGTTAGTTTTGGTCTTTATTTCATTCTGTTAGTATAAAACATTCAATACAAACAAAGAAAAACCTCAAACATGAGAATAAAAAGGAGCAGAATGAAGAAAAATCTTCCAGAGTCTGCCCCTTTCTCACAAGATATTAATTAACTAAACACATAATACAAATAAACAAGAGCTGCAGGCCAACATGCCTTTTAACAACTCATTATTTCTTATTATCAAAAACAACCAACAAAACAAACAAAAGGTCCACATGTTAATTCACATTTTTCCACAAAACAAACATAGCAAGACTTAGATTAACACATTTCCCTGTATTTACTCAACATACTGGCTTTGATAGTTTTTTTGAAGATAAAATTTGATTGAGCTTCTTTGGTTTCTTTGTTCAGATTGTTCCATAAACTGATTCCTCTTACTGTAACACAGTGCTCCTTCAGTTTAGTTCTGAATCTTGGTTTTTTAAATATTTCAAATCCTTTTAAGTCAACAACTCTGGCACAAAACCATTAAGGCCACAGCAGCTCGTCTATAGCCACCTGATCGAGAGAGAGAGAGAGAGGCCATTGTAGGAATTTAAAATCAGGAAAAAGAAAAGGTTCTAAAAAAAAACAATTGTTTGGTGCCATATTTGGTGCTAGAGGGTTATATATTACCTCCAGCTAGTTCTGGGTCTACCCTGAGGTCTCCTCCTAGTTGGGCTTGCCAGGAAAAAACTCCACAGGAATGCAACCATGAGGCATCCCAATCAGATGCTAGAACCCCATTAACTGACTCTACTTTGAGATCCCTCTGGATGTCTGAACTCCTCACCCTTACTCTAAGACTGAGTCCAGCCACCATTCTGAGGCATCTCATTACAGCCGCTTCTATCTGCGATCTCATTCTTTGGGTCATTACCCATAGCCATTGGTGAGGGTTGGAACAAAGATGTGGCAGTAAACTGAGAGCTTTGCCTTGGGGCCTTACTTTGTCTTTACCACAACAGTTCATTACAAAGTCTGCAGCACTGCAGATGCTGCACTAATTCACTTGTCCATCTCTGGGTACATTTTACTCTCACTTGTGACCAAGACCCTGAGATACTTGAATCTTTTCACTTTGACTCACTCCTCACCTGGAGTGAGCATTTCACCTTTTTCCAGCAGAGAACCATGGCCTCAGACTTGGAGGTGCTGACCACACTCAACCATAAAATGCACTAATGCTTGCTGTAGGTCCCCAGCTGAACAAGCCAACAGAACCACACCATCTGCATAAAGCAGACAAAATTCTGAAATTTTCAGACTGAACACCTTCTTCCCCACAGCTTGCATCAACATTTCAACAACTCCTTAGATAATCAAACAACTGCCGTCGTATGGCTTCATCTAATTATTTCTACAGCCAGTAGACCAACCACTATAAATTTGCAAAACAGATTTGAAAGAGTTTGCATAGGAACATCCAGTATTGTCTTTTTGCATGCCATCCATAGACCACCATAGCACAGAGACTGCTCCAGTTAAAGTGAAAAATGATAGACTTTTCTCTAAGCTCATCTTGTTAGACCTCAGTGCAGCTTTTGACATCATCAACCATTAAACACGCCTACAGAGACTAAAATAATTACCTAGGATAGCAGGAACTGCTTTGAACTGATTGAAGTTATATTTAATCGATCAATATCAATTTGCACAAGGGTGACGCTGATCGACACCTCCAGACAATGACCACCATCATCATCAGCCTAGCAGCTGAGCAATTTGGGCCACCAGCTTAGGCGAGAACTGAAGAGCCTAAAGAGGAGGTTCGAGGAGGCAGGGGAGGAGGAGAGGGGACCTCTAGCAGAGCTGCCTAACATCCTCCGCAAGAAGCTCATGACCCTGAGGATAGCAGAATGGCACAGGAGAAGGAGGAAAAAGAGGCCCAGGAAGTGGGCTGCCTTCATAACGAATCCTTTCGGGTTCACAAAGCAGCTGCTTGGAAGAAGCAGTGAGGCCAGCTCACCTGCTCCAAAGCTGAGTTCGACTGCCACCTCAGAGACACCTTCTGTGACAGATCAAGAGAGCAAGATTTGGGCATCTGACAGCACCTGATTGACCCACCAGCACCAACTCTGGACTCTGGAAGGTGGTCAAAAAGGCCAGAGCAAGCTCAGCCCCAGGACCAAGTGGGGTACCTTACAGGTTTTCAAGGGCTGCCCAAAGTTACTCCACAGGAAGATCATGGTCATTGGGGGGGGGGGGGTTCTCAGCAGTGGCAGTTTGCAGAAGGGGTATGGATTCCAAAGGAGGAAGAGTCAAAGACCATCAACCAGTTCAGAATCATCTCTCTGCTCTGTGTTGAGGGAAAGATTTTCTTTAGCATTGTCGCCAGGCACCTGACCGACTACCTCCTGAGGAACTCATACATTGACACCTCGGTCCAGAAAGGAGGGATCCCGAAGGTGCCGGGGTGTCTGGACCACACAGGCGTGGTCACACAGCTGATCAGGGAAGCCCGGAAGAACAAGGGGGACCTGGTGGTGCTGTGGTTGGACCTCACAAACATTTTTGGGTCCATTCCCCCACAAAATGGTTGAGGAGACCCTGAGTGGGCACCACATCCCAGACAAGTTTAGAGACCAGACTACTACGATAGTTTCAGTCTGAGAGTCTCTGCTGGGTTTACAACATCAGACTGGCAAAGGCTGGAGAAGGGAATCATCACTGGATGCACCATTTCAGTGATCTTATTCACACTCGCCATTAACATGCTGGCGAATTCTGCAGAGGCCCAGTGCAGAGGTCCCCCCACCAAGTCGGGTGTCTGCCAGCCACCAGTTAGGGACTTCATGGATGATCTGACGGGGACAACACCACACGTCTGTTGTGAAATAACTTTATATGTGACTTTAAGGACAGAGACTCTGCACTCCAGTTGTCCTCCAATCCATGACTGTTTCACCTCTAAACGATTTATTGTCTGTAACACTCCATTTGGACCAGAGACTGGAAGAGCCAGGGACTTTTATTCTGTGGCAGGACCCTAAAACAGGACTGCTTTGGTTAAAAGCAGGATTCATAAGCCAAAGATCATCCATTAAGTCATTAAAGGGGGGAAGAACCACAGGTACTAACCTTACAGGACATGCAGTTTGACCTGCTGACATCTTGCCTGAAGGCAACTTACAACTGTGAGAATACTCCATTGTTTTAATGTTGACTCTTGTCATGGACCAACAGCGCCCCCTTGTGAAATAACTGGTGACAATCACCAGTGTGTCTTGGTTTATTCTCAGTTAATTAACTACCCCTGATTCAACCTTTCCAAAATTAGTTTAATTTGTTTAGTTAATCTTCAATAACCACACTATATACTTAAATATATCTGTTCAGTGTTCATAATTTCTCTCATTATTCCAAGCATCATTACAACTTTGCCATTTATTCTTTCTTAAGTTTTGTCATATAAAGTTTTAATAAACCCTTCTAAAATTTAAAGTTCTGTCTGCTGTGCTACTGTTTGGAAGGTTTGACATCCCTGTAAAGAGGACTTTCACTCAGATTCATGATACTGATTCAATTTAAAGGTTAGCTTTCATGAGCGTAAAGACTAACAATTAATAATACATCTGTTAAGAGATCACAGTCTTTTCCAAGCAATATATTGGTGGTGTCCCAATTCTAAAAGAGAAACCTTAGTTATGATATGAATATTAATTTTTATAATTAATGTCCATAAATATCAAACAAATTATTGCAGCACATCCCAGGGAGCAGGTGGATCCTGAAGGGCCTGGAAGAGATGACCACCTGGGCTCATGTTCTTCAAGCCAGCAAAGCCCAGATCTCTAGTGTTGAAGAAAGGAAAGGTCACCAACAAGTTCCACCTCACACTTGTCACCACCCAAATACCATCAACCACAGAGAAACCAGTGAAGAGCCTAGGAAAGGTGTTCGACTGCAGCCTGGAAGACATAGCAGCCATCCATGCTACCAACCTTGAACTGGAAGCCTGGCTAGCTGCAGTGGACAAGTCAGGCCTACCTGGCAAGTTCAAGGCCTGGGTATACCAACACGGCATTCTCCCCTGGATTCTCTGGCCCCTCCTGATTTATGGGGTTCCAATCTCCTCCATCAAGGACTTCGAGAGGAGAGTCAGCAGGTTTCTGCAGAAGTGGCTGGGTCAACCTCAAAGCCTGAGCAGCATTGCCCTGTATGGCCAGAACAACAAGCTGAAACTCCCCATCAGTAGCCTGAATGAGGAGTTCAAGGTGACCCATGCCAGTGCCTGCAAAACAGAGAATCAGAGGACCCAAAGGTCTCCCAGGCTGGGATTGAGGTGAGGACAGGGAGGAAGAGTGGGCCAGCATGATGGTTGGAATGCGGCAGCAGGGTGCCTGGACAAGATGGGAGCATGCAGTGGACCACAGAGTCTCATGGGCAGAGCTGTGGAGAGCAGAGCCCCATTTAATACAGTTCCTGATCCAGGCTTTCTACGATGTACTAGCAAGGCCATCCAAGCTGTTCAGATGGGGATTGGTGAAGTCACCGGCCTGCAACCTCTGCCCAAAGAGGGGGACCCTGGAACATATACTCAGCTGCTGTTTGAAACCCCTGTGTGAGGGGCGCTACCACTGGCGCCATGACCAATTCCTGAAAGTCATAGCAAACACCATCAACTTTGGAATTGGCCACTGAAAGCACCTCCGCCCAGTGAATAACACGATTGCTTTTGTCCCGGCTGGGGAGAAGCCACTATCAGCTGCCAGGGCTGTCTCAGCTGGCCTGCTAGCAACAGCACAAGACTTGAAAGCTGACCTTGGGAAGCAACTGAAATTCCTAGAACTCTGCTACAACACTGCAGCCTGACATGCTACCCATCTCAGAGCATCTCACAAGCAGATTGCTCCCTTGGAACTCACCGTACCCTGGGAGGACTGTATCGAGGAGGCCAATGAGAGGAAGAGGGCAAAATTTGCTGAGCTAGTGGAGGAGTGCCAGACCAATGGGTGGCGAGCACAGTGCAAGCTCATTGAGGTGGGATGCAGAGGGTTCGCTGGCCAGTTTCTCTGCAGGGTCTACAACATCCCGGGCATCACAGGGGCCAGTAAGTGAAGGGCCATCAAGGAAGCCACGAGGCAGCAGAAGTTGCCTCTAGGTGGCTGTGGATGAGGAGAGGAGAACCATCGGTGGGGTACCGCTACCTCGACACAAGCTGGGATCTGATCAACCCCAGCTGGGTCACCTGGGAGAGAGTGTATGATGTTGAAAGACCCGAAACACTCAGTGACCCCAGGTAACATCACTGAAGATGTGCCTCCTTCTCTTGTGCATCAAGTTGATGTATGTTACAAGTGTCCACACCAGTGCTAGCTACAGTGTTCCTTTCTATTTCCAGAAATGCATATTTTTTTCGCTTGCATCGATTTTTTAAAAACAATGTAATTTTTCAAGTAAAAAGAAAAACCTTCAATCAGTAAAGCTAATTTAACTATATGTCTTTATATTAATCTATATAAAGTTATGCAAACTAAATAACACTGAAGAGAAAAGTCAAATTTGTTTTTTATAGATACAGTATGCAACACTTTCACATATGTTTTTCTAAATGCAAATTAATTGGTCTATATTATAAAATGTATGTATTTTCTGGTTGGTCTTACATATTTTTTCTAGCCCTATAAACTTATTGAACTAGTTGCGGGTCTTTTTTATTTTTCTTTTCACTCGTGTCCAATTATAAATATAATTATCCTTTCTATTAAGTGGTTGGGCCAATGATGAATCTTATTTTCCATCTTCAAAATGTGATTGATCCAAAAGGTTTTTTTCTGTCTTACTTTACAACATGTTTCATCCGATAACTAATATACTAGCAGTTGTTGGAGGTGATGGTTTTGCCAGCATTTGCCTGTTAGGTTTTTGATAGTTTGTGAACGGAATAACTCAAAAAGTTATGAACATAATTTGATGAAATTATTAGGGAATGATGGTCAGAGCACAAGAAACAAGTGATTTGTTTTTGGTGGTGATCTGAATACAGATGCAGATCCAGGAATTTAAAAAATAATTTCTTAACATTCCGAAATAGTTATTTTCGACGCTTTTCTTAATAATTTAAAAAGTTCTAAACAGATTTCTTGACATTTTTATAAAATGTTAGTCATGGTGCAAGGGAGAAGTGTTTGAGTTTGGGTGGTAATCCAAATCCAGCTGTGGGTCCACAATTTTGTTCTAAGGATCTGATAACAGTGGGGAGTGATAGGATAGTTTTCCACATATTGGAGAGTATCTCACCCCACAGTTTTGGAAATCCCTTGGCAGAAATTTGTGCTCTTGGTGCCCTTCTGATTTTTATATGTAACCTCTTTACTTAAAAAAGTCACTAATGATCTTTCAATCATTTCATCTTGTCAGAGTCCTTTCTACAAGTGATATAAAACAATTATTAGTAAACATTTCAATCTCACCTAATCATGGGGTTTAAGTCAAATCTGATAAAAGTAGAGGATAACCATTATACTTCAGGGCTGCTGTACATTTTTATTAGAGCTGATATTTTATAAGATATCCTCACTGACACATGTTAAAATTCTTGATTTGATTCTTCCAAAAGTACCAACTAAAAATGAAATCCCTAATTTTCTCTTCTCCTTTTGTAATATACAACAAATAGCACCCTACATCTTGTACATCAACCTCTTTTCAGCTCTTTGTCCATGACATTTATTACCAGATTCACTCAGAGTTTGCTTTCATGTCTTTCCACAGATGCATATCCTAGAACAGAGGTGGTCTATACCTGGACCAAAGGGCCACAGCATTCAGTGGAAGTCCCACTTGAGTCCTCCAGTCTTGTTCAATATGATCTAATTGGCCAGACTGTCTCCAGTGAAATTATTAAATCCGTCACAGGTGAGGCTTGCATTTTGTTTTAGATTTTGACTTATCAGCTGCACATGTTCTTTCAAACCTCTGTAAACCAGTCCAGAAATGTGTCCCCTAACACATCATATATGTTATGTAGGAATAAATTTGCTCTAAACAAGTAAAATGACTAGAAACTATGCATGACCAGGATATAAATTAATCAGTGAAGAAGTTCACACCACTTGTTGGTTTCAGTTTTTCTGTTTAGACACACAAAATAGGGGGCTTAAACTAAGCAACTGGATTGCTAATACATAATCCTGTCACCCCTATATGACACAATGCAATAAATGCAGTAAGTGATTGTCCTTTAGAAAAGAAGGGGAACCACACCACACACAGCTGACAAACATTGTAAATCAATGGATATCAGAGCATGGACAGCAACCCCTCCTCCTGGCTTTCTAATCCACCTGTAGGTTTCTACTGCTTTGGTCACTGTGATCACTGCTCTAATTCCACCACTATTAAAGGATTAACACATTCACAGGCAAAAAATAAGATAAAGAGCCTCAGAAACTGCAGCAGCACCCATTTAGTGCGCTGTGATAATTTATTTGATATTTATGGACATTAATTATAAAAATTAATATTCATATAATGCTTAAAGTTTCCCCTAGAATTAAGATTATAATCAGGGCACCACTGAACAATGACTAAGGAAAAGATTAATGTGATCTCTTAACAGATCTATTTTTAATTATTAGCCTTTATGTTCATGAAAGCTAACATTTAAATTGAAACAATCTCATGAACCTGAGTGAAAGTTTTCTTTACAGGGATGTCAAACCGTCCCAACAGACCCCAGCAGACAGAACTTTAAATTTTAGAAGGGTTTATTAAAACTTTATATGACAAAACTTAAGAAAGAATACATGGCAAAGTTGTAATGATGCTTGGAATAATGAGAGAAGTTATGAACACTGAACAGATATATTTAAGTATACTGAGAGGTTACTGAGAATTAACTGAACAAATTAAACTAATTTTGGGAAGGTTGAATCAGGGGTAGTTCATTAATTGAGAAAAAACCAAGACACTCAAAACCCGTCTGAAGAGTTTAGAACTGCAGAGTCCTACTGTGATGTAGATTTCGAGTCGGATCGGGTTCTTATTGGTCCTGGCTGCCAAACTTGATGGAATTCTGTCTGGTCCAGAGAGGAGAGGTCCCAACCTGTGATGGTCCCGTAGTACAACCGGAGGTGTGATGTCTTAGGCTTGACTTCTGCAGGTTTGGTTGTCGGATGAACTGGAGCTTAGAGGTCTTGGTCAGCAGGATAAAAAGGATAATAAAAAAAAAATGTAAAAAACAAAAAAAAAAAGGGGGGGGGGATGATTTTCTTACCTATCTCAAAAATAGGCTAAATCGCTGGCCACACGATAATGCCTGCAAGGTAAATAAACAAGAATCGTGATTTGCTTTAAGGTAACGTCTTTAGAGAGTTACAGCTTGCTGGCTTATGGAGAAAACTGGCGGGCGCGTTACAAAAACTTATAAAAACAAAGGAAAGACGCAAAAAGGGGGATGAGACGTAGAGACAAGACAAGACTGAAGACAGAACAAGACTAAAGTAGATGCAGGATAAGACTAGCTCAGGAGTGGAGCTCCGCGGGAGTTTATTGTCTTGTTAAACTTCGGGGCGTTGTCACGTCGAGGAGGAATCATCTAAGGGGTATCAAACTTTTATCAACTTTTAATTAGGCTAAAACTTAAGTCGGACTTTGATAACCAGTCAATATAACCCACTTAAAAAGAAAGACAATTTCATAATGAATATTATGATACTAAACACTCATGGTAAGAACTGGTTAAGACTGGGGTGCAAGAATCTCTGTCCTTGAAGAGTTAAAATGTTATTTCACAAAGAGTGTTTAGTATCTGTGCAGAATGCGGGGTTAACAAGGTGACCTCTGAAAGCAAGAATATACAGACGTGGATAAAATTGTTGATACCCTTCCATTAAAGAAAGAAAAAACCACAATAGTCAGTGAAAAAAATTAAAATGGACAAAAGTAATAATAAATAAAAATTTACTGAAAATTAACTAAAGAAAATCGGACATTGATTTTGAATTGTGGTTCAACAGAATCATTTTAAAAACAAACTAATGAAACTGGCCTGGACAAAAATGATGGTACCTTTAACTTAATATTTTGTTGCACAACCTTTTGAGGCAATCACTGCAATCGGGTGATTTCTGTAACTCTCAATGAGACTTCTGCACCTGTTGTCACAGGTATTTTGGCCCGCTCCTCGTGAGCAAACTGCTCCAGCTGTCTTAGGTTTGAAGGGTGTCTTCTCCAGACTGCATGTTTGCCATTTACTCCAAAATGGTTGCACATCCAGCTGCTATAGGTGTTCTACATGTTGGTAGAGCTTATCTGACACTGGCTTGAGGGCAGTGAAGTAGCATGATGAGGCTTGTGACACCAGACCATCTGCACCTTGGAGGATCCCATGTACAGTCGGCCCCAAACAGAAGTAGTGGCTGTGCTTTATTTAAGTCATGCCCCTCAGATGGCGATAGCATTTCTGAAGAGCAGCCACAGAGCTAACTGATTTGATGAGAAAGTGTCTTCAATCAAGTACTGTTTGGTGGGCTGTGTCAGAGAGGCCATATAGAAGACTGAAGATCCAGTAAGGCAGGTCACTTTTTGGCGAATGGTCCAAAGGGCAAGTGACTCAGTCTTGCCTCTGAGTCCCAAGTGTCTCACATCAGCTGGCAGTATAATAGTACGTTAAGCTCCATCGTCCAAGATTGCATAAGTTTAAATTGACTTACTCCTGTGGCTGATGATGATTGGTGCCAACTTGAGGTACACCAGCCTTTGCTCTCTGGGACTAGCAACCATGGCATGATCCTTTGGAGTGATTAGATAGACACAGGGGCCTGGTTTGGCAATGACATGAGGTACCCTGAGGTTAATCTCCTGGCATCCACTGCATGCTTTCTTCAAAGTGCAGGCCTCTATCTAGCTTGTGGTTAGTCCAACCACAATGCATCACCGCTAACCATCCGTGATTCACCTTTCGATCTCAGGCAAGTGATGGATGATGTCTGGACACTGTGAAAGGTAGTGCTCAGCATTCTTACAGAAGAGACACATCCTCCTAAACTTCTGCTGCTCAGCCTCTGACCGGCTGTTTTCTGCGGGCTGGCAGGAGGGACAGGGAATGAGCCCTGTGTTTTGCTTGTCCTCTTTAGCAAACTCTGTCCGCTGGTAGGAAGACTGCAGCCATTGTGCACGGGCACTTTCAATGTCGTCATGGAAGGTGGCAGTATAAGGCATAAAGATTCTTCTCTTCTCTTCGAGCTTTGCTTTCAGATGCTGATGTTCTCTGTGTATCCATGGCACTGTAGTGGGTGAAGTAATCCGCCTTGAAGGACCAGTATTGAAGATTGACCTCTGTGTTGTTATTTGAAATAGTGCTGGGACACTTCATTCACTAAGATACTCTGGCCAGAGAGTAAGCACAGACACACAGTTCACAGTTCAGGGGCCTGTTGCACAAAACCAAGATAAGGGATTAAGCCGGGATAAATGGTTATCCTGGATCAATATTACCTGTGATCTGGTTGTACAAAAGTGGGATGGGGGAAGTGCGATATGTTTTGACACAAGTTACCATGGAGATTTATTCTGTGGAGCTAGCCTGCTCCAGACCAGGCTAAATTCCAGGATTTATTTAATCTCATCCCTTATCTCAGTCAGCAGTCTCCACAAACACATCATTATCACATTCAACCAGACCCACTGTCATTATTTAAACAATCAATGCAATCATTGTAGATAAATTATGATTTTAGATGATTTTTCAATCATTAGATAAGAGTTATCCATAGACTATATAAAAAATGCACATCCCATATAAGTAAAAAAATTAAGAGTAACATGATGTTCCTTTATTGAATAAGGATCAATAAGAGCAGGTAAACCATCAGCTCTTTTAAAACTGAAGTGACACGGTGTTCAACAAGATAGAAAGCACGGAATAAATGCACATTCAAAGGTCTGTATATAATCCACCACGCATGTCTGCACACTGAATAAAATGCATTTGCATTTAACTTAAATTACGGCATGCATACTATCTTAAATAATTCAAGTCATATTGGTCTCTGATCAGCCGGCCACTGTCGTCATGCGGTCAATGTGTGAGGGCACTCTGGGGGTCTCTCCTTCCTCAGGCAGAACACATTGAGGAGGACAGCACAGGCCACAGGAATGTCACCTGCCCTGTCTGGACTGAAGCTCAGGTGGTGGAGACGGTGAGAGCGTGCCATTAGGAGGCCAAAGGTCATTTCTATTCGGGTCCTTGTCCTGGCATGGGCATGATTGTATGGCTGCCGTGCTCCCTGAGGGTCTGTAAACAGTGTTAGGAGACAAGGCTGGCAGGCATACGCTCTGTCCCCCAGTAACACACCTGAGAATTCAGCTGTTAAAAAAAAAAATATCATCATAACCTCAGAAATAGAGATACATTCTTGACACAGCCATGATATTAAAAGTGGTTATCAATAGAGGATTTGTTGCTCACCTAGTTATAGGTGCAGGTCAATTTGCCACAACATTGTTGATCAGGCAGTCAGCATTGCAGACCACCTGAAACTATGAGTTGTAGACTATTAATCCACTCCATGCACAACACAAGGAGTGCACAGCGTTCGTTAAATGACAATATCAAAAAGTCATGTTCACCTGAACATTAATGCTGAAACGATTGTGTTTAGGACCCAAATGCAGTACTCAGGCGCTCAGGAACAGTTTGTAATGACCTTTAATTTCACCACAGCAAACAAGGTATGCAGTAGGCAGAGTATACACAGGATACAGTTTGTTCTTCAGGCTCAAGGCCTGACACAGTCTCTGGGGCTCTGACGAGAAGCAGCCTACTTCAGGCGGCACTACTGATCAGGATACACAGACAGAAGCTTGTTGTCAGGAACAGGAGAGGTAGAGTCGGGAGCGGGGATCGAACCCGCGATCTCAGGAACAGGAGCCGGTGACGTTGTCCTCTCGGCCACACCGCAGCCACACACACTTTCCGCCACACAGAGTCTTAAAGGCGAATCGGGCTCTGACTCACCCGATCTTTTGAAGCAGGAAGTGACGTAACCTGTCGATGACCAGACGACCACCACAGATCAGGAGCCGCAGACAGAAACTCGCTGTCAGGAACAGGAAGCGGGGTCGTAAGCCGAAGATCAGTCAGCGAAGGCGGCAGTACCGTTGGGGAGCAGACTGAAACTCGTCGTCAGGAACAGGAAGCAGGGTCGTAAGCCGAAGATCAGTCAGCGAAGGCGGAGGCACCGTTGGGGAGCAGGCAGAAGGATAAACGAGGCCAGGCGGAGGAGTCGTAACCAGACGAGCAGGCAGATACCAGAAACGCTGAGGCAGAGCACGAGGTTGGGGACAGAAGGCAGGTGAGTTTACCGGGAGGCAGACGAGAAGAGCTGGTCAGGGACAGGCAAAGTCGGCACCAGGAGATCAGGCAGGGAATGAACGCTGGAAAGTCTCGCATAACGCTGAAGAACAATCTGGCAGTGAGTGAGAGTTCTGGTGAGGCTTATATACAGGATTTGATTGTAATGAGCTGCAGCTGTGTAGACAGGTGAGCGGAGTTGAGCTGATGAGGTGGGCGTGGCTGGCAGGTAGAGTGGAGCAGAGGGAGGGTGAGTGGAAAAACACAGCAGCAGTGACAGAAGGGGAGTGAGAGACAGGAACTGTGACAGAACCCCCCCCTCAAGGGACGGCTCCTGACGTCCCAAACAGCCACAGAGGAGCCGGGTGGGTGGAGGGGGCCTGGAGGAGGGCTAGAATTCTTCGGAGGCTTCTGTCCCAGCGCCCTCTTCCACAGAGGGAGAACTGTCCCCCTCAGAGGCTGAGCCCAAGTCATCCTCCTCAGATACCGATGCCCCAGATGCAGGAGGAGACTGAGGGTCGGTGATGGGGCCCCTTCGTGCCGAGACGGTGTTAGAGGGCTGGTCAGGGTGTAAACGATGAAAAGCCTCAATGAGTCGCGCATCCAGGATCTGACGGGCTGGAACCCATGACCGCTCTTCCGGACCGTACCCCTCCCAGTCGACGAGGTATTGCAGGCCCCTCCCACGACGACGAGTGCGTAGCAGGCGGTGCACCGTGTAAGCAGGGGCCCCGTCAATGATGCGAGGAGGTGGAGGCGGCTGGGAGGCAGGCTGCAAGGGACTCTCTCGGAATGGCTTGACCCTGGAGACATGGAAGGTGGGATGAATCCGCATGGTGCGGGGCAGCTTGAGCCGAACCGCCACTGGGTTTACAACCCTCTCGATGGGGAATGGACCGATGAACTTGGGGGCCAACTTCCTCGATTCCACCCTCAGAGGAAGATCCCGGGTTGACAGCCACACCTTCTGTCCCACTTGGTAAGGGGGGGCCTGGGAGCGGCGACGGTTGGCGGCTGTCGAATAGCGATCTGCGGCTCGTAGAAGTGCAGACCTGGCCTGTGTCCAGGTCCGGCGGCAGCGGCGGATGAAGGCCTCCACTGATGGGCAGACGGTTTCCTTCTCTTGGGCAGGAAACAGGGGAGGCTGGAAGCCATAAGCACACTGGAAAGGGGAAAGTCCAGTGGCGGAGCTGATGAGGGTGTTGTGGGCATATTCCACCCACAGCAGTTGTGTGGACCAGGAGGCAGGGTGCTTGGAGGCCATGCAGCGGAGCGCCGTCTCCATCTCTTGATTTATCCTCTCGGACTGACCATTGGACTGAGGATGAAATCCAGAAGACAGGCTGGTGGAGGCTCCCAGGAGGCGGCAGAATTCCCTCCAGAAGGCCGAGGTGAACTGGGGGCCTCGATCGGAGACCACGTCGGACGGGAGGCCGTGGAGCCGGAACACATGTTGTAGAACCAGCTCAGCAGTCTCTTTAGCCGATGGGAGCTTGGACAGGGGCACGAAATGAGCCATCTTGCTAAAGCGGTCCACTACTGTCAGAATGGTGGTGTTGACTCCAGACAGTGGCAGCCCAGTAACAAAGTCCAAAGAGATGTGAGACCATGGACGATGAGGCACAGGCAGGGGTTGCAGGTGGCCAGCAGGGGCCTGCCGTGGAGCCTTGTTTAGGTTGCAGACTGGGCAGGCGTTCACAAAGTCCCTGGTGTCCTCATCCAGGGTGGCCCACCAGAACCGTCGTTGCAGAACCTCTTTAGTACGTAGAATTCCAGGGTGGCAGGTGAGTCGAGAGCTGTGGGCCCACTGCAGAACCTCTGACCTCAACTCCTGAGGAACGAAAAGGCGGTCTTGGGGGCAGGAGCTGGGCCCCGGCTGGTCCTCCAACGCCGCTCTAACCCGCTCCTCCACCTCCCAGGTGAGAGCGGCTATCAGACAGGAAGCGGGGAGGATGTTATCTGGACTGGAGGGACCCTCCTCCCCGACCATGAACTGTCGGGATAGGGCGTCAGGTTTTACGTTGCGGGAGCCTGGCCGATAGGAGAGGGTGAAGCTGAATCTGGCGAAGAACAGAGCCCACCTGGCCTGACGAGAGTTCAGTCTTTTGGCCGAGCGGATGTACTCCAGATTCTTGTGATCGGTCCAGACGAGGAAGGGGGTTTTGGTTCCCTCCAACCAGTGGCGCCACTCCTCCAGCGCCAGCTTCACCGCCAACAGTTCCCGGTTCCCGATGTCGTAATTCATCTCCGCCGGAGACAGACGCCTGGAGAAGAAGGCGCAGGGGTGTAGTTTCTGGTCCTTGGCAGAACGCTGAGAGAGGACGGCCCCCACCCCCACGTCAGAAGCGTCAACCTCCACTACGAACTGTCTCTCGGGGTCGGGGATTAGGAGAATGGGGGCTGAGCTGAATCGCCCCTTCAGGTGCTGAAACGCCTCCTCAGCAGCCGGTGTCCATCGGAACAAGACTTTGGAGGAGGTGAGGGCGGTGAGAGGTGCTGCCACCGTGCTGTAGCCCCGGATGAACCTCCTATAGAAATTAGCGAACCCCAGGAAGCGTTGCAACTGCTTGCGAGATTCCGGGACGGGCCAGGAAGTGACGGCTGATACCTTAGCAGGGTCCATCTCCATGCGGTCCCGGCCAATGATGTACCCCAGGAAAGAGACAGAGGAGGCGTGGAACTCGCATTTCTCGGCCTTGACAAACAGAGAGTTCTCTAACAGGCGTTGCAGCACCGTCTGGACGTGGTGAACGTGCTCTTGCTTGGACCGGGAGAAGATCAGGATATCATCTAGGTAGACGAACACGAACTTGTTGAGCATGTCTCGTAAAACGTCATTGATTAGGGCCTGGAACACGGCTGGGGCGTTGGTGAGCCCAAAAGGCATCACCAGGTATTCGTAGTGGCCAGTGGGGGTGTTGAAGGCTGTCTTCCACTCATCGCCCTCGCGGATCCGAACCAGATGATAGGCGTTGCGAAGGTCCAGCTTGGTGTAGATGGTGGCCCCTTGGAGCAGCTCGAAAGCTGAAGCGATGAGTGGGAGAGGATAGCGGTTCTTTACCGTGATGTCATTCAGCCCTCTGTAGTCGATGCAGGGTCTCAGGGAGCCGTCCTTCTTGTCGACGAAGAAGAACCCTGCCCCCGCAGGGGACGAGGAGGGTCGGATGATTCCGGCGGCCAAGGCGTCGCGGATGTAGGTCTCCATGGCCTCCCTTTCAGGTGCGGACAGGGAGTAGAGGCGACCCTTGGGGGGAACAGAGCCAGGAAGGAGGTCGATGGCGCAGTCGTAGGGCCGATGAGGGGGCAGAGAGGTGGCCTTAGCCTTGCTGAACACCTCCCGGAAATCGTGGTAGTCAGGAGGCACCATGGAGAGGTCAGAAGTGGAACAGGAGCTGGCAGACGGTGTAGGGGCCACTGCCGGCCTGAGGCAGATCTGTTGACAGGAGGGGCTCCACCCCAAGATGGACCCCGTGGACCAGTCTATATGGGGGTTATGACGACGGAGCCAAGGGTAGCCGAGGATCAAGGGAAGGTTGGGGGATCTCAGGATATGAAACCGGACGGTTTCATGGTGTGTGCCGGACAGGAGCATCGAGATGGGGGTGGTTTGATGAGTGACGGTCCCTAGGAGATGACCATCCAGAGCGCTGGCCGGCATGGGGCGAGGGAGAGGACTACGACCGATGTCCAGCTGACGGACCAGTTCCTCGTCTATCAGGTTGACATCTGCCCCTGAGTCGATGAAGGTGGCGAGGGTATGAGACCCCCCCTCCAACAGGAGTTGGACGTGAAACAGAGGTCTTGGGTTGGGGGCAGAGTTCTGGAACTGGCTCAGCAGAATGCCCCCTCTTACTGCTGAGCCCTCCCCTTTTACTGGACACCGGGAGACAAAATGGCCGACCTGGCCACAGTAAAGACAGAGATTTCCCTGGCGTTGTCGCTCTCGCTCCTCCGGTGTTAGGCTGGTCCGCCCCACCTGCATGGGCTCCGCCCCCCCATGCATGGGTTCAGAAGGGAGGACAGGAGTGGCTGGGAACCCACGTTTACGGACAGGAAGTCGGTGCACACCTCCCTCGCGTCGTTGTTCCCTCCTCCTCGCTTGAATCCGCCTGTCTAGCCTCGTGGTCAGCTGAATGAGTCCGTCCAAGGAGCTGGGGAGGTCGAACGAGACCAGCTCATCCTTCACATAAGGAGCTAGTCCGTTGAGGAAGGCGTCACATTGGGCGGCAGCATTCCAGTCACTGAGAAGAGCCCGGGTTCTGAAGTCTATGGCGTAGTCAGAGACTGTTCGATCCCCCTGCCTCTGACTCATGAGTCCCCCTGAAGCATCAGGACCCTGGGAAACGGGTCCGAACACCTTGCGAAGCTCCTCAGAGAATGCCTGGAAAGAGGCGCAGGCTGGTGTGCCTCTCTCCCACTCAGCCGTTCCCCACAGACGTGCCCTACCAGTGAGGTGGTTGATGGCGAAGGCGACTCTAGCTCCCTCAGTGGCGAAGGTATGGGGTTGTAGGGCAAACAAAATTGAACAGTTTGTCAGGAAAGGGTTGCAACCCTCTGGATCCCCGGCGTAGCGCTCCGGCGCCCCCACCCGGGGCTCAGATGCAGTGCTAGATGACGGCCCCGGGGTCGGAGGAGGAGGGGCTGGCGCCGTGGCAGGAGCGGTGTGCTGAGTCATGGAGACCGCCATCTGTTGTACCTGGGCGGCTAGCGAGGTTAGCGCTCGTTCCAGAGCAGTCGCTGACTGATGGGCCTCTGCTGCGTTGGAGGCTAACTGAGCCTCATGCTGCTGGAGCATTCCCTCCACCCAAGCTAGGCGAGAATGAGGTGTAGCGGTGTCTGCTGGGTCCATTTCTGGCCAGATTGTACTGAAACGATTGTGTTTAGGACCCAAATGCAGTACTCAGGCGCTCAGGAACAGTTTGTAATGACCTTTAATTTCACCACAGCAAACAAGGTATGCAGTAGGCAGAGTATACACAGGATACAGTTTGTTCTTCAGGCTCAAGGCCTGACACAGTCTCTGGGGCTCTGACGAGAAGCAGCCTACTTCAGGCGGCACTACTGATCAGGATACACAGACAGAAGCTTGTTGTCAGGAACAGGAGAGGTAGAGTCGGGAGCGGGGATCGAACCCGCGATCTCAGGAACAGGAGCCGGTGACGTTGTCCTCTCGGCCACACCGCAGCCACACACACTTTCCGCCACACAGAGTCTTAAAGGCGAATCGGGCTCTGACTCACCCGATCTTTTGAAGCAGGAAGTGACGTAACCTGTCGATGACCAGACGACCACCACAGATCAGGAGCCGCAGACAGAAACTCGCTGTCAGGAACAGGAAGCGGGGTCGTAAGCCGAAGATCAGTCAGCGAAGGCGGCAGTACCGTTGGGGAGCAGACTGAAACTCGTCGTCAGGAACAGGAAGCAGGGTCGTAAGCCGAAGATCAGTCAGCGAAGGCGGAGGCACCGTTGGGGAGCAGGCAGAAGGATAAACGAGGCCAGGCGGAGGAGTCGTAACCAGACGAGCAGGCAGATACCAGAAACGCTGAGGCAGAGCACGAGGTTGGGGACAGAAGGCAGGTGAGTTTACCGGGAGGCAGACGAGAAGAGCTGGTCAGGGACAGGCAAAGTCGGCACCAGGAGATCAGGCAGGGAATGAACGCTGGAAAGTCTCGCATAACGCTGAAGAACAATCTGGCAGTGAGTGAGAGTTCTGGTGAGGCTTATATACAGGATTTGATTGTAATGAGCTGCAGCTGTGTAGACAGGTGAGCGGAGTTGAGCTGATGAGGTGGGCGTGGCTGGCAGGTAGAGTGGAGCAGAGGGAGGGTGAGTGGAAAAACACAGCAGCAGTGACAGAAGGGGAGTGAGAGACAGGAACTGTGACAAATGCTGTTGAAAGGATTTCCTATCCACAAAATCCCCAGAGCCAGCTCTGCATGTACACAAAAACTCGTGCACACTTGCATACATATAATCCAACAGCATAGGGGCATGGAGCAAAAGGAGCAAATGTGAACTTTCAATTTAAATTTCAGTTTCAGTTTCACATGCAATTCAACTAATTCGTAATCAGGACACAACTACATTTTCGGTGATGTTAATTAACTTACTTGGATTATTGTGATGTTACAGCGGAGTATGGAGTGTGTATTAGTGCACTACTTACACATTCAGGCGGTCTGCAGTGCTTTGCCATGCTTTCTGTCATTGCTGTATTACCGTGGCGCTGTTCCCTCTATTTTTAATTAGGTCTTTTACCTCCTCATACGCCTCCATGGGGACTTCCTGCTCTAATGGAGAGAAGCACGCCGCTGTTGTTGTCACGGTGAATCCATGATTCTGTGATCGATCGCGGGGTCTGTTTAAGGAATTGCATGTGCGCACTGATCCAGGATTGGTTTCACCTGGCTTGATGAATCTGTGTGCTCTCATCCTCGCTTGTTTTTTCTGTGCAACCAATTAAGCCTGGACCCTCTTGTTTTGGATTCGATGAGACCGGCTTAGTCATTTATCCTGGATGTCTAAATCCTACTTTCGTGCAACAGGCCCCTGCTCTTCTTATCTCTCCTTTAGTAGCAGCAATACAACAACAATAGCAGGAGGTATGGAGAATGATGAACGAGGAGTGTGAAAAGATGAATGACATGGAGTTAAACAGTCACAGATCAGGATCTCAACAGTATGGGTTGACAGTGTATGATATTTCTGTAAATAATAGTAAAAAGAAGGCACGGAAATTAGAAAAAATGTCTACCAGACATAAATACAGTATTAATCTTGCTATTTAGCCTTAGCAGTGCAATATGAAGGAACTTGTGTTCTCTGTCACATAAGCAACTATGCAATTCACGAGATGTTCATATCTAAACAAACGCTCATTAAATATAACCAGCAAGCTGACAATACACTTACTTCTTCAAGAACGCATCACAGCCAACTTAAAGATACTTTAAAAGAGACTCCTCCTAAGACGTTTGCAGTAATTTCCGCTGCCCACTTAAGTATCTAAATGAAAACTTCCCAAACTGCTTTCAATACAACACAAGAAAAAACACAAGAAGTTTATGACAATTGCACTTCAACTTAATACAGCTATATTAATCAACATCAGTCCCCTCCATCTTATTATCATTATAGATGTTGATTAATATAAGAACAATCTGTCTATCCATGGTTGTTATTGTTTATACCACCATTATTACTACCTACAAGTATATAAAGAGGAGTGTTAAGGAACTGATCCTAAGTGTTTTAAAGGTTGGACCCAAAAGCTTCAAAGATGGAGGCAGAGAAGAAGGTAAGTATCCCAGCAGTTCACGAAGCATGCAGTCAAAAAAATCACAAAAGGCAAAAACTCCAGAGCGGAGAAAAAAGGCTTAAAGCCAGCATGGGATATTTAAGAGGAGCAAACGGCCTGAACAAACCATGTAAGGGGTGGAAATCCAAGGTGAAGGAGTCCACGAGCCCATCTTATAGTGAGCGTTGATTAAGAGAACAGGAATCAAGTGTGCGGTTGCTCCGGAACCACGCTCACCGCTCGAGCAGCAGAGAGCAGGGAAGCAGTGAGGGAGGGGAAGATGAGGACAGAGAGGGAGGAATCCTCACAGTACCCCCACCCACCCCCCCCACCCCCCCCCACCCACCCACCCCCATGGACATCTCCTGACGTCCTGCCCGGCTTGTCAGGATGCACCGAGTAGAAGTCTCGCAGGAGGGACTCATCCAAAATGAGCTTACTGGAGATCCAGGAACACTCCTCACGGCCATACCCCTCTCAGTTGACCAGGTATTGGAACCCACGCCCCCTGGGCCTGACATCCAGGATCTTGGAGACGGAGAACGCCGGGTGGTCGTCGATGAGCAGGGCTGGAGGGGGCTTGGCCGGAGGGCTGAGCTCGCTGGTAGTCACAGGTTTCAGGAGGGAGACGTGGAACATGGGATGGATTCTTAGGGATGCTGGTAGTTTGAGTCTCAGAGCACAGTTGTTAATAACTTTTTCAACAAGAAATGGACCAATGTAACGTGGAGCAAGCTTACTGGATTCAACTTGGAACGGGAGATCCCAAGAAGAGAGCCACACCATTTGTCCTGGCTGGTAGACTGGAGCAGGAGAGTGATGTCCGTCTGATATCCTCTTGTTCCTGTCAGCAGAGGTTGAGAGGGCCTTCCTGACACTCCTCCACACCTCCTTTATCCTCTGAAGATGCTCACCAACAGAGGCAACCATAACTACAGCCTCCTGTTCAGGGAAGAGGGGGGGTTGAAAACCGTAGCAAGCCTGAAAGAGTGACATACCTGTAGCTGAGCAGGAGAGGGAGTTGTGGGCGTATTCAATTCAGGGCAGATGGTCACTCCAGGAGGCGGGATGATGAGCGGCTACACAGTGGAGAGCGCTCTGAAAATCTTGATTTGCCCGCTCAGCCTGGCCATTGGTCTGGGGATGGAACCCTGATGACAGGCTGACTGCTGCACCCAGGGCCTTGCAAAACTCCTTCCAGACACGAGAAGAGAACTGAGGGCCTCGGTCAGACTCGATGTTACTGGGGATACCATGTAGTTTGAAAACATGCAATCCCAACAAGTTTGTGAGAATGACAGAGTTACCTTGAGAGGGAGGAAGTCCAGTGATGAAGTCGACAGCGATGTGAGACCAGGGCCGGTTAGGGATAAGCAAGGGGTGCAGTAGTCCAGCCGGGGATTTGTGGGAGGATTTACCTCGGGCACAGACTGAGCAGGCAGCAACAAACTCTCGGGTGTCTCGAGCCATATTAGGCCACCAAAAGACTTGTCAGAGGAACTGGAGGGTGTGGTTTGCCCCTGGGTGGCAGGTGAGTTTAGAGGAATGGGCCCACTGCAGCACCTCTGAACGAGTGGTATCCGACAAACAGTCGAATCAGGGTTCCATTGCCAGGATCTGGATGGTTCTTCTGAGGCTCCTTGACGATTTGTTGTATTTCCCAGTGAGCAGCTCCGAGGATGGAGGCAAGGGGAACAATGGGGGAGGGTTCGGATGACTCAGAAGGGGGAGAGAAAACTCTAGAGAGAGCGTCAGGCTTAGTATCCTTGGAACCAGGCCGATAAGAGATGGTAAAGTTGAACGTACTGAGGCAAAGAGACCATCTAGCCTGATGGGGATTTATCCTCTTTGCAGAGAGTAGATAGGTGAGGTTTTTGTGATCAGTCCAGATGATGAAGGGTTGTTCTGAACCCTTGAGCCAGTGTCTCCACTCTTGAAGAGCCCCTACCCCTACAGCCAGCAGCTCCCTATTGCCCACGTCATAGTTCCTTTCAGCTGGGGAAAGACGGCAAGAGAAAAAGGCGCAGGGGTGAAGCTTTTGGGTCAGAGGGTCTCACTGGGAGAGGATAGCTCCAAGGCCAGAATCAGAGGCGTCAACTTCCACAATGAACTGGTGAGAAGGGTTGGGGTGAAGGAGTATGGGGGCTTTAGTGAATAGTTCTTTAAGTTTCTGAAAGGCGGTTTCAGCCTCAGGAGACCAGAGGAAAGAGATGTTCACTGAGGTGAGCTTAGTGAGAGGGGCAGCCACCAGTCTCTGATGAAAGGACGATAGAAGTTAGCAAAACCCAGAAACCGTCGTAACTCTTTGTGAGAGGAGGGAGTGGGCCTTTCAGCAACAGCTTGAATTTTCCCTGGGTCTGGGCGGAGTTGGCCAGCCTCGACTATGTAGCCGAGAAAGTTGACAGAGGGGGTGTGAAACTCGCATTTCTCAGGCTTTACAAACAGTCTGTTTTCCAAGAGGCTTTGGAAGACCAGACGAACATGTTGCTTGTGTTCCTGGAGAGAGCGGGAGAAGATCAGGATATCATCCAGATAGATGAAAACAAACTGGTTGAACATGTCTCTGAAACGGTCGTTCATCAAAGTTTGGAAAACAGTGGGGGCGTTAGTGAGTCCAAAAGGCATTACCAGGTACTCGAAGGGGCCCGGAGGTGTATTAAAGGCCGTTTTCCACTCATCGCCTTCTCTGATCCGGATAAGGTGGTAAGCATTTCTGAGATCCAGTTTGGTGAAGATCTTGGCATGGCAAAGAGGTTCAAAAGAGGGGCTGATGAGAGGGATGGGTGATTTGTCTTTAACAGTGATATCATTGAGACCCCGGAAATCGATACATGGCCTGAAGGAGGTATCCTTCTTTTCAATGAAGAAAAAACCAGGGCCGAGGGGAGAAGAAAAGGGGTGTATGAGACCAGCTGCCAAAAATTCTGAGATATAAGCCTCCATGGCTTCTTCTTCAGGGCGAGAGAGGTTATAAAGACGGCTGGAAGAGAGAGGAGCACCAGGGAGGAGATTGATAGCACAATCATAGGGATGATGAGGTGGTAGGGTGCGTGCCAGATCCTTACTGAACACAGGGGCCAGGTCATGATACGTTAGAGGAACGTGGGACAAATCTGAAGGGGAGTAGTTAGGGCTGGTTGATATGGATTCTGGTGTGGCTGAATGCAGGCAGAGAGAGTGACAATTTGAGCTCCAACTAACAATAGATGAGCTGTTCCAATTAATATGGGGACTGTGAAGTTTGAATCAGGGTAGGCCGAGAATTAGAGGTGAGAAGAGAGAGGGAATAACAAAAAACTTAATCCTCTCTCTATCACTCTCTCTATTACCAGAGAGTAGGAGTGTTAGAGGGATGGTGCTGTGGGTGACTGAGGTGATTTTACAGCCATCGAGAGCATCAACTCTCTTAGGTTGGGGCAAGGTCTCAACAGGGATATTGTGCTTTTTGACAAAGTCCTCGTCAATGAAATTATCATCAGCTCCAGAATCTAAAAACACAGGGGCTTTAACAGAATTCTGGGACCAGAACAGCATGGAGGGGAAAGAAATCCTTTGTGAAGAGCTGGGGGAAGTGGAGGTCTGACTCACCATTACACTCTCCGTTAATGATGAGTCCGGTCTTTTGGCTGATTGGGGCAAGAAGGAAGGGAATGAGTGCTCTCTCCGCAGTACATGCACAGATTTTCCTCCAGACATCTCTGTCTTTCTTTAAAACTTAGTCGAGTCTTGCCCAGTTGCATGGGTTCTTCCGGAGCAACAGGGGGAGCCAGAGCACTAGAAGGGGGCAGAGCAGGAACCGGAACAACAAAAGATCCCTCCTGGCCAGAAGGGGGAGCCGTCCGGCAAGACATCACTGCTCTTTCCCTAGTTCTCTCTCTCAGTCGATTGTCTAATTTAATACACAAAATCAATAAATCGGGAAGAGTTTGAGGTTCATCCCTAGTAGCTAATTCATCCTTTAACTCCTCGGATAACCCCTTAACAAAAATAGCCTTCAGAGCCTGTTCATCCCACCCACACTCATGTGCCAAAATGTGAAAATCTATGGAATAAGTAGCTACAGATTGAGTCTCCTGGGGAAGAGAAAGGAGCCGTTTAGTTTATTTAGCATTTACAGCTTCCCTAGTTTTAAAGACTTTGATCATATAATCCACTATGTCCAACCAAATTTCCAAATCTATTCCAAATCCAGGAATTATCTCTCTACATAGTATTTTTGCTACTGTCAATGCATCTGGATGTGTAACTGGAAATATTGCTGTTTATTTTGAAAATGAGTCTATTATAGCTCAACAGTTTTTTTCAATTGGAATTGATTTAATCGTATAAAGTCTATGAGTATTGCCTCAAATGGATATTCTGTTTGTGGAACATGTTGAACATGCAAAGCAAATATTTTTTGGATTAACTTGTAAATCAGTAGGTTGTAAAGTTATGTGATACTATAGTAATCGTCCCTCCTGTTGAGACATGGCAAGGTCATGGCTCAATATTGCTGCCCATCTGTACCGACTTTTGGTGAGATTGGTTTGTTTTCTGGTCAAATGTAGATTCTGTCTTTTAGTGTAGCTCTTTTTGATATCCCTAAGTCTTTTTCTTCTTTAGGTAAGGATTGTTGCATATCCCTTGGGATGTCTGTGTCAGTGTGTTGTTCTTTGGCTGATAACATTGTAGTGTGTGTCTGAACTTTCAGAGTTAGTGGATGAAACAGAACAATAGTTGCTGAGGCTTGCACCGCCATTGATCCTGCAATTACAGCTTGTCCGCAGTGTGGTAGAGCAAAAGCTACAGAACTTATTTAGAAGAATAGTATGCAATAGGTCTGTATTTATCACCATGTTTTTGTAGTAATACAGAAGTCATAAACCTATTTTTACAATCTACATTTTTGACTGAAGTTGCAATTGGAGAAACAGGTTTTCTCAGGGAGACACCAGGGGCCTGTTGCACAAAACCAAGTTAAGGGATTAAGCTGGGATCTCTTGGTTATCCTGGATAAACTAATCCATGATGTGGTTGAACAAAAGTGGTACCCCACTTTTGTGCAACCACATCATGGGGGAAGTGGGATATGTTTTTACATATGTTACCATGGAGATTTATTCTGTGGAGCTAGCCTGCTCCAGACCAGGCTAAATTCCAGGATTTATTTAATCTCATCCCTTTTCTCAGTCAGCAGTCCCCACAAACGGAACCAATAAATATTCCACTGCCCTCCACACATCGTTATCACATTCAACAAGACCCATTGTCATTATTTAAACATTTGTAATCATTTATTGCAATAATTTTAGATAAAATTATGATTTTATATGATTTTGCAATCATTAGATAAGAGTTATCCACAGAACATAAATAAAATGCACATCCCATATTAGTTAAAATAAAAGTCAGACAGTCAGATGGTGTTTCTTTATTGAATAAGGATAAATCAGAGCAGGTAAACCATCAGCTCCTTTAAAACTGAGGTCACACAGTGTTCAACAAGACAGAAAGCACAGAATCAAAAGCATATTATAAAACACAAGAATAAATGCACATTCAAAGGTCTGTATATAATCCACCCCACATGTCTGCACCGTAAAATAAATGCAGGACGATTCCAAACACAACAGATGAACAGACAGATGATTGGATACAGTAGCCTCTCTGCAGGCCTGTATACAGCACAAACATCATAAAAGGACAATATAATTTAAAATTAAACACATTTGTCTGCCATTGCAGGTCATATTAACTTAAATTTACAGCATGCATAACTAAAACAATTTGAGACGTATTGGTCTCTGACCAGCCGGACACTGTCGTCATGAAGATGGCAGACTTGTCCCAGTCTATGTGTGAAGGCACTCTGGGGGTCTCTGCGTCCTCAGGCAGTACACATTGTGGAGGACAGCACAGGCCACAGGGATGTACATGCCCTGTCTGGACTGACCCTCTCGTTTTGGTGACAATGAAAGCGTGCCTTTAGGAGGCCAAAGGTCATTTCTATTTGGGCCCTTGTCCTGGCATGGCCATGGTTGTATGGCTGCTGTGCCCCCCCACCCCCCACCCCCCACCCGAGGGTCTGTAAACGGTGTGAGGAGAAAAGGCTGCCAGGTATACGTTCTGTCCCCCAGCAACACGCCTGAGAATTCACCTGTGAAAACAAAATATCATCATCATAACCTCAGAAACAGAGACATTCTTCACACAGCCGTGATGTTAAAGTGGTTATCAATAGGGGCTGTGGGGCTCACCTTGTGATAGGTGCTGGTAGATTGCAGAGGTCAGTTTGCCACAACATTGTTGATCAGGCAGTCTGCACTGCAGACCACCTGAAACTATAAGATGTAGACTATTAAACCAATCAATGCACATCACAAGGAGTGCATAGTGTTCATTAAATAACAGTATAAAAAAGTCATGTTCACCTGAACATTAATGCTGTGAAAGGATTTCCTATTCACAAATCACCCTCAATGGCACCTGCTGCCATGTCAGCTTTGGCCCAGTCATGTTTAATCGACACACACACGCACATGCACACACACACACACACACACACACATCGCGCACACGGCTTTAAGTGGCTATTTCATGACCTACCCACGTACACATGCATGCAGAGCCATCTTGCCCATTAGGCAATATAAGCAAAAGACGCCATGGCCTCCAGAGGGTCGCCACAAAATCTGTAAAAAAAATTCATCTTCAATATAATTATACTAAAACTAGTTGTTACTATTAACTCTTAAAATAGAAAAGCTCACAGTGATTCAAATGTAAGGTATTGCATAGTGTAAATTTAGTTTATGTATAGAGTTATTGTTTGCTAACTGTGTGGTTATTTAAATTGTTTGATGTTGATTTTTGTACTTATGATTCATTACAATTATTATTATTTGTTCACCTATTTAAAGGGTTTTTATTTTGTGTTTTTATTTTTCCCGATTTTTTTTAACTGTTCAAAACTGTCGTGGAGAATCTCCACTCTCAGTATAGCGGGGTGGAAGCCTAATGCAGTGCTAAGGCGAACAGTATTAGCATGGCATGAACGGGGCTTTCTGAGGACGATTGACAAGGACATATCCGATTGTGCCCCGACTGTGTCCTGTTCAAGGTGATTTCACAGCGTTGTTCTTACTTATCTCGTACGGGAAGTGAACCCGACAAAAACGCAAGCGACAGGGCTCAATCAGAGCTTAAGTGACGCAAACTGGGCTTGAATGGGGCTGACGTAGTGTCAAAAGGAAGGAAATTTATGGAATCCTCGTCGTATCGTTCTATTGACCTAATTGAAGCGGGACGAACATCCCCAAAGTGCTGTAGAAGCGTCGTAGAAGTGCCGTGGAAGCGTTACTGACGGTGTATGTGCAGGGTGTGTCCGGGGGGGGGGACAGTCATTTTTTCCATATCATGCCAATTAAACCAGCCTTGCCAATCGTGTACAGTCGTGCACAATCGCCATAAGAAACCGGAATGTGTGACTGGGGCATTAGCTCAGAATTTTGACGTAAAAACTTCTCCCCAAATAAAAGCCTGCTTTTGCAATTTTGTAAAATGTTAATAAGTAAAGAAAAAGGTCTCATTTATTATTTTTAGATTTAGAATTACACATAGTATTATCTCTCATTGAATGATTTGTCTATTGATTTGGTAAAACAATACATGAAATTTGGAGTCTAACATCAAGCTTCTTAAAAATAAGTGTAGGCATTTTGCAAAGGTTGTTTAGATTAAAATACGCAGTAGGAAATGATCAAATAACTGTCGTATCTTTAAGAAGAATTCAAATTGAGGACATAATGCACCTTTATATTCTTTGGTTATCAAAGTCATTTGTTTCTGTTTATCCTTCAGGTGAATATGCTGTGATGACTGTCTTTTTCCACTTGAAACGAAAAGTGGGCTACTTCATGATTCAGACGTACATTCCCTGCATAATGACAGTAATCCTTTCCCAGGTGTCCTTCTGGATAAATAAAGAATCAGTCCCAGCACGCACAGTCTTTGGTATGTAAACCCCACACTTTGCTTATGAACCACAGCTTCTCTGCTCTCTGTGATGTCTGCATGCTAACAGAGCAAGCAAAGCTTATCTGTTTCACTTCTGTATTGAACAAGGCATAATTACAGCAAGACTGCTGGGATTATAGAATCTAACTTTTGGACATTCTTATTTTTTAAAATACTTGCCAATAAAGACTATAATTCTGACCCAGGTGCAACACAAAAAATTATTTATAACAAAGATTATATTTTGACCCAACCTTGATAGTATAAACATCATGCTGTTTCCGCAAGCTCTTTTCATACACTCAACCCTAGGGTCAAGACATCACTTTTTCACAGCACATGAAAGAATAGGAAGAAATTTGTAGAGACACAAAGGTGACACCAACTTGTTCTTTTGCTTGCACAATAAGATGAAAATTAGTGCTTTTTAAAGATATCATCCATATTTTGTCAATGTCTTCCAAAGGATAAAAAATAGTGTTTCTTAAAGGGACCACAAGTTTTAAATTAAGATGTTAAAATATTGGTGGCTTGAATGACAGGTTGCATTTTGGTAATGCTTATGTAGAGTTGAACTGGTTAATGGGAAACATTACTCTTTACATGACCAGTAAGTGGTTGTTTAATCATAATTATTTAAAAAATCAATAAATATCTGAATTTTAAGACATTGTACAAAAAAAGCAATACAGCCATGTTTTTGTCATGAAGATCGCTTCAATCAGGAAAGACAAGTGGATGGAAAAGAGATTACTTAGTTAAACTAGTTAAGTAATAAAACTATATTATGACATGACAGAATGTTTGATGCGTATTTTTACGGACATATGTTTGCTTTTGGTTATAGCAGGGTGATTCTCCCATCAAAGGGTCCTAACATAGGTGGGGGTAATGACTTAAAAGTTTCAGGGATCAGATGGATAATGGCTGATGATTCTCTGTAGACTGGGTAGTGAGTGGTGTTCTGAAAAGTAAAGTCAGAGGATAACTGTATGTCTTAAAAAAGTCAGGAACATGAAAGTTAATTACTTTTGAGGGTGAGTTGTCACACTGTTGATATGATAAAACTTCCTGATGAGTCTGCAAATTATCTGGACCTCAGGTCATGACAGGAACAAGGGAGATGCTACATAGCCTAAGACACTTGAGCTGGACTGCTACAGCTATCCACCATATAGCTGCCACAGTTATAGCCACCAAACTAACTAACTGTAGCACACCTAAAGTTTTAAGGGACAAGTAATGCATTTCTGTGTTTTATTTTATTTCAGCTTGTTAAAGCTTCAACTTTCTACATCAAATAATTTTACTTGCTTTTAGATATGCATAATTTATACCAAATACATAATTGGGGTTTGGTGTACAAATTTTGGTGCTTGAAAAGAGTGTATTTATGAATTTCAATCAAAATTTATCCCTTCAGGGCTCCAGCATAGAAAAAGGCAATGTTAACCACAAAAAACCCTTGATAATAAATATAATGTGAAAAAATAAAAGAAAATTAAGTATTTAAATAAAAGAAAACTTAATCTCTACAACGACCCTTGCAATCAGCAGTTGTAACAATGGACATGTATAATTTGTTGGGAAGACGTTTCACTTCTCATCCGTGAAACGTCTTCCCATCAAACTCTACACAGTCCAGTTGCCTTGCCTTTGAATCTTCAGGATGACCATGACCTGGATGAATGAGAATCTACACAGACGGACATGTATAATGATCACAGAAAAGTTCCTTTTAAAATCAGAATATAATTCCATAATTTGCAATCCATGGCATTGAAAATAATTAATTTAAGACTAAATTACTAGCAATGCAAGGTGTGTACAAACCCCAATTTCAATGAAGGTGGGATATTGTGTGAAATGTAAATCAAAGCAGAATACAGTGATATGCTGATCTTTTAGACCTATATTCAAGTGAATAAACTACAATGACGAAATACGTAACATTCAAATGGATCAACATTTTTTTTGTTGTTTCAAATATTCACTCACTTTGAATTTGATGCCTGCAACACTTCCAAAATAGCTGGGACAGGGGCAACAAAGGACTGAGAATGTTGAGTAATGCTAAAACAAAAACAAAAACAAAAACAAAAAATGCTCAGTCATCCACAAGCAAGAATGGAATGAGGCTCACCACGGTGTGAACAACTGCCTGAGCAAACAGTCGAACAACTTAAGAACAATGTTTCTTGATATGCAATCACAAGGAATTTAGGGATTTCATCTTCTACATTGCATAACAACATCAAGAGATTCAGAGATTCTCAAGAAATGTCTGAACCAACAACAACATTTTATGCCTGTGACCTTTAATCCCTCAGGCAGAACTGCAGTAAAAACTGACAAGAATATGCAAAGGATGATACCATGAGGGCTCAGGAATTCTTCAGAGAACCATTTTTAGTTAACACAGTTCTTAACCATATCTTCAAGTGCATGTTAAAAAGCATCCATATATCAACAGTACACTAAAGCACATCTGATTTCTCTGGGCTGGAGCTCATCTGAGATGGACTGACGCAATGAGAAAATGTGTGCTGTAGTCTGACAAGTCCACAATTCAATTTATTTTCGAAAATCATGGACATTGTGTCCTCTAGACTAAAGAGGTAAAGGACCATCCAGACTGATATCAGTACAAAGTTCAAAAACCAGTATCTATAATGGTTTGGGGGATTTTTGGTGCCCATGGCATGGGTAATTTGCACATCTTTGAAGGCACCATTTATGTTGGAAGGTACATACAAGTTTTGGAACAATACTTGCTGCCATCCAGATGGCAACTCTTTCAGGAAGTCCCTGCTTATTTCAGCAATTCAATGTCAAGCCATATTCTGCATGTTTTACAACAGCATGGCTTCTATAGTTAAAGAGTGGTGTGCTAGAACGGCCTGCCTGCAGTCTAGACCTGTCTCCCATTGAAAATGTGAGGGGCATCATAAAAACAAAGAACAACAACAGAGACCCTGGACTGTTGAGAAACTGAAATTGCACATCAAGCAAAAATGGGAAAGACATCCAACTACAAAGCCTCAACAACCAGTGCTCTCAGTTCCTAAAAGCTTACTGAGTGTTGTTAAAAGATAAGGTGATTTAACAATGGTAAGCTTGCTGATTTTCAACCTTTCTGGAATGTGTTGCAGGCATCAAAACGGAATATTAGTGAATGTTTGAAAAAAAATGAAGATTATCGGTTTGAACAACAAATATCTTGTTTATGATCTGCAAATCGTAATCTGCTTCTATTCATTTTACACAACATCCCATCTTCATTGGAATTGTGGTCTATACAAAGCAGACAGTTAACAGAGTGGCACAATTCTGTGTTTGTGTTTGTGTATTAAGACTGATAGAGCAAGACAAAAGAGAGAGAGAGGGACTCCAGTTGGAGTCATAGATAGATAGATAGATAGATAGATAGATAGATAGATAGATAGATAGATAGATAGATAGATATACAATCAGAGGGCTAGTTAGGAGCAGGCTGGATTAAATAAACTATAAAAATTATAAATGTGTGTGTAGCTCTCATACTTTTTATGACTCTCAAACTGTGGCATGCACATACATATTTAGCTGTGAGGTAAGCTGTTGCTCAGGAGCTAACCCTGAGAAGTTTGGATTTCTCTCTGAGATGTTTTTAAATGTTTGCTCTCTGAGTGAGGAGTACCTCTCACAGTGGAGGAGGAAGTGCATCTGTTTCTTCCTCTCCTGATGAACACTAAGCACAGAGCCGATGTTCTCTGGGCAGCAAATGTGTGTTTGTGTTGGTTGGTTTCTACAGCCAGTTTGTGGTCACTGAGCAAATATTTGGTCAGAGTCTGAGTGTGTCTTTACACAAGTGTAGATATTTGGCCATCTTATATTCTCTATTTAAACTTAAATTACAATTTAGTCAACTTTGTGATTTGTTTTCTTTTTTTTTTTGGAGCTCATTGTATGTGTGATTTATTCTTAGAATGAAATTCTGGAATCTGTATTTGTAGAATAAACCCTTTCTGCTCCTCCTCCACTGTTTAAGTTATTAAGACACTTAATTACACATATTTCAAATTTCATTTTTTAGTAATAAATGTGCTCCAGTTGAAGTCAAACTTCATTTCCATTTTATGGCCTATTTTGAAAGGGAAATGTGTAGAGGTCTGGGTGAATATTAAAAATGAATCAGAAACAGGTGTATTTGGATGGAATGAATAACCACAGTGATATATCAGTGAATCAATTTTCCAATCTGGCACTTGAGAGAGGTCAAATTGCACATATGGTGCCAAAATATTTTCAAACCATTTGGTGGTTCTGCCTTTATAGACCTGTGCTAAAACATCTATAAATCTGCTCAGGTTCACTTTTTTATCATCTACTCCCATCAGTTATTCAAATTGTATTTTACTAAATCCTAGGTAAATTTGGCTATCCTGCGATTCAAAGGTGAATTTCTCTCAAAGTAATGTGATTTGTTAAAGCAGAGATAAAATTTTAAAATTTCTACTGTGTTCCAGGTGAACTCACTCTGACACTCCTTGTGCCTCCCTAGTAAAGTCTGGGTGAGCCAAAGTGTGAACACAGAAGCAAATAATCAGAGTAATTCACTTAGGGTGAGCAGAGAGGGGTGATGAATTCATCCTGTGTGGGCGGCACAAAACCACAAAAGGGAGACTTGACAGAATGGATATAAACATCGCTGTAGTGAGAGAACTTGATTTGATTGCAAGGAGAGTAACACAAACTCAAATGTGCATCTGGAGATTTGATAGAGTTGTTTCCACTGCATTATCAAAGTTCTGGAGTGCATCTGCTCAAAAATGATCACCGGGTCTTTTGCATTTACCAAGAACCTTATTGTGCTGCTGTTGTATACCAACCTAAAGCACTGCAGCTACCTTTCTCTGGTGTGATTGGTGAAGATGTAGTGCTGCTGCTTCACAACTACTTCTGCATGCTACAGCACTCCTCTCGGCTCTTTAATCAATCCTGTTGATATGCTTTTTGACATGTATCGCAGAAGTTAGGATATAAATTGTGATCATAGTGTAAAGCTGTGCTGCTTTGTCCACAGTATTAGGAACACTGGCTTTCATTGGGTATTGTGGCATACTCCTTGCTGAGAGGAGCAAATCGTCAGCCTAATAGCATACCTGCCTAAGTCATTTTTTCAGGTTTTCGGAAAAGAAGGAAAAACATGTTTTTTCAGCCAACACATAAGAACTTTCCATTCATACATTGATGGTGGTTGTCCCCAGATGTGTAAACAAGTTTGCAACAAAGAAATGTCACAATAACAGTTCTATGATGAATAAAACTGACTTGTGCAAATCTTGCAGAGAACTTGACTTGGCCAAGGCATTTTCTCTCCTATATAGATACTTAAAACAGCCAAAGTTTTTCAACTTTCTTAAACATAACAAGTTGTTTTACTTTCCTTAACATAACCAGATCATTTTATTTGCCCAACCTTAACCAATTTGTTCTACATGCCTAACCTTAATGAGGTTTGCTTTATTTTTTTTACATTAACTAGTTTATTTTATTTGACTTGATAAAGGAGGTTGTCAATGTAGTCATGTGCCACTCTTGGCTTCATTGCCATTAAATTTTCTGAAAATAGGTAATAGGGAAGGAATCAGACCCAGGGGAATGGTTCTGTGGGATGGTAAATCGCTGTATTTGGGCACAAAATAGACATTGGTGAAATCAATCGTAGTTGATAGCAAAAAGTGTCCCTCGCACCACCAATAGATCAAAAAGTGTTAAAAATTGAGGGTTTCATTTTGTTAAATGCTGTTTTTCTTGTTTTATATTTGTTCATTTTAAAAATATACTGTAAAACTGAAAAAAAACAAGTCCATTTCCTTAAGTACAGAGCTTGTGCTCTTGACTAGAAATATCAGTATCGGTATCAGCAGTAATGAATAAAAAACTTTCAGCATATCGGATATTGGCAAAAATCCAATATTTGTGCATCCCTAATTTTCATCACCTGCTGCGTCCACCTTATGATGTTTAAGTGTAGGTCCTGTTTTATCACTCCTCTCACCTCTTCCCTCCTCTCCTGTTTCTTCCTCCCTGTGTTCAGCCTCCTCTCTTATTTCTTCCTAACTGTGTGCAGCCTCCACACCTGTTTCCTCCCCCCTGTGTTCAGCCTCCTCTCTTGTTTTCTCCTCCCTGTGTTCAGCCTCCTTTCCTGTTTCCTCCTCCCCTGCTGGTGGAAGGACACAAAGGCTGTGCTTTGTCTCAAAAATTTGCCTAATATAAGCAGCCTGGTAGTGGAAAATTAAGCAGATGTCAACAAACTGTTTGTAGTGTGTGATGACCCCACGTTGTTTTTGGACTTGTTTTCACACACAATTCTTTTAATCACATGGAGAGTTTAGGACTATGTACAGCAATGTATAGGATTAGCGTCTGTCCTGAGATTTCTGAGCAGAAAGAGAACTGAGCTGTGACACTGTGGCACATTTTCAGGCTCATGCCATGTATTTCACACAACCCCACTTAAAAAAAAACTTGACCTAAACCTTTAACATATTCATTTTAGCAAACAAAATGCAACTGATGGAGTTTATAGGATTTCTACCCTTTGCAGCCAAAGCTGTAAATAAGTGGTAGCTAATTTTAAATGTTACAGCATTAGCTCACAGTCCTTGTCCCTTTGTTGCAGAAACATGATTAAAGTTTCAAACAAACTGTTCATAGGTACATTTACTGTACAGAACGTTTGAGAAACATGAACTAGCTTACCTGATGAATCAGATGAGAGTTAATGCTTTACTTGTGCTGAGGTGAGCCTTGTTTTCATGAGATCAGCGGTCTTTGTATAGTGTCAAAAATGCTCAAGTCAATTTGAGATGACTTAGGCAGATAGTGATTTTGGACTGTTTCAAGGGTTCTGATTGGCTTAGGGTAAAGGCAGTAAGACAGGGTGATGCAGCAGAGTTAGGAGAGTACAGATATGCCAATATCTTTTTTGGTCAACTTGTTTTGGATGCAGGTGAGCAAGTTTGAGTGAGATTTGAACAACAGTCTTTCATTTATAGGCAAGTATGCAAATTTTGGTATTTTCAGTCGCTAGTGGGTGGCGCTGCAAAATATTAGAAATAACATCTTCACAGGTGCTAAAGCTGATCCTGCTCATAAGCAAAAGCAATAGTTCTGAGATCCAGCAAGAAACAGTTGCTTTAAGACTGAGGGAATGTGGATCTTAAAACCCTAAAGAAAAAGAGTAAAACTAGAGGGATTTTTTGGTAAGAAGAGCCTCTCATGAATTCGATAATAATGACTTAAACACATTGATTTTGTCCCTAAACAGGAGCATAAAGCCTTTTTACCATTTCATCACTTGAGGCGCTATGGTTTATGCACAATTTTTATTCACAGATAATTCCAGTTCTTTTTTCATGAACAAAAATTGGAGGAAGCTATTATCATAAATAGCCCAGAAAACCAATATTTCTTGATATTATACAAATGTTTTTGTTTGTTTTTTTTAGAATTTTGGTCTTCTAAGATATGTCGAAGCCATGCACATCTAATGACTATCAAGGTCTACTCCAGCTGTAGACCAATTTTAAGTTGATGGAACAAACGCCCTTGAATCAGTGAGTCCCAGAATGACCCCTGAAAGTTCCCAAAAATAGTTCCGAATTTGACCTTTACACATGATGGCGGATTCCCTGCCGACATTTTACCACAACATCAAGGGGCTCTTCTATGGCGTCAGTTAAGTGCCAGTTTTTTAGTCTCAAGGTGCCAGACATATGTACAAATTTTCTGATTTTTTTGTGTGAAATCTGTCAAGGGGCTCATGGCGTCAGTTAAGTGCCAATCTCAGCGTGCATAAAAACCATAACTGTGCGCATAAAAACCACTCTCTGCGCGCTCGCTGTCACTCTCTGCACTTCCAGTCTCTGTGTTCATGCTCACCGTCACTCTCTGCGCGCTCCCCATCCCTCTCTACACGGTCGCTGCCACTCTCTATGGTTTTAAGCCCGCTGATTATGGTTCTTATCCACACTGAAATTGGCACTTAACTTAAGCCTGCCAAAAAAAAGAGTTTTCAACCATGTTTAGGACCTCAAAATTACAAAAAAGGTAAAGAAAAAGGAGAACACTCGAGTGCAGAGAGTCTTGTCTTTGCTCAAGCCCTAATTGTTCTTTAAAGCGGTCATGTTATGCTTTAAGTTTGTTAACCTCTGCCAAGGAGGTATATGTTTTATTGGCATTTGTCCATTTGTTGTTATTTTTTGTTGGTTTTGTTGTTGTTGTTGTTTGTTTGCTTTTCTTTTTTGCTGATTTGTTTGTTGGTGTGATTTTCTGTCCGCAAGATAACTCAAAAGACTTTGATGAAATTTTCTGGTAATGCTGATCATGGCAAATGAAGTGATTACATTTTAGTGATGATTGGAATATAGATTAGATCAAGGAATTTTTATAGGGTTTGTAAACTTTGCTAGATAGAGCAGTTTTCCTTTTGTTTACTAATTACTCATATGACATTTTCAGAGAATTTTTATCAAGACACGAGGGAGAAGTCAATAAATTTTAGTGGTGAACCACATCTTTATACGTATATTTTTAAGAACTCATAAAATGCTATTTGCAATGAAGACATCTGATTTTGTTGATTTAGAGAACTTGAAATATTGGTTTGTTTAGTCCCTTACATTTCAGTTTGAACAACTTTACTATTATTGATAGTGGCATACATCAATTTATGTCCATCTCTATTCATTCAGCAATGATATAAAGAAAATCTCTTCAAGTTCAACAAAATGCTACTGTATTTTTAAGCAGCCTCACAGGTTTTTCTCTGTTTTTGATACCATTGAAGGCATCACCACTGTCCTGACCATGACGACTCTCAGTATCAGCGCACGTCACTCCCTTCCCAAGGTCTCATACGCCACTGCCATGGACTGGTTTATTGCTGTCTGTTTTACCTTCGTCTTCTCTGCCCTTATTGAGTTTGCAGCTGTAAACTACTTCACCAACGCACAGCATGAGAGAACCATAAAGAGGCAGGCCAAATGTTCTACAGTGCCCAAAAAAACATCTATTATCGTCAAAGACACAGAAGAGATTAAGAAGGTGATCTTCCTTTTCCTGTATCATGAATGTGACTAATAATCTGAAAACAAGTAAACTATGTGTCCTATCATCAACTTAAAGATCTAATCTGAGAATTTTTTTAGTATTATTTTCAGGTTTCATGCCTTAATTTGAAGGATGCACTAATGGAAACTTGGATGAGAGAGAGGGGGATTATTTAAGTTTAAGAAGCTACAGGCCAGATAAAAAACAGGTTGCTTGCTTTTAAGACAGCTTTGTGCATGAGGCTCACACATCACCACTTGTGACCACCACTTTTGATTGAAAAGGAACAGAAATAAAAAGAAAAGGGCACATTTTTTGAATTTATTTTCTTTAAAATAAATTATATGGGATATTGGTTAACTGATGTTCTTTATTTTAAGGAGGCATATCCATGCAATGCATGTACATCATTATAAATTAATTGCACTAAGTTACCTCCCAGTACAAACTCTATGGTATAATCATGCATGACTGGAGTATAGTTGCAATCACATAGTGGCCTAGTAGGTTACTATGGCTACTAACTTTTCCACACTTGAGGATATTCAGGAACTTTTCTGAAGTCAATAAGTTTACAAGTTGCCTTGTTTAAGCTCAGGTGTTATTAGTGCTTCCAAATGGCTTTATAAGTGATGGTGTTTTCACAGTTCTCTAGACCAACTTGTTTTGCTCAAGGCACACCCAAAATTTCAATATGAATACACGCAGGAGTTAGTCGTTTTTATGGGTTTATTTCTATCCACCAATGCCCTTATACAATTTTACCCTTAACCGTGTAACTTTTGATATATTATTTCATAAAAATACGTTTGAAACTTTATGAATTCAACAACACATTTCAACCTGATAGGTGCAAAAGGTAAACTGTTAATTAGCAGTAACAAAACGTAAAAGTTTCCTCCCTCACTTTAGTTCTATTAATTGCAAAACCCATATCTTTTTTTCAAAAGGTTTGCTGTGGTACTTAGAAATTAGTTTTAAAAAACTATTGATAGGTAGAACTGGGGGGAAAATCAGTTATTAATTGTTCTGTGTTTGCAGTTATAAGTTGTGCTTGTGCATATGACCAATGCCTGCCAGGACTTACCTCAAGGTTCACAAGTGTGTCTTGCTATATCATTTGGGAACCACTTCTCTAGATCTTTACTTTTCTGAGGTTAAAAAATTACATGAGTAAAAAAAACAGAGTTTTATCTTATAAACCAGGGGTCTTTAAATAAAATTTAACTGGGCAAGATCCAGAAAATTTTCCTAAGGAGAGTTCCAGAGTTTAAAGATAATGACAGTAATTTGAAAAAAAAAAAACCAAGGTGTAAGAAACATGTAAATAATTTCTCACTACAGGTTAAAGTTGGTAGTTTTAAAATATAAAGGTCTTAAGGGGCCTTATTTCAAAATGCTTGTTTTTGCAAAAATGGCATATGTGTAATCTGAGTTTCCCCTTTTCCATTTACAAATTTAGGAAGAAATGTATATATATATATATATATATATATATACACACACACATATATATACACACATATATATATATATACATATATGTTGGCGCGCCTGCGCCGCACCAACAGGGTGTGTCCAGGGCATTTTGCAAGTTTCATGCAAGGCGCAGTCTGGCGCAGGGAGGTGCACCCACGCCTCTGTCTCTCCCACCGGCGCAAATGGCAGAGAGGGAGGAGAGGAGGCATGAGTGGGTTTAATACAGCTGAGTGTAATCTTCACCAATCAAATGAACGCCTTTTCCTCACCTTTAAATGCGCCACGGGCGAGGCGCAGTGACAATTTCACCTCGGTGGCAAAGAAGGTCAGAGCCACTGTCACTTTTGCAGCAACTGGGAGAGCGCAGGGGCCACCGGGCCGTGCATCGGAGGACACGATGCGCGTTACCCTGTGGACCACCTCCCGGGACAGAAGTAATCTGTTCCTGTGTCATTATAAGAGTACAAAATTAAGTGAAAATTACATTTAAACACAGCAGAAGGCTAATCCATTCATCATGCTTGTGATCCACCTGCATTCCAGGTCTGTCATCGCCAAATAGCAGCACCTTAGGTGAAAATATATCTCCTCCTCTTGCTCCCTGCATTAATGTACTCCATCTTTTTAGATCACGTTACGAATAAAGATTTAAATAGAGAAATATGGGCAGTCACAGGTAAATCCTTAAGACACTGAGTGACTTACATTTATTCAGCGAGCGTCTCTCTCTTTTTTTCTTTTGTTTTAAATTTCATGAGATGAGAGAAGCCTGATACTCCGTATTGGATGTTGTGGCTGTTTGTGGTTGGCTTGAGAGATGTGAACTCGTTAGTTATGACAAACGTCTTTGATCTGACATCAGATGTGACGGGACAATTAATATAGATACAAAAGTATATGCTGGTTCAGACCGTTACATTAAATAGTGGTTGCTGTGATTGTTTATTGCATTGAAATGTGCCTGACACTGTGGATACCTGCCTGTGAGGTTTTGGTGACGTGTGCGCCCTTTGCACCTGTCAGCCAAATTACCACTGCCCGGGGTGCGCCTCTCCTGCGCTGAGAATAGACCAGGTTGGAGCTGGCGAGCTTTCAGCGCACCTTCCGCGCGTTTTTTTGGCACGAACATGTCACTGCGCCAAGCTGAATCTTTCGACCCCTCCCCCTGGTGCGCCGTCACACCCATCTTGGCACAGCTGGTCTACCAAATTAGTTGTGCACGGCGGTGCACCGGACGAAATTACCACTGCGCATGGTGCGCCACCCTGCGCCACCCTGCGCCACCATGAGTTGCGCCAGGAAATTAGAGCCCTATATGTTAATTACAGATTTAGGGCAAAGAGGATCATTGGTGGCATTTTATTGGTCAGTAAATAAGATGATTCAGACTTATTGTTGAATTTATCATATTGGGCTCTCAATGCATTAACTGATCAGCGTTCTGGGAAAGATGTGTACCCTTATACACACATGTGTATAAGGGTATAGCCCTGTACAGACACGTTTGGTCACACATTACTTTGTTCAATCTTCCCAAGCATTTCAATATGTAAAAAATATCAGCTTAAACTGTTAGCAGTGTCATGATACAAACACTCTTGGCACAAAAAGAATTCAATAAAGTGGACAAAGCAAGTCCATGAGGCAAAAGGCAAGGTTTATTGTCGGTCCAAAATCCAGTACACAAAAGGCAGGCAGAATCAGGCAAAGGTATCCAAATACACTAGGCAAAAAGACAAGGTCTAGGCAAAGTGGGTCGTGATCAATCTATGACTGTAAGGAGAATGCTGGAATGTGACACTAGGGTACAAACAGTCTGGCAACAAGACAGGGGAAGACACAAGGGTTAAATACATGAGGTGATTGGGGGTGATGAGAAACAGCTGGGGAAGCACAATCAGGGATAAGGTGTGACAATGCCAGACAGGAAGCAAAACCTATGGAAACAAGGAATTTTCAAAATAAAACAGGAAACACAAGACAAGACATAAAACATGAACAAAACGGGTAACTTAACTAAGGGATCAGGCCGGATCATGACAAGCAGAGAATAAACACTTAATAGACCATCTTTTGTGAACTAAACACTCATTAATTATTTCCTGTTCTTATTTTAACACACAGCGCGTCTGTTTCCCCTGTCCTTTTTTGTTTCTTCCACAGTGTCTCTGATATTTCTGTGAGTGTCTTTCAACTTTCCACTCACACCTCAGCCTCGGCCATCACCTAACTTTTTCTCAGTAAATATTAAGCTTAGAACAGGTGTTAAGCCGCATTCACACAGAATGCAGCTTGGCTGACCTGGGCGACCACTCTCCATGCAAAGTCAATGTACAGCCATGATGGGGCAGGGCCAACCCTCCGGCAATGCGACGGACGTGATCTGGGCTGCGATGGACGTGATCTGGGCAACTTGGCCGCACTATCGGGTCACTTTGGATGCACAAACAGGTTGCAACACCTGGGGCCCTAATTTCCTGGCGCAACTCAGGGTGGCGCAGTGGTAGTTTTGTCCAGTGCACCGCCGTGCACAGCCAATTTGGCAATTTGGTAGACCCACTACGCCGAGATGGGTGTGACGGCATGCCAGGGGGAGGTGTCGACAGATTCAGCTTGGCACAGTGACAATTTTGCACCTAAAAACGTGCAGAAGGTGAGCTGAAAGCTCGCCAACTCCAACCTGGTCTATTCTCAGCGCAGGCAAAGCGCACCCCGGGATAGTGGTAATTTGGTTACAGGGGCACAGGGCGCACACGTCACCAAAACCTCACAGGCAGATAATCCAGAGTGTCAGGCACATTTCAATGCAATAAACAATCACAGCAACCACTATTTAATGTAACCGTCTGAACCAGCATATTGTTATCTATATTAACTGTCCCGTCACATCTGATGTCAGATCAGAGAGGTTTGTCATCATGGAAACTCAACCTGATGGCAGCTGGAAGAGTGACACAAACTAACGAGTTCACATCTCTCAAGCCGACCACAAACAGCCACAACATCCGAAATGGAGTATCTGGCTTCTCTGATCTCATGAAATTCAAAAGAAAAGAAAAAAGAGAGTGTTCGGAAATGTCCTTTAATTTTTAATAGTTGGACCCAGAAGCTGGAGACGGAGGCAAAATCAAAGGTTTACTGAGATTTATTGTGAAACACAGTCCAAAAACATCCAAACATCCAGTGATCCAGTGATTAACAAGGTGAGTATTTACAAGTTGGCAGTGGGGGAGCTCTGGAGACACTGTGGAGAGAGGGAGCAGAGAACAAAGGTTAGAATCCACGTGGAGTAGATGAGCAAAGGCAAAAAGGCAAAATAGTAACTCCAAAAGGAGAAACAAAGAAAGGCTTAAAGCCACAAAAGGCAGAACGACGGCCAATAAACCAATCGTGATGAGGAAATCCACCCGCAAGGAAGAGGTGACTCCAAGCAGCCTTTATACCCATGACAATCAGTTCAGGAAGTGCAGGTGTGTCAGCGTGGCGGCATGCAGCAGGAGGTAACCACGCCCACTGCAGGTAGCAGAGCAGGAAGGGAGGGGGAGAAAGACTGAGGAGGAGGATGAATCCTCACAGAGAGATGCTTGCCGAATAAATGTAAGTCACTAGGTGTCTTAACGATCTACCTGTGATTGCCCATATTTCTCTGTTTTAATCTTTGTTCTCAATGTGATCTAAAAAGATGAAGTACATTATTGCAAGGAGGATGAGGAGGAGATGTTGGGAGAGAGTATTTCACCAAAGGTTCTGCTATTTGGCGATGACAGACCTGGAATGCAGGTGGATCACAAGCATGATGAATAGATTAGCCTGCTGCTGTGTTTAAATGTAATTATCACTTAATTTTGTACTCCTATTTATGAAACAGGAACAGATTACATCCGTCCCGCAAGGTGGTCCACACGGTGACGCGCATCATGTCCTCTGATGCACGGCCCGGTGGCCCCTGCGCACTCCCAGTTGCTGCAAAAGTGACAGTGGCTCTGACCTTCTTCCCCACCAAGGCGAACTTGTCGCTGCGCATCGCCTGCAGCGCATATAAAGGCAAGGAGAGGCGTTCAGTTGATTGGTGAAGATTACACTCGGCTGTGTTAAACCCACTCACGCCTCCTCTCCTCCCTCTCTGCTACTTGCGCAGGTGGGAGGGACGGAGGCGTGGGTGCACCTCGCTGCGCCGGACTGCGCAGTGCACGAAACTTGCAAAATGCTCTGGACACGCCCTGTTGGCGCGACGCAGGGCAGGTGCCCTTGGTTGCAATGCTTGGTCACCAAAGTTGAAAAATTTGAACTTTTCAGCCAATTTCGCGTGTGGCTATGCCGCAACAGCCAATTAGTGTCGTGTGGTTGTGTGGCGACAACCATGACAGACTTTTTTTATTTCATCCAACAGTGACAATTCAGGTCCGTGTGGGAACATTAGTTAGTGAACTATATTAGTTCTACCTCGACGGGACCACAGAGAACTCCCACTCGAGATGCAGCTGACAGACGATGCTGCAGCAGGGCCATCAGCTGCAGTGTTTTGTGGTTGGTAGGTGAGTGAAAAGGACACCTACCAACCACATCATTGCATTAGATGACATGCAATGATGTCATCTAATTCATGCTATTGTATGATATGATATGATATGATCGTGGTGAAACTCGAGCAGGCGTGATGTCACTGAGCGACGCGACAGCGACAGTGACCAAATGAGTGGACAGGTGACCTGACTTGGGTGGGCAACGCAATCTTGATCGCCAAGTCGCATTCGGTATGAATGCAGCTTTAAGGGCATAGAGTGGAGATGGATGGGATTTTATTTCCCCACTGCAATTCAGTGTGCCATCAAAACTATTTTAAATCAAATTTGCATTGTGTTTGCATTGTTTAAAAGTATTTTCTTCTTCACAGCAGAATCCTGACACCAGTGGTAAACTAAGAAAGCGGATGAATTATTTCAGCCAGGAGTCCAACTGTATGCAAAGAGCTCCATCCACTTCAAACATTTCTGGAGTGGCAAGAGCCAGTGGAGACAACGGAAGATTGAATGCCCTTTTTCACTCCTGCCCAAAATCAGAGAGCCTGCTCAACTTGCCCTCCTTACCTTTCCAGTTGTTGAAGACTACACCGAAAGCTTCAACCTCCGCAACAAAAATGGTGGTAGGGGTACCATGCAAGCAAAATACTTGTTCCTCTTCTTTGCAGTGTCTGCTACAGCCAAAGAAGGAGTGCATTAAGATGATAGATAGCAAATTAGAGCTTGACCAGACCCTTTGTTCCAAGCACACCACTGTTAGTATGAATGTCACCAGCAAACTTGACAAGTATGCCAGGATTCTGTTCCCAGTGTCGTTTGGAGCTTTTAATATGGTATATTGGATAGTTTACTTATCAAAGGATACAGTGGTTGCTAAAGGTGACTAATTTCTTCTTTGGGTAACAGAAGTGAAGATTTGATTGTCTAACATATGGCAAGATAATAGGTCCTGTCAAAGAACAAAATAATAAGACATTAATGTTCTTTTTGACCAGATTAAAAAAATGACCATGCTCTGATTTACATAACTATTCAACCATTGTTGTGTTTTTTCCAGAGTCTTGAAACAGCCAGTATGGGAACAAATAAGCCAAGCAAGAAACGTCTGATGCATCAGAAAGAAAATCTAAACACTGTAACAGGCTTCCACCCTCCTTGAAGTTAACTATGAAGTCATGTCTAAAATGACTTCACCACATTGAAATTCATAGGATTATTTGTTTGATTTTTTGTGCTGTGGGTCAAAGACTGCTATTAAAACAGGTGTGGTGCTAGATTCCATTACATTTTGTATTCCAAAATGCTAGAAAAGAAGAAAAGGTTACCTTAAAACAGGCTAAAATGGACTTGCTGTGGCTTCATGGTGAAGCTACCCACTCAGTATCATCTACACTTCATATCAGCAGGGTGGCTGAGCCCTGTACAAGCTCACATTAGGAAAGGGGCAGGGTACACTTTGGACTGATTGCCAGCCAAAAGGCGGACACATAGTGATAAACAAACAATTTGGTGTACAGCTAAGACCTTGATAAACACTGGATATCCAGAATTCAGACAAACTGTATCTCAAAAGATGTAATTTATAAAAAGAAATGTTAAATTTGTATGATTTCAGCCAACCATGAAGTAGATGTTTATCTCTGCTTTGTGTGATAATATCTGTCCCAATTTTTTTGTGCATGATAAGGGTCAAGGGCTCGAAACATCTGTGAAGAAAAAATTTGCATAAACCATAGCTCCTGCTAGTGATGAAGGGGTAAAAAAAACTACAGACATGCTTAACACCACAAACACCTGTTTCATATCAAATTAACTTATTGAAGTCTAATTTCGATTTTTTTTTAATTCAGGAATGTGTTTATACAAAAAATGTTTAGCGAAGTGGAGAAAACTTCAAGGTAAGCATTCATATCACTTTTGTTGGTGGGCATGGCCAAATACAAAAGCAGTCCCCCCTTTTAAGTACAAAAAAATCCACCTCTGAGGTGATGTTATTGTAAGACTTTGAAATTTGGTAGCCATATGTATCATACCAAGATCTATAAGAAAGCCCCCTGGACACAAAATGTAAATAAAACAGGAAGTCTGCCATTTTTATATTTTTGAAAATCTCAGCAAATGCGCTTAGCTGCTACTTTACTAAATTTTTCCTGTGGCTTTCATGCAATTGGCTTCAACATGATGTAAATAAACAAGAGACCTTTGTGATCAAAAATTATCCTGGGAATTTTGATGATGTGAATGATCTGGCCACTGTGGTTCCTTGAATTTCTATGTCTCAAAATAGCAAACCATCTTGACAACACAGGAGGAAAAAATACATAAAAATCATTGCTAATCAGATCTCCCCAAAAATGGTTTTAGAACATCCTACCATTGTTTCCATGTTTCCATGTTAAGCTTAAGGATCTGTGACTGTAGGTGTGGCTACATCGACTTTATATTCTCCAATGTAACATGAAGTGGAATTTGAAGAGATCAGAACATTCCAATGGCCATGATTTTTGCTACACATAAGCCCTGTAAGAAAACAATAACTTTTTTATAGGTTTTTCCCATAGTCATGTCAAAGTGAATTAGTAGCACCCCCTACAAATTAAAAAAAAAAAAAAAAGTCAGCTCCTGAAACAGGATTGACTGAAAACTGGAGAAGCATGTGTCTGCAGAGCCAAAGCTGCACTCTTTAAACCGCAGATTCAGGACCCTTTTGATTTGGCAACAGGGATATGTAATGGATGATTAAATCAATCAATCTTTATCAATCAATCTTTATTTGTTTAGCGCCAATTCATAACAAGTGTTATCTCAAGACACTTTACAATAGAGCACAAAACTCTTCATTTTATCGATACACATATATGCATAGATACATATATACATATATAAAATATATACATCCAACACCCAACATGAATCCATATAGCCAATCATGAATCCCTCCATCATGGCGGCAAGAAAAAACCTTCTATTAAACAGCAGGAACTCTTGAGTGTGGATCCCAGTCTCATGATGAATAGCAAATCCACACAATGCTGTGTTGGGTGTGTGGGCAAAGGAAGGGAGGTCAGTGGAGACAAGTGGACTAAAGTAAGAACTAAAGTTAGTGACAGATCAATGGACCAATCATTGACCTGTCGTTGTCAAATTTGTTTCTGCTGAAAACAAATTTATTAGAGGTTAGCCTCTTGAGATGCTACATCTTGTTTTCAGGAGGGTCCTCATTAAAGATCACATTTAATTCACAAGATGACAACAACCACTGTGTTAGTACTGAGTGCTCATCAAAGTATTTTTTTTAAGTTTTAACTGTTTGTTGTGATGAATTTGATATTGCAAAAACATTTTTATCCAAGATTAAATGATTTAGTATAAATTAATATAATTATAAATGCTGATTGACAGTAAGTATTGTCCAACTGTACATTCACACATTCATAGCGGTTATCATTAATGTCAGTAATCTAGACTCTTTATTTCTTTCAATGTAAGAAGCTTTGAAATTTGTGAAATCATTTGTTTTTATCAAACAGTTTTAGCTCACTTTAGAGAACATCTTGTTATAACAAAGCCCATCTCAATGGAGGAGGTCAATGCGGCAATTCGAGATATGCGCAAAGGCAAGTCGCCCGGTTTTGACGGGATACCACCTGAATTCTACTCTACATTTTGGGATTGCCTCGGCCCTTCTATGTTGGGGATGTTTCATTACGCCATAAAAAAAGGGGGTCTTTTCCAGAGATGTTAATGTGGCCATCATATCCTTACTGCTTAAGAAGAGCAAGGATCCCATGGAGTGCGCAAACTATAGACCTATCTCTCTCCTCAATTCTGACCTCAAGATTTTTGCCAAGGTGCTAGCACGCCGGTTACAGGTATATATGATTATATTGGTTCACTGTGACCAAACTGGCTTTATTAGTTCCAGACTAGCATCTGATAATGTTAGAAGATTGCTATATATCATTAATGGTGCAGTGAACATCAGGTCCCCGGCTGCTGTGCTCTCACTGGATGCCATAAAGGCATTCGATCGGCTAGAGTGGCCCTATCTGTGGGCTGTGCTCGAGAGGATGGGTTTGGGTGCCACTTTTATTGGGCTGGTTAAAGTGCTTTATTGCAATCCAACCGTTATGGTGCTAACTGGCAAGATCTGCTCCCCACCATTTAAAATAGGCAAGGGCTCCCGTCAGGGATGCCCCCTGAGTCCTCTTCTTTTTGCCCTCTCACTGGAGCCACTTGCGCAGACAATTCGGCAGTCTTCTCTGATCTCCCCTATATCAATCAATGGTACACAGCATCATATTAGCTTATATGCTGACGATATCTTATTATTTGTGGAGAATGCTGCTCAGTCCGTGACCCACGTGCTCTCAATTTTTGACCAGTTTAATGGCATTTCAGGTTATAAAATAAACTGGTCAAAATCTGCCCTTATGCCATTGAACGAAGCAATGAGATCTGCCACCGTATCACCTTTGATTCCAATTGTGAAGCAGTTCAAATATTTAGGTATAGAAATTTTCCCCTCCCTGCAATCCATTATAAAACACAATTTTGAGGACACCCTCAACAAAGTCTGCCTCGATTTGAACAGATGGTCTTCCCTACCCAACTCTCTTCAAGCTAGAGTGTCGATAATAAAAATGAATATCCTTCCCCGTGTCAACTTTGTGAGTTCAATGCTCCCCCTGCCCCCTCCAAGCAAATTTTGGAATAAACTACACTCTGCCGTCTCTAAATTTGTATGGCATGGGAAGCGCCCCGTCTCAAGCTGTCCTTATTACAAAGAGCTAAAGCTCATGGCGGCCTATCGTTGCCTAATTTTGAATTTTATTACTGGGCCTTCACGTTACGCCCACTTCTTAAGTGGCTCGACCCAGCAGCCAATGTCTCATGGCGAGAACTCGAAGAAAGTTTGGTGCATCCCATTGAATTAAAGGACGTCTTATATTCCAATGTAACCACTGAACAATGCAGGACTTGTTTTGGACCTATAGTTTCCCAATTAGTGAATGTATGGAGAGATGCAGAGAAACTTTGTAAGATCTCTTTAAAATGGAATCTGCTCTCTCCTGTGTTCAATAATTTTGGCCTTCTCCTAGGTGGACAGCCTATTAAATTCCCGAGTTGGAGTGCTAGGGGGATTCACACCTTGGGGGACTTGTTTAATGGGAATGGTTTACGTACATTTCAAGATTTATGAGAGAGTTTTAATTTACCAGGTACTTCTTTTTTTTTTTTTATTTGCAATTGAGATCATCTATGAAAGCCTATGGGGTCCCCTGGCAAACTCCACTTGCAATGCACCCTTTACATGGAGTATTCAGTAGTTTCAGGTCCTCTAGGGGTCTGGTATCACGGCTATACTTGTACTTGTTGGAATATAGCTATGAACCTTTGACGTTAGACACGACATGGAGGAATGACTTGCCGAATCTGGACCCAGAGTTCAGCTGGGACTCTGTCTGGGACAGTATCCCACTTACATCAAGGAATCCGGACCATCAGCAGATCCATCTGAACATTATTCACAGGACATACCTGACTCCTTGCAGACTTCACGCTATGAAGCTATTGGGTAGTCCCAACTGTACATTATGCTCTTCAAAAGCACTGGGAACTTTCTTCCATATGTTGTGGGAGTGTCCTGGGGTTACAGACTTTTGGGCTATGGTTGCGAGAGAACTCTCAACTCTTCTGGAGACTGTCATTCCCCCCTCCCCATCAGTGCTATTGTTGAACGATGTATCCTAACTTCAGCTAAGGACTATACAGAAACGTGTCTTCTTCTCTGGACTAACAGCAGCCAAGAAGCTGTTGGCCTTGAGGTGGAAGCCCCCTCACACGCTGTCATTCCGCCAATGGGCTCTCACATTTTTAGACGTTGTATACCTCGAACTATCTACTGCTCGGCTGCATGGTGCAAGGGAAGATAATGTTAATATATGGTCGCACATTGCTGAGAAGGTTAAGGAGTTGGTCTGATATACCTACAGCTTTGTCACAGAATCACTTGTTATTTTTTGCTTTGCTTTTAATTTTTGTACCTGTCTGCTAGTTTTTGTTGGACCTGGGTGGGTGGGAAGGGATGGGTTTTATGTTTTGTTTTCCCTGGTTAACTGTCACTATTCAAAGTGGTTGTAATCTCTGGCTCAGATTTGCAATAAATAAAGAAAACATTTGATCACAAAAAAAAAAAAAAATTACATCTTCAAAATCCCAAAAAGTATGCAAGCCCATTTCCGCCACATTAAAAAAAGGAATTTAGGGAACTTTAAAAAAAAAAAAAAAAAGAAGAAGAAGAAGAAGAAGAATACTAAATCATAATTATGAGATAAAAAGTCGAAATTATGAGATTAAAAGTCATAATCATGAGATTAAAAGTCATAATTATGAGATAAAAATGTAAAAATCATGAGATAAAAAGTTGAAATTCTGAGATAAAAAGTCATAATTATGAGACAAAAAAGCTGAAATTCAAGATGAAAAGTTGCAATTATGAGATACTGTTTGTGCATGTGTACCACTTCCGGACTTGGCACACATGTGTGCCTTTGCAGAAGTGACTGTCCTGCACTCACATGAACAGGCAGATGGATTTTAAGTACATTGAGGACTACTTTAAACGTGGCTTTACTACAAATGAAATGCTTACTTTGCTTGCGGATTCACATGGTATATCAATAAGTAAACGCACCCTTGAGAGGATTTTAAGCAGGAAGCAGCTCTGGACATGAAAAAACAAAACTGGTGTGGCTGAGGTTGCAACCTTCATTGAGCAGCAGCTGGGAACATCTGGTCAGAGACTTGATTACAGGTGGATGCACCAAAACTGCTGGTTAAATGGAATCGTGACTGATCAAGAAACGGTGAGAATATTGCTTTGGTTTTTTCATGGTTAAGGTGTTGATCCACGGTCAAGAAACCGACTGCGAAGGCATGTGTTTAAATATGTCTGGCATATCAATGGATACGATAAACTTCAGCCATTCGGAATAGTTATGAGTGGATGCATTGATAGGTTTTCTCAGAAGATTATATGGCTTGAAGCATATAAAACAAACTACGACCCAAGGATTATTGGTGGATACTTCATGGATGCAGTGATCCATGCTGGTGGATGTCCTGCCAGACTCAGACTTGATCTAGGAACAAAAAATGGCCATATGGCTGAAATGCGTCGGTTTTTACATGCTACCGCAATGAACCACAAATGATTGACTTATCCAGTTTCAAGAACCACAAGTGCTCATGTGTGAAAAATTTATTGCCATTGTTCTGAGTGGAAAAGGAAAATGTTAATGTAAGTCAAGATGTTCATAGTATTTTTTGCTATAACCATATATAACTTGCTTGTTACAATGAATGAAATCATACAATTATATAAAATCCCCTTTTGATTTCTGGATTAAGCATTCAGATAGCTGCGAAAATACTTTTGCAAATGTATTTGCATTGTGGTAAATTATATTTTGAATTTACTAATATAATTGAATAAGGGTTAAGACGAGATCAAAACACCACGAGATTTCTCGTAACTGAAAAATCAATCTCGCGAGATCACCACGCCGACACAGAACAGTGGCTTTCCTTACTCCACTGCTACAGAAAACAAAACCAAACTGGAAATTCTACATGATTGAAAAGATGCCCTGGACACTTAAAAACTGTTGGTGAGAGAACAAATGAAGAAAGCTGATCCCTGTCCACCACTCCATCACCCATCCACTCCTCCTTGTGCACAACTTGACCGCGGTGAAGTTAGTTTTACGTTGGATATTCGACAGACATTGGCTCTGGGGGGAACTCTGTGGTACCACCCAGTCCGACTCCAAGCTAGCCCCTCCATCATTTCAAGTGCACCGGTATTGCAGACTTTACAGCAAACTCACAGTGAACGGCTACAGCTTGAACTGACTCCTTGTTTTCAAAATAAAAATGTAGGATATGTAAAGCAGAGATACTGAGTTTAAAGGCAAAAAAGACACGTATCAATATGTTTTAACACTGAAAAGACAAAAGGAAAGGAGTGCTACCGGGACTCAAAAGAGTTAGTTTGAGGTGCTCTTTGGAATGGGATTCAAAAAGTCATTGAAGTAAAAAGAAAAGACTCCAAGGCACTCTCTTTATGCTATTAAAATGCCTTTATTTTAGCGGCATGGTCATGTAGACCTTCTAAAAAACTTTGACGCGTTTCGGCATCAAGCCTTCATAAGGAAGTCATGCAAACAGATGCTGGGCTGCAATAGGCCCTTTTAAAGGGGTGCTCCACGAATAGGAAACTGCCACATGGGCTTAGAGTCTTGCTCTGCAGATGGTGACAACTAGCAAACTCTCCAGCAGATGGTGTTATTCAGGCCAATAGAGGCTTCAACAAAGTTTTCATCTCAAAAAACCTTGCATGGCATAATACAAAACAGATAAAATGAGTGAAAGCATACCAAAATTCTGGTTAAAAAACACTTTTACAAAATGGTCTGTAAGTTTAAATATAACTTAGTGCTTAGACAACATCCTTCCTTTACAAGAACACAGTATAATCTTGTTCTTCATTTAGTCCAGGATATTTTGTGGCTTGGTTTGCTAGTTGTCACCATCTGCAGACCAAGACTCTAAGCCCATGTGGCAGTTTCCTATTCGTGGAGCACCCCTTTAAAAGGGCCTATGGCAGCCCAGCATCTGTTTGCATGACTTCCTGATGAAGGCTTGATGCCGAAACGCGTCAAAGTTTTTTGGAAGGTCTACATGACCATGCCGCTAAAATAAAGGCATTTTAATAGCATAAAGAGAGTGCCTTGGAGTCTTTTCTTTTTACTTTAATGTTTTAACACTGGTTTTGATTTATGGTATCACATGACCTAATATATAGGCCTATTCAGCTAAATGCTAATGTTTTCATGAAAAATTACGAATGATTTGAAAAAATGAAATAAAGAAGCGTATTTCATGTAGCCGATGGAGTACTTTGATCTCAAACTGATTTGATAAATATTTGCATTTTAGCTCAATAGCTTCCAGGAATAGTGATCAGTTGACCCCAAATCAGTGTGAGATCAAAGTAATCCACTGGCTGCATGAGGTATGCCTCTTGTTTTTACATTTCAAATCTTTAAATAATTTCTATAAATTTTAATATGTAAATATTAGAATTTTAGCTCAATAGCTTCCAGGTCATGTGATCAGTTGACTCACAATCAGTGTGAGATCAAAGTACTCCACTGGCTGCATGAGATACGCCTCTTCTTTTAACATTTTAAACCTTTATTCAATTTTTTTTTTATATGTAAATATTAGCATTTTAGCTCAATAGCTTTCAGGAAAAGTGATCAATTTACTCAAAATCAGCATGAGATCAAAGTATTCCACTGGTTGCATGAGATATGCTTCTTCTTTTTACATTTGAAATCTCTAAATAATTTCTGATAATTTTAAATATAAATGTTGGCATTTTAGCTCAAATGCTTCCAGGTAAAGTGATCAGTTGACTCAAAATCAATGTGAGATCAAAGGACTCCATGGCTGCATGAGATACGCCTCTTGTTTTTACATTTCAAATCTTTAACCCACTGCTCAATGTGACATTGAAATGACGTATATTTAAGGTAATTTTTTCGACATCCAAATCAGGTCTCCTGAAGGTGCAGAATGAAAGTTTTTATTATTTTTATTTTTCGGACATCATATATAGGTCCAATTCTGACATCTTACTGACCTCCAATTTGGATGTTCACATGACGTGCAGTTTCGGTCAAAATTGGCCATCAAAATCAGGTCTTCTGGAGGTGCAGAATGAAAGTTTTTTTTATGTCTTTTTCTGACGTGGTCTGGAGGTCTAATTCCGACATCTTGCCGACCTCCAATTCGGGCGTTCACATGACATGCAATTTCAGTCCAAATTGGCTGTTGAAATCAGGTCTTCTGGAGGTGCAGAATGAAAGTTCTTTTTACATCTTTTTCTGACATGGTCTGGAGGTCTAATTCTGACTTCTTGCTGACCTCCAAATCGGATGTTGACATGACGTGGAATTTCGGTCGAAATTGGCCGTCGAAATCAGGTCTTCTGGAGGTGCAAAATTAACGGCTTTTTTTTTTTCGTCTTTTTCTGACGTGGTCTACACATCCGATCATGACGTCCACATGACCTTTAGATTACATTTAAACAAGCCTTACCCAATTTCAACGTCGACAGGACATCTAGACAAGATCTCCTGATTACATCCTAGAGACGTCATCCCTCCAAGCATTGCGTTTTGTTTCAATAGCCTTTACCTTTTACCTGTCATCAAATTGGGTTCCAACCTAAAAAGGGACCATAGTTATGCATAGAGGTTTTTATATAAAATTACAACTTAAGCCGCCTCTCATTTTCTATCTCTTCAGTTAACAGTTAAGGTAAGAAACAAATTGGGGAAAAAAGACTAATAAAAACTGGCCACGTCCAATACTGAATCACTCCTGCAATTATAACTTTGAAACTTTACAGAATCTAAACCCTGTCAGTTGAAGCTTGACTTAATGCAGAAATAGCATATTGCAATTAAAATTGCCACTAAGGTTGTACAAAAAAAGCATTTTGTTGATTATAGCACAGAATGATAAAGTGATAGAGATATAACTGTATGAACTATGTGTTAGTAGTTCATACAGTTAAATACAGTTCATTATGTAACTAGTTACATGGTGTTCCAAATTTTAGAACTTTCCTCCAAAAGGGTTCCAGGCTGCCATTCAGGAAAAAGGCGAACAAAGTATCCTTGGAAAACATAATATTTACACACACATGACCAACTATTTACACAAACTATTTACATGTATTGACATCCATTTAATTTTTTTTTAACTATTAACACAACAACAACAAACATTTACCACTATTTACGAGTACAACTATTTACAACTACTTACAGACTATCTACATAACTGACTTTTTTTCTACATTGACTGTTTTTTGTCGACAACATGAAATACTGAATGGTCTTACCTAACACAGCCGTGTAGCACTTTGTTTTTTCAAATGCCATCTTTTCTTGGCCATCAAGCCATTGCTAAGGAGCCTATAATTGAATTGTATACATGTGAGTGATATATTGGGTATTTTAATTTAACATACAAATTAAAAAGTCATGGCAGAAAGCAAGAAGAGCCAACCTCAGCCCATGGTGTGTTGCAAACTTGTAATATTAGGAAAATATCACTGAATGAGGGTTCAGTCAATAAAAAGCTACAGGTAGTTGTGTCTTTAACTAAAGAAAAAAACAACCAAATATTTGTTCAGAGCATCACACAAGTAGATTCAAATTTATTCCAATTTTGTGTTGAAACATACCTGTCAAGAACTTTGTGGACACAGTCCTTTGTGTCCCTCCCCCCAATCCCTGATAGTTGCAGAATAGAATAGAGAATAGAATAGAGAATAGAATAGAATAAACCTTTATTCGTCCCCCACGGGGAAATTTGCAATGTTACAGCAGCAAAGGGGACAGAGTTGATAAAGAATAAGTATAAAAAATTGTATAAAAATAGCATGAAAATAGCAGTATGTACATTATTCTACCAATATAAATATAAAAAGGGCTTGAATACAGAAACTAAAAAGCAAATCCTATAAGGATTATTTATACATTCACAAAGTAATTGCACATGAATGTTAGTGATTGCACATGGATGAATTGCACATTGTCAAGAGAGTTAGCACAGTAATTGTACATTGTAATTGCACATTGTTAGATAATTGTTCAGTTTGTGGTGACTGGGAGCAGTGCTGGTTGTAAAGTCTAACAGTAGCAGGCAGGAAAGACCTGCAGTAACGCTCCTTCACGCACTTCGGGTGACGCAGCCTGTCACTGAAGGTAAATGGTAAATGGTAAATGGACTTGAGCTTATATAGCGCTTTTCTAGTCATTGACTACTCAAAGCTGCTTTACACCGCAGGTCACACTTACCCATTCACACCCATTCGCTCTCACATTCACTCACTGATGGTTCAGAGTTTCTATGTTAGTCATCCATCAGTATCAGCTAACACTTTCACGCCCTTTCATGCCCATTTACACACCACTGACGCAGCAGTGGGAGCAACTTGGGGTAAAGTGTCTTGCCCAAGGACACATCGCCATGTGTCGCCCGGAGCTGGGCTTGAACCTGCAACCTCCCGATCACTGACCAAGCACACTATCCAGCTGCGCCACTGACGCAGGGGCTGCACAGGGCTGTCAGAGTGTCCTGCAGCGGGTGGGAGTCGCTCTCCAGCATGGATGCCAGCTTCACCAGCATCTTCCTTTCTCCCACCACCTGCACTGAGTCCAGGGGGCACCCCAGGACTGAGCTGGCCTTCCTGATCAGTCTGTCCAGTCTGTTCCTGTCTGCAGCCGAGATGCTGCTGCCCCAGCAGACCACTCCATAAAAGATGGCTGATGCCACCACAGAGTCAAAAAAGGTCCTCAGGAGAGCTCCCTGCACTCCAAAAGACCTCAGTCTCCTCAGCAGGTACAGTCTGCTCTGGCCCTTCCTGTAGAGAGCACTCATGTGGTCAGACCAGTCCAGTCTATTGTTCAGGTGAACACCCAGGTATTTGTAAGAGTCCACAATCTCAATGTCCAAGCCCAGGATGTTCACCGGCGTTGGGGGGGGGGGTCTACGCCTATGGAAGTCCACCACCAGTTCCTTGGTTTTCCTCGCGTTGATCTGGAGGTGGTTCTGTTGGCACCAGTCCATAAAGTCCTGGGTCAGTCCTCTGTACTCCCGGTATTCGTCCTCGGTGATGAGGCCGACAATCGCAGAGTCGTCAGAGAACTTCTGCAGGTGGCAGCTGTCTGACCTGTACATGAAGTCCGCCGTGTACAGGGTGAAGAGGAACGGAGCCAGGACCGTTCCCTGCGGGGCCCCTGTACTACAGACCACCATGTCAGATACACAGTCCCGTGCCCTCACAAACTGTGGTCGGTTTGTGAGGTAATCCTGGATCCAGCCCGATAGGTGGTGGTCCACCCCTGTGTGCTCCAGCTTGTCCCTCAAGAGAAGAGGCTGGATGGTGTGGAAAGCACTGGAGAAATCAAAGAACATGATCCTCACAGTGCTTTCTGGCTTCTCCAGGTGAGACAGAGCTCTGTTCAGGAGGAAGATGACAGCATCATCCACCCCGATGCCAGGCTGGTAGGCAAACTGAAGCGGATCCATTGATGAGCTCACCAGAGGCCAGAGGTGAGAGAAAACCAGCCTCTCCAGAGTCTTCATCAGATGGGACATCAGTGCCACCGGCCTGTAGCTGTTCAGGTCCTTGGGGTGCGGTGTTTTAGGCACTGGTACCACACAGGATGTCTTCCACAACTGTGGTACCCTCCCCAGCATCAGGCTCATGTTGAAGATGTGCTCCACAATCCCACACAGCTGGTCTGCACAGGACTTGAGGAGCCTGGAGCTGATGCCATCCGGATCTGCAGCCTTCTTGGACTTTAGTATCCTGAGCTCGTGTCTCACCCGGGTGGACGTGAGGGACAGGTGGGAGGAGGGGGGCTGGGTGCTGGAGGGTGTGGGTTGGGGTGTTGGCCTTCTGGCGGGAGTAACCTGGAATATGTGAGAAGTCTATATTAAAAATTTCCCTGAGATAGCAAAGACAACATTAGCATGGGCAGAGTGGTGTTTACTTATAATCTAAGTAATCTTTGCTAATCTTATAGAATTTACAATGGCATTAAAAGCCTCTTCATCACTGAGGCGCTGTTCTTCTCTTTGGAAGTCCTCCATAGTAGCGGAGGAAGAAGCCAATTCGCCTCGTCCAATTCTCCTAACCTCGCTTCTGATGTCAATCAGAAGGTTTAGCACCTCTAATACACTGAAAGGGTAAACCAAAAAAATTATGATAAGCAAATCACATCTATAATTGAAGAGCAGTCTTTGGACTAAAACTGAACTGTGAAACACAGAGAGAAAGGGCAGAAAAATATAAAATGTTCCCATCAGTTCACTTGGCCCCGACCTGTACTCAGAATTTTTTCCTCCTGTTGGCAACGGAAACGTGTGCCGCCCTGGTACTGCGTCCCCACGTGTAAAATGAAAAAGTTTATCAGGCGGACATTTTTGCATCAATTTCTTCTCATAAATTTAGGATCATCTGCCAGAATTACTGTATAAAAGTGCAATGGAGGTCAAATTTCCTATGACTATGCATGTGGTTAAGTACTTGGTTAACTCTGATAAACACTTAGATCAGAGGACCTTTATAACTCACCATGTCTTGAGTTCTCGCTGCGCTGCTCCTCATGTCTCCCCTGTTGGCAAGCCACCGTGTGATCTGCTTCTGGACCTAGGGCATTTCACACAGAAAAACCTCTACTGATGTTTCCAAAATGTTGCCAATCACATGCTTGCTCTGTTAAACAAACGATATTTCAGCAGCCCTAGATACAGATAATCTAACCCAGATTATAGATTACACATGTATGATCTGAAGACTAGGGCTGGGTTTAAAAAATCGATTTAATTGATTTTAATCAATTTCCCTTTAAATGGTTCAGAATTGATCCATAAAATCCAAAGTTCAATCTTTTAACTTGGGTAGTTTTTCTTCCTCCAGTGGTCATGTTTGAATAAAAGTACATGATTAATGTAACTGCTTTGGGTTCAATTCTCAACTTTAATACAATTTTTAATAATGTACAAAGGTCAAAAGGTCAATTTTTAAATTTACAGCATTATTTTAACTGAGATATCCCAAACTGAATCAATATTGAATCGAATCATGAATTGAATCGATTTGAGACCTTGTAATATCGAATCGATCCAGAAAATATGAATCGATACCCAGCCCTACTGAAGACGAAATGGCAGAAATTAGTTGATACAATATCCTGTGCCATAACCATACACTGTACCTCGAGCAATGACCATGCCTGGTTTGATGTGCAGAATTGCTTGAGCCTGGAAATAGAGAATGTCTAAGATTCTAAATATTAATGTTCCAACAAAGGGCGGCACTTTTTCTTCTTAAACACGTTCCATCAGGCGAGAAAAGTTGTGATAATACATGAAAAATACATTAAAAAAAAAAAAAATCAGTCCATGTATACTCACTGGGTGTAGACTTGTGAATTTTTCTGGGCAGTGGCACCTGGCTTGCATGCCGAGAGGATCCTGAAAAAAGATTATTATCAGATTAAAAACTTGTTATTTTAAACAGAAGGTGTCAATTCAGAGTGGCGGGGATAGGCGTATCTCCATGGCTCTTGCCATGGCTGTGCTCTTTTCAAAACAGCAGTGCACATTTTGTTATTTATTTACATTGTTTTCTTAGTTTTTGTATTTTCTGTGATGGATTTTAACGGTCAGTCCAACATAGCCAAGCACTCAATGCTTGAATGGCAAATTTCGCCGAAAGGTGAGGGATTTGCATGCCTGATACTTACTGGGGGTAGACTTTCAGCTATGACTCGGCGGTGGCAAAGGGCTTTCTTGTCGAGAGGATCCTGATGACAGAATAGTCAAATATTAAAAACGTTTATGTAAGGGAAAGAAGGTGTATTTATATTAATATAAAGTAATGCATACTCACTGTGTGCACTTTGCTGGAATTCATAATAAAAGGCGTCCGCAAGGTCCTCAGTGACGTTTAACAGGTCACGACGTCCACTTTCTGAACTGTCACCTTCACATGGGTACACAAGAGGTCATGGCCAAACTTACAAGCAGTGTGTGACACTTTTACCAGAATGGCTTCTAACTTTGTTGAGGTAAAAGGGAAGAGGTTTTTACTCACCAGGAGTGGACATTTCCTCTGGAACAACGTCTGGAAGGGATTTGGCAGGATGTTCAGACTCTGAAATATACAGACCCACTTGATCATTAAATTTAAATGGTTACACAGGAGGTCAGCGCCAAACTTAATTCACAGTAAGTGTTTGCCACTTTCACCAATTTTGTGGAGGCAAAGGGAAGAAGTTTACTCACCAGGGGTGGACGTCTCCTCTGAATTCCAAGGCTCCATTTGTCTAACAGTGGCCTGGTTTTCAGAACCTGTAGGAATTATTAATTAATTTAGCCTGTAATTGGTGTTGTGTATACCTAATCATTGTTTCATTAATTGATCATACTGACCATGTTTTTTCGCAACAACTTTGGTGGGTGCAGCTGGAAACGGCAGCATCTTGTCATCTACGTATCATAAACAATGGCAAAGCAACCCAAAAAAGCAGATGAGGCAGGTCCAAAGTGCAAAAATCAAGGTTTAATAGACAGTCCAGGTTCAGTTCACAAATGCAGATTCTCATACAGGCAGAGGTTGGTAACAGAGGTGGCAGTCAGACTAGCAAGGTACGGTACACATTAAAACAGCAGAGAAAAGCAGAGGTATCCAAAAAGGGGTGAGGCAAAAACAAGGTCTAGAACAAAGTGGGTCGTGATCAGACTGTGACTATAGAAGAACGCCTAGAGAGTGACTATACAGTGCTAACAATCCGGCAACAAGACAGGGGAAGACATGAGGGTTAAATACAAGAGGTAATTTTTGGGTAACGACAAACAGCTGGGCATGAACAATCAGGGAGCAGGTGTGACAAGCCGGAACAGGAAGTAAAGCCTGGGAAGACAAGAGAGACAAAGTGAGTTTCAAAATAAAACAGGAAGCACGCAGACAAACATAAAACATGAAACAAACAAGGTAACTTGACTAAAAGAACAGAATCATGACACTCTGGGGATTCAATTTAAAGTAAATATTAAAAAAACATTTGTCTTTGAAATGTTCAAACAAACACACATAAGCCCACACATAACATTTGAATGTTATTTTTAATATTGAAATAAAAAATATAGAACTAAATTACCCATCCTGCTCTCCTCCATATCTTCATCTGACGCTGTGAAAGTACACAAGGACATGAAATAAAAACATGGTCTACCAGTTGGGGCCCAGTCGGCATGAACACATTCCAAAAACATTTGTCATTGCTTGAGAAACATACCTAACTGGACAAAGTCTTTGTATTTTCTTTTTGAGGGCTTCCTCCTTCCTCTCATGACCTCCTCCTCCTCTTTGTCCTCCTCCTCTGCATGGCTAGTGAGGGTGTATTGTTCACACTCCCAAAGTTTTTCTGAAAGTCAAAAATTTCAACTGTTAATCAACTTCACTTAAATATTTTGACTTCATTAAATGAGAAAAGATCCAAAAACAAAACATGCCTGAGGTCATCTTGATTTTGACCAGCTGGAATGTCAGCCAGTCCTCCTGGGGGTATTCTTTCAATTTAAATGCTCTGGTGGCCTTGTTCTTGGGCCACCTGACAACTCCCCTCTCCCGGTCCACCCAATTAACAGGGACTGTGCCCTCGGTCTCCTTACCCTCCTACACCCAAACAGCCTTGGCGTACATGACCTGAGAAAAACAGGATATGCATTACTCAACACATTCCCAGTGCAACATCAAGAACTACATGAATCAAGGATCATCCCCAGGCAAAATAAGTCGTTATGCATTATTTATGCCACTCCCAAGGTTGAAAACTACTGGGAAGGTTTAGTAGAGATTCTTTTAGGCAGGTGGGGGGAAAAAAAAGCATGTGCCAAAGAAAACTGCTGATGATGAAGGCAGACATCTAAGGAAACTAGTTATGAACAAAAAAAATAAACATTTTATCACCGAAGTTCCAGATCATGGCAAAGGGGTATCAAGACATAACCTCCAGTCTCTTGTGAGAGGCAAGCCACCTTGCGGTACAGATCAGCTTCCACCACTGTTCCATTTTTCATCGTTCCTGGCTGGGGATCTCTTGTGCACACTATGTCTATAAGTTCTGAGCTGCAAGGTGCTTGAAATAGTGGTGATGTGTGGCGCTGATGCAGAAGATCACACAATAATGTCCCATCTGCATTTTTTTGTGTGATGAAAACGAAGCTTTCATCTCTCAACGGAAAGCAACTGTCCCTTTCCTTGACTGAAATAAATACTTTCGTCTGCCTTTTGCTTGTGTCTGACTGTGAATGTTCAATTTCAGATAAACGTCTGGTGACTTGTTCTAATGGACTTCTCCCACTCCTCACGTGTTTTTTGATTTTTTTGAAGATAGTTTTCAAAAGGAAAACAGGAGATGTCATTCATGAACTCTTAAAGTGCCTGACATCTTCATGAAGATGAATGAGTCCGTGTACGTTGTACACTGGAAAGGTCTTGCCATACAGGGCAGCACTGCACTGGACAAAGTGTTTTAATACGTCGTGAGCATATTACAGGTACGCATTGCGATGGCTCTCATCTGACTCAAGCATCACTGACATTGCTACTGTCAGGCTCAAGATATGTTTATATATTTCAGGGGACCCCACATTCTCAGGGCTGCCAACTTTCACGCATTGGCGTGAGACTCACGCATTACATTGGCTTCACACGCTCTCACGCACACCTCCGATTTCTCACGCTGAAGGCACAAATCCCAGGGGGACGCAGGGATCGTGTGCCCAAACATACTCGGGCAGAGCGGGCTACGCGGACGTCCGCCAGGCCTGTGCGCGCAAAGCTCAAACTTCATGACCGTCCGGACTCCGCTCCGCGCACTGGTGTCACGGAAAACACTGCTCCGTCTCTTCATTTTAGTGCTTTGCAAAGTCAGCAGTCAGAGCAGCTCCTCTCCCTCATCCTCAGTGTACAGCGTCATGACAGAGAAATGGAAAACAATGCGCAAGGACTGTGGGAAATGTAGGCTTTCACAGTAATTTCACAACAAACTACTGTGCGGCAGTGCGCTCGACTGTGAAAGCTCTGTTGTCTGCTCCGCTCACAGTACGCCAGAGTCTGGGTGCATACGCAGGTATACGCCATATACCCACTAGAAAATGCCCCAAAATACCATATAACCACAACAACATGCGCAAGGATACGTACAGCAGCATGGTTGTATGACTTTCACTTTCTCAGCGTGTGTGTGCGCTCCTCTGTCTGCCAGTGAGCCTAAAGACGCAGATAGACGCTCATCGCAGGGACAGTGAGGGATCATCAGTCACTCTGTGTGATTTTATCATTCACACGGTGTCTTGACAGCTCATGTGCCTGGTTTAAGTGAACACAAAGACTTCAAAAACTGACGAGTCAGCCTTTCATTAACCAAAACTGAACATTCTTAATCAGTCCCAGCTCTTGTTTTCACTCACTCACTGTTTTCTAAATAATAACTTCATCCTGAAGTATCCTCCATCACTTATCAGAATCAGAATCGTTTTTTATTGCCAAGTATGCGACACATACAAGGAATTTGACTTCGGCAGTTGTTTTCTCTCTAGTACAGTGAACGAGACAAAATAAAAATAAGGTAAATGTAAAAAATTTTAAAGAAAAAAAATAGAGGATAAGATTAAATAAATAAAATGAAGAAATATAAATGTACAAAAACTCTTAACAATAAAGTGTGTGTGTAAAAATAAAAAATAAAAAATGTGCATCAGGAATATATACAAGCAAGCATCCAGGAATATTTACAACTGAAGAGAGGAAAGTGCAGCTGTGCAATGATAGTGCAGCTATTAACTGTTTAAAAAGTTGCAGCTCTTATTAATTATGTAGCTATGTAGCTATTATGTAGCTTATTCTCCATGATATAAGAATAATCTTTGAAGAATCAAGCTTCAAATACAGTCTACTAGTGCAGCGGTTCTCAACCTGTGGGTGGAGGCCCATAACTGGTCTCAGAGCTGCTTTCAGTGGATGGTGTAGAAATCTGGTCAAATTGTGGCAAAAATGTCTTCAGTGTATGGAGGCCCTGAGAGAACAAACATGCATCAGAGTATGTCAGAGTATATCCACTAGAATAAACCAGACTGCACACAAATATAACACTGTTTTACATTTCTCTACTGACATATTCCTGTCCAGACTTAAACATTCATTTCTGTAGGCTATTATTACTTTGAGTTTGATTATAGATTTATTGATTTAAAAATAAAGTAGTGATAACTTTGACTTAGATGTTCCCTTGAACTGATCCCGTTTCTAATGACATTCTGACTGTTAATGTCCACTCCTTATTGTTCTCCAATCAAAATCACCACTGCTTACATTCATTTTCAAGTCAGATGCTTTTATACTGGATAGTTCATAGTGTTGTGGACTTGTAGCCTACACATTGATGCCAAAACCTTTTTTATTTACTAAAGGAAAATTAAATCTAGGCTAATTATGCATATTCAGTTGCACTTCGTAATTTAACCCTTTAAAGCCTGAATGCATGAATAACAGCCAGAACATTCCATTTTTTTGGAGCTGGAATTCACTTTATACTGAAATCGAACAAAATCTAAATTTACATAAAATGTAATGTATATTATATATTTTGTATCTCATTTGATACATGAGATGTTATTGGCAACTGATAATCCACTTGAGGACATTTTCATCATTTATGTCATTGTATTGAGATGTTTATTTTGTTTTTAGCAATTTATTGATCATATTGATTAGATAAAGGTATCATAAAAGTGTGTATCAAATATGATACAAGAGGCTTTAAGGGGTTAGTTGTGTAAAGGTTTGTGCATTTTTAAGTTTTGTGACATATTCAGATTTTGTTTTGTTGCTGCTTGTTGACAGTTTGAGAAGAAAAACATTGAAAAAACATGAAGTTTAGTTTGATTTAGTGTGGTTATTCATTAAAATATTTCTCCTAGTTTTAGAACTTGTATTGAGCTTTCAGTTCTTTTAAAGCTGCTGTAGTGGTGATCAGCCTGGTGTTTTTGGTGAACAAAATACTGGTCTTGGAATTGCTGGTTGTGCGTAAACAGACCTGTAGACAGGTAGGATATTGCCTCATAGGAAGCAATGACATAATTACAGTTATTGTTTAATATCACTGTGTAGGACATTTGAGGAAGTATCAGACAACACAGCGAAAAATATGGCATTTATTTATATTTTATTTTTTACCTGTACCTGAGTTAATTGCACTTTGCATTTTGTTACTTCTGAGTGCTATATAGTTTGATTCAACCTACACATAATGAGACATAATGACTGCGTTCATACTGCAGTCAAAAGTGACCTGAATCTGATTTTTTGGCTCAAATGTGACCTGTATCTGCTTTGTTTCTGACAGTGTGAACAGCACAAGTCACATTGAATCTGACATGTTCGAATCAGATTCAGGCCACTTTCAAATGTGATACTGAATCGGATACGTATCTGATTTTCTTGAATGCGACCGTGGTCTGAACAGCCAGGTCGCATTCAATGCGACTTTGACGTCATTCCAGAGCAGGGGTTAGAACATAATCAGAGGTTTATATATAGACAAAGTTTCTACCATTTTTCCTAAAATAAAGAGTTTTAGTAGATTATTTACTCTACAAGCATTAAACGATGCATAAAAGGAGAAATGATGAGGGAAAGTAAGAGAGCTCTGGGGCGATCGACTGGTGTCTCCATTACACGCACAATAAACAAACGTGAATGAATCAAACGTCTTTACACTGTTTGTATTATGATATCTGATAAACTTAGTTTATTAACACTGCACCAACATTTTTAATGAATTTATCAGGCTAAAATATCAGTTTACAGGACGCGGAAAGACACTGAGGATCCACTGCCGACCATCTCATTCGTGCGCATTTGCGCGCTGCTGTATGTTTGACAGCGTCAGTCAGTGAACAGTCTGCTCCTGTCTGATCTGCTGTCAGATAAAATAAGAAACATCGGAACAGATGATAAAACTAAGTTTTCGTCTCTTTGTTCACCTGTTCAGCGCGCTACCGGCTCTGAGCTGTTCTTCTCTCCAGCAGAAATCTCTCATCGGCCGGGGTCGGCGGGGAATAGCGGCCGCCTTTAGTTTTATAAGAAATAAAATGTACCCATCATTCCTTCAATAAGAGCACACTCAGGGTGAGCTGCTGTAACATCAGGTTCTGCGTTATGGGAACAAACATTGTGAAGCACGTTTTTGGTCTGTGTTTGTTGCTCTCATCACACCGTTCTGTGCGTGATGTCATTAATATTCAACTGAGGATGGGTGTCACTTCTGAAGCTTGAGCTGTTCCCATTGCAGTCTGCAGACAGGCCACATTTAAAGGCGTAATCTGAACAGCCCCAAAAAAAAATGTTAAAAAAAATCCCGTTAATTTTACGGTAAAAAACTGGCAGCTGTGGTTGCCAGAATTTTACCGTAATAATTACGGTAGAAGTTTTTCTTTAATTAGGGTAAAAGGATATTAATACTGTAAATTTTACTGTTAATGTCAGATTTTTATTCCAAAATTTACCGTATAATTACAAGTTTTCACCATCTAAAAAAACACAGTTTTGCCGTAAAATAAACATGATTTTCATGTTAGTTATACATTAAAACAGTAATTTTTTACGGTAAAAATGTATATTTATATGGTAAAATATGGTTTCAAACCCCAACTTTTTCCTAAAAAGTTCTACCGTATTTATTACGGTAAAATTCTGGCAACCACAGCTGCCAGTTTTTTACCGTAAAATTAACAGGTTTTCCATAAAATCAACAGTACCAATATAATTTACCGTAATAATAGAAAAAGTTCTACCGTATTTATTACGGTAAAATTCTGGCAAACACAGCTGCCAGTTTTTCACCATAAAATTAACAGGTTTTCCATAAAATCAACAGTACCAATATAATTTACGGTAATAATAGAAAAAGTTCTACTGTATTTATTACGGTAAAATTCTGGCAACCACAGCTGCCAGTTTTTCACCGTAAAATTAACAGGTTTTCAATGTGCAAATGACAGTGTTTCAATGCAATATAAAGGTTTACTTTATTTTTTATAGATTTCCTTAAAATGTAAAAACAGAAGGTTTTGCCATTAAATATGACTGTGTTATATTGTAAAATCTATAACATACTGAGGTATTGCTTGTCGACTTACTCTGAATGTCTTTTGCCTGTAATCTAAAATCTTAAAACACAACATAATTTGCATAAAAAATACCTATTTGCCTTTTAACAGTAAAATACTGGTAACTCTCCCTGTATTATATATCACTCAAAACACACCAATTAGCTTTTTTGGTTAGAACCCAATGACTTTACATAATACTATTTTCCACTTAAAACATCCACACTTTAAAAAAAAGACAAGTTTTTACTTTGAAAAATATGGAAACTCATTGACTTTGAAAAATCCAGTAAAATAAACTTGATTTCTGTAAGTTCACATAAGTTATTTAAGTTCACAGTAATAACCCTAACTTAATTACTTTGAGTAATTTATATTTATGCTTACTTATTTATGTTTAGTCTGCAATACAAATTTCAAAATACTTATTCTGCATTACTATTATTTTTAATTATACTTCTTATTTCTTAGTGTGCATTCCTTGAACTTATTTATCTGTTTTAAGTGTTAATTTTTGTACGTTTATTGAATGTTCAATATACACATTTGTTTACTCTAAAGCAATTAAACTAACATGTTAAACCCCAAAACAGCTGTAAACACATGAAATATTAAAAACAATATCCTTAATATCCTTAAAACAAAATAAGAACACTTTGCAGTTGTGTCAGCAGCCATTAAACATTTATTTAATTTAAAAAACTCTCAAACCATATTTAAAAAGACTTACAGTGTCTCACCAAAACAGGATGATTCTGACTTCACGATGAAGATGAGATTTTTCAGTGTGAGAAGTTTCACTCTTTGAACAAAGTTCAGTGTCTTTTCCATAGATTTGGGGTAGGCCAAATGTAGTGCCAGTGCAAGTCAGACCAAATAGAAGCCAAACCGCTTGAGGCAAGTCCTTCTTGTTGTCCATGGCAATTCCTTCCTCAAGAGCAGTGGCCGTTGAATAGGGCTGGAGGTGTGCGGTGTTATGGCCAGGCTGAAGATCATCTTCACAACAGAAACAGCACTGCTCCCCAAGGCAGAGTCTCATCACTCGTGTCCTGCTGAAATAACAGACATATTGGTTGTGATATTAGGAACAATCAAAGGTGTAAGCTTTTAGAAATACATTTTTCCCTTTGATTTTAACATTGAGCTCCACATTAAAATCAGCACAAATTAAATGATGCTGCACTGAAAGTCAAATCTGTTTGACTTAAACAGATTTAAATCAAAATGAAACTGGTGATCATACAACTCTTCAAACATATTATTATAAGGATTCTGATTAGACAGTTACTGTTCAATGTTTCTTTATGTTTTATGAGTAAGTGCATATTTAACGCTAGCTCATGTACAAATTATTACATATAGGACTCAGAGTTAAGTAAGATTTAAGGAGGTGCCATTCAGAATGGTTCAACAATATAAAACAACGAATGATGACCATGACATAAAAACAATAACAGTGTGTTAAAAATGTTCTGTGGTATCCAAAAGATGAGCGTTTAATTCTCGGGTGATTTTAGGGGCTTTGTCTGCTCCTGGATGCCAGAGGGTTAATTTCTATTTAAAGTATTGTTTATAAATTTGCAATTCTGGTCCTGTAACAATCCTACTTATTTGACAAAAGTACTCACAAGGCATGCCTTGAAGAAATAACCAGAGTTATCTCCAACTACAAAGGGAATCCATTTGAAGACAACAGAGCGCAGAGCAGTCACATCTGGAAACTCAGAGAAAGAGACAAAGGATCACTTAGTTGTTGAGGGGCTTCACATGAGTCTTTGATATAGTACCTATGTTGAGTAATCAAATTATTTACCATGAGGTTTGTGCATTTTTTGTCCAATGGCTCCTTTTCTCAACTTGAAGTGTCCAATAAAAGGGGGTGTGTGCTGGTCCAAAGCCTCAACGAACTTTCCTTCAAGAATTTGGTTGAATTCTGCAAATACCTGGACCAAAAAGAGAGAGAGATCGGGGAGAGAAGAGGATGATAAACGATTAGTAAAGTAACCAAGGTGAAAATCAGCTGTGCAAACTAAAAACTGTAATGGCAACTAAAAAACCTTTTGTGTGTTAAAGTCTGCATACAGGCAAGTAGAAATGATTATTGGTGGCCAGGTTTTCACAACTTCACCTCACATGTACTGATACAATTGAGAAAAAGTTTTAGTCTGACTGTTCTCCAAACTCTTCGCTGTGTAATGTGGTCAAGTTTGATGCACTCTGCATCCTCGTCGTGAACAAGTGTCACGGCGGACTCTCGAAAGACCTTTAACAATTTTCAAATTCAAAATGTTTGTGTGTGAATAACAGAAATAAAGATGATAAAGTATTAAAGCACAAAAATAAATACCAAATAACTGATTAAACAAGATGACAATATCTAAAGAAACTGATTTAAAATGCTGACATAATGTTATTGTAATGTGATATAAATGCTGTAAAATAATCTGACCAATAACTAGTAGGAAGATGAAATCTGCTTGTTCCATAACTGTTCCCACACTTGATTTGTTAAATAGTTGTTCCATTTTTCCAGGAAAAGGCAGATATACGTAACAACCATAAACTATAAAAGTAATAACGATACAGTATGATAAATAGGATTCTTGATGATACCAGTCATAATAATATCAGTTTCGATCAGAGACCAGAAAGTGAAATAAATCAGAGTAAAGATCATCACTCTTCACTCTGATGTTGGAGAGGACTCCTGTAAACAAACTACTGTCTGTCACTCTATATTAGCACACTGTTCATGAATTATCATTAATCTCAGACTAAGTGAAAATTATCCCAATTATTGCTCATCTTAAACTTACAAGAGTGGCAAAACTGATGACCATTAAATTACTTATTCATATCCAATTAGTTTAAGTTTAGTTTGTTTTGTTATTTCAGCGAGTCCCGTAGTGGGATTAATATACATTCCAGTTCAATTATTAACCAGATCATTGTTGCAGCAAGGCTGAACCAGAAATTATTTATATCTTGAATAATTTCTGTGTATTTAAATAATAATAATATATCAAAGTTGTCTGATAAATGTTAAACCCGCTGAATGACCTTCAAATATGTATAAAACAAACAAAAATATAAATAATTAGTTGGAAATTTGTAATCCAATGTTCATCAATTTTGCCAATCTATAAGTTTAAGATATACATTAATATTTGGGACACTTTTCACTCAATTTGAGATCAGTAGTTATTCATGAACAGTATCCTAATTTGGTATGAGGGAGTATTTTCTTTGCAGGGGTCCTCTCTAATGTCAAAGATCAGACTGCCCCTCTCAGATAAGTATTTTTATTGATTCATTCCACTTTCTGGTCTGTACCATTATTATGATCAGTATAAATAAGAATAATATTTATCTTATTGTACTGTATCAATATTAGTTTTATAGTTTATGGCTGTTATGTATATCAGCTTTTGCTGTAAAAATACATAACTATTCAACAGATAAGCTTGTATGGGAACAATAATCAAACAATTATCTAACATCCCTTTTAATTATAAGTCAGATTACTTAATGGCATTTATATCCCAAAACACAAAATACATCATCGTTTTAGCTCAGTTTCCTCAGGGATTGTAATCTCTTATTTGATCAATAGTTTGGTAAATTATTTTGATGAATTAAGACTTTTTCCTCCTAACTACCGTTGTCTACCACACTGCATTGGCGCACAGTCATACCTGCTGAAATGATGCCCACATGTGAGAAAATGAGCCGCAGTGGGTTTTGTTGTTCATTCTGCCTTTTTCTTTATTCTGCAATATTGCACAGAAATCTAGGGTCATCATACTATTATTTATGTGCATAGCTTTTAATCATGCCTATTTAATAAATATAATCTCTGAGACATTACTAGTTCAGTGTGTCGATGGAAAATACAAATACCTTTAATTACTGGAGTTACGTAGTGCTGGCCGATCACCATTAGTTTCTGCCTGAATGAGGGGCAGAAAGAACATAAATATCAAATTACTTTCAGCAAATCATGACAAAACCTAACTTCAAAAATGACACCTGTCTTAAAAACATTTAAAGCAATGATCCTGTATTATCATGTGGTGACAATGTACAGATTAATTCTGAAAATTTGGGACATTCAGAATTTTGAAAGGCTCTGCTTAAAGTCAAAGACAGAGGGAAAATTAAACATGAGCCATTTCTTCATTCAAATTAGTTAGGGCAATAAAATTAAGTTTTACTAAGAGAGGAACTCCAGTGGATGATTCATTATGTCATTAAATCAACCTTTTAAAAATCTTACTATGAATCACGCAGAAAAATCCACAGGTTTGTTTAGTAGACACTTGTCAGGTAGGACATGGTCATGGATCTGTTGAAGCCAAACTGGGTAAACAGAAATGTAGACATCTCACAAATTAAGACACAAAGTGACTTTAATTTGAAGTATTTTAAGGATCCTGTACATTGTGGAAAGCACAAGTCTCAATCAACATTCAAACTTTAGATAAAATTAGACGGGTCCTCGCTCGCAGGTCCCTCATGCCCGTTTGACCTCCATTTTGCATGTTTCATCCCTTTTTGACCCTTTGATCTGCTTTAAGTTAGACTGAGGTGTGTAGCTGCTGCTCTGTCAGGAGCCTCAGTCTTTATAATGGGTGTGTATTACACATTCCATTCATTGAGTCACATGACCAGCTGCTGCCAATCAGTGAGTGAATGACATCATCTGCTGCCTCATACAGATTCAAACTGCAGCAAAGCAGCACAACAAAGAAAAGTCTAGAAACATTTCCTCACCAATGCCACATTTTTGACCACATCTTTCTACAACTTACATGTGTGAACTGGAAATTTTGTCAGGAATCCATCTGTGTAATTTTCAAAGCTGTAGGACTTTTTGTTTTTTCTGTAGAGGCTTAACTTCCACAGTTTGTCCAGAGCTGTGTTTTCATTCCCCATTCATTTCAATGGGAGGAGCTGGGAGGGCTTCTTTGAGGTTCACCAACTTTGAGGGCTTGTCATTCGGAAACCGTTTGAGAAACAACAAAATCCCGAATAACTTTTGATCATCAATGCCTCCTCTGTCATCTGTCCGGGTTTCAAGCTGATACCATATACGGCCTAGGAGGAGATGATTTTTTTCTGGGGAGTTGTAATTTTATTTTGAAAGGCAAATTGCCGGTTTCCTGTTTGAGATAGGTCAGGGGTGTCAGCGCGTGATTTGTGGGTCTCGATGAGACGAACGTTTTGACGTTGGTTTGATCTCTCTATGACATTCCTTGTTGCCGTGGCAACCATTTTTGTGCTCCATTTTGCACCTTGGTGGCGCTAGAGAGCTGATTTTGGCATTTTTTGGGTTAATTTTTTCGTTGTCAGAAATTTTGTATCCCATAGGGCGTGTGTGTCAGTTTTGGCATGGCTATGATTCTGTTAAGGGTGTGAAATCACAGTGAGAAGTGGGGATGATCCGGTGAGCTCTTATTTTGAACTCCAAATTGCCGGCTTCCTGTTTGAGATGGGTCAGGGGTGTCAGCGCGTGATTTGTGGGGCTTGATGAGACGAACGTTTAGGCGTTGGTTTGATCTCTCTACGACATTCCTGCTGGCCGTGAGGGCCATTTTAGTGTGCCTAGGTGGCGCTAGAGAGCTGATTTTTGCATGTTGGGGGTTAATTTTTTCATTTTATCAAATTTTTCGCCGATTCTGAGGTGCGTGCCAATTTTGGTGAGTTTTTGAGCATGTTTAGGGGGTCAAATTAAGGCTTTCGCGTCTGGTCAGCGTAATAATAATAATAATTAAAGCTGCAAGCAGCATTGGACGGGTCCTCGCTCGCAGGTCCCTCATGCCCGTTTGACCTCCATTTTGAGGGTTTCATTCCTTTTCGACCCGCTGACCTGCTCAAAGGTTGACAAAGGTTTTTTTTTTTTGCTCCCCAAGGTTGGTCCTCCCTTCGGGAGGACATTTTCTTCCAGATCTTAGTTTTACCTGTTTGGTATCTGTTCGTGTTTTAGAGATATTACAGTTGAAGTGATGTATTTCTTGCTCCTCCTCAGCCTTTATAATGGCTGTGTGTTACACATTCCATTTCCCCCCCTTCAGTGAGTCACATGACCAGCTGCTGCCAATCAGTGAGTGAATGACATCATCTGCTGCTCTCATTACATTCAAACTGCAGCAGTGCAGTAGAGCAGCAGAACAACAACCAAAACTCTCGAAACATTTCCTCACCATTGCCACTATTTTTACCAAATCTCTCCACAAGTTATATGTGTGAACTGGAAATTTTGTCAGGATTCCATCTGTGTATTTTTTAAAGCTGTAGGACTTTTACTTTTTTTTCTAGGGGCCTTTGTTCTACAAGTTGTCCGGAGCTGTATTTTCATTCCCCATTCATTTCAATGGGAGGAGCTGGGAGGGCTTCTTTGGGGTTCACCAACTTTGAGGGCTTGTCATTCGGAAACCGTTTGAGAAACAACAAAATCCCGAATAACTTTTGATCATCAATGCCTCCTCTGTCATCTGTCCGGGTTTCAAGCTGATACCATATACGGCCTAGGAGGAGATGATTTTTTTCTGGGGAGTTGTAATTTTATTTTGAAAGGCAAATTGCCGGTTTCCTGTTTGAGATAGGTCAGGGGTGTCAGCGCGTGATTTGTGGGTCTCGATGAGACGAACGTTTTGACGTTGGTTTGATCTCTCTATGACATTCCTTGTTGCCGTGGCAACCATTTTTGTGCTCCATTTTGCACCTTGGTGGCGCTAGAGAGCTGATTTTGGCATTTTTTGGGTTAATTTTTTCGTTGTCAGAAATTTTGTATCCCATAGGGCGTGTGTGTCAGTTTTGGCATGGCTATGATTCTGTTAAGGGTGTGAAATCACAGTGAGAAGTGGGGATGATCCGGTGAGCTCTTATTTTGAAATCCAGATTGCCGGCTTCCTGTTTGAGATAGGTCAGGGGTGTCAGCGCGTGATTTGTGGGGCTTGATGAGACGAACGTTTAGGCGTTGGTTTGATCTCTCTACGACATTCCTGCTGGCCGTGAGGGCCATTTTAGTGTGCCTAGGTGGCGCTAGAGAGCTGATTTTTGCATGTTGGGGGTTAATTTTTTCATTTTATCAAATTTTTCGCCGATTCTGAGGTGCGTGCTAATTTTGGTGAGTTTTTGAGCATGTTTAGGGGGTCAAATTAAGGCTTTCGCGTCTGGTCAGCGTAATAATAATAATAATAATAAGAAGAAAGAAACGATACAAAAACAATAGGGTCCTTGCCCTTCGGGCAAGGACCTCTCTAGCTTCAGCTAGAGAGGTCCTTTCCCTTTGGGCGAGGACCCTAATTAAAGCTGCAAGCAGCATTGGACGGGTCCTCGCTCGCAGGTCCCTCATGCCCGTTTGACCTCCATTTTGGGGGTTTCATCCCTTTTTGACCCTTTGACCTGCTTTAAGTAAGACTGAGGTATGTGGCTGCAGCTCTGTCAGAAGCCTCAGTCTTCATAATGGGTGTGTATTACACATTCCAATCCCCCCCCCCCCCCCCCCCCCCCCCTTCAGTGAGTCACATGACCAGGTGCCGCCAATCAGTGAGTGAATGACATCACCTGCTGCCCTCATGAAATTCAAACTGCAGCTAAGAAGCACGGACACCAAAACTCTAGAAACATTTCCTCACCATTGCCACAATTTTGACCAAATGTCTCGACAATTTATATGTGTGAACTGGAAATTTTGTCAGGATTCCATCCGTGTATTTTTTAAAGCTGTTGGACTTTTTGTTTTTTCTGTAGAGCCTTAAATTCCACAGTTTGTCCGGAGCTGTGTTTTCATTCCCCATTCATTTGAATGGGAGGAGCTGGGAGGGCTTCTTTGAGGTTCACCAACTTTGAGGGCTTGTCATTCGGAAACCGTTTGAGAAACAACAAAATCCCGAATAACTTTTGATCATCAATGCCTCCTCTGTCATCTGTCCGGGTTTCAAGCTGATACCATATACGGCCTAGGAGGAGATGATTTTTTTCTGGGGAGTTGTAATTTTATTTTGAAAGGCAAATTGCCGGTTTCCTGTTTGAGATAGGTCAGGGGTGTCAGCGCGTGATTTGTGGGTCTTGATGAGACGAACGTTTAGGCGTTGGTTTGATCTCTGTACGACATTCCTGCTGGTCGTGAGGGCCATTTTAGTGTGCCTAGGTGGCGCTAGAGAGCTGATTTTGGCATGTTGGGGGTTAATTTTTTCATTTTATCAAATTTTTCGCCGGATCTGAGGTGCGTGCTAATTTTGGTGAGTTTTTGAGCATGTTTAGGGGGTCAAATTAAGGCTTTCGCGTCTGGTCAGCGTAATAATAATAATAATAAGAAGAAAGAAACGATACAAAAACAATAGGGTCCTTGCCCTTCGGGCAAGGACCTCTCTAGCTTCAGCTAGAGAGGTCCTTTCCCTTTGGGCGAGGACCCTAATTAAAGCTGCAAGCAGCATTGGACGGGTCCTCGCTCGCAGGTCCCTCATGCCCGTTTGACCTCCATTTTGGGGGTTTCATCCCTTTTTGACCCTTTGACCTGCTTTAAGTAAGACTGAGGTATGTGGCTGCAGCTCTGTCAGAAGCCTCAGTCTTCATAATGGGTGTGTATTACACATTCCAATCCCCCCCCCCCCCCCCCCCCCCCCTTCAGTGAGTCACATGACCAGGTGCCGCCAATCAGTGAGTGAATGACATCACCTGCTGCCCTCATGAAATTCAAACTGCAGCTAAGAAGCACGGACACCAAAACTCTAGAAACATTTCCTCACCATTGCCACAATTTTGACCAAATGTCTCGACAATTTATATGTGTGAACTGGAAATTTTGTCAGGATTCCATCCGTGTATTTTTTAAAGCTGTTGGACTTTTTGTTTTTTCTGTAGAGCCTTAAATTCCACAGTTTGTCCGGAGCTGTGTTTTCATTCCCCATTCATTTGAATGGGAGGAGCTGGGAGGGCTTCTTTGAGGTTCACCAACTTTGAGGGCTTGTCATTCGGAAACCGTTTGAGAAACAACAAAATCCCGAATAACTTTTGATCATCAATGCCTCCTCTGTCATCTGTCCGGGTTTCAAGCTGATACCATATACGGCCTAGGAGGAGATGATTTTTTTCTGGGGAGTTGTAATTTTATTTTGAAAGGCAAATTGCCGGTTTCCTGTTTGAGATAGGTCAGGGGTGTCAGCGCGTGATTTGTGGGTCTTGATGAGACGAACGTTTAGGCGTTGGTTTGATCTCTGTACGACATTCCTGCTGGTCGTGAGGGCCATTTTAGTGTGCCTAGGTGGCGCTAGAGAGCTGATTTTGGCATGTTGGGGGTTAATTTTTTCATTTTATCAAATTTTTCGCCGGATCTGAGGTGCGTGCTAATTTTGGTGAGTTTTTGAGCATGTTTAGGGGGTCAAATTAAGGCTTTCGCGTCTGGTCAGCGTAATAATAATAATAATAAGAAGAAAGAAACGATACAAAAACAATAGGGTCCTTGCCCTTCGGGCAAGGACCTCTCTAGCTTCAGCTAGAGAGGTCCTTTCCCTTTGGGCGAGGACCCTAATTAAAGCTGCAAGCAGCATTGGACGGGTCCTCGCTCGCAGGTCCCTCATGCCCGTTTGACCTCCATTTTGAGGGTTTCAATCCTTTTTGACCCGCTGACCTGCTCAAAGGTTGACAAAGGTTTTTTTTTTTTGCTCCCTAAGGTTGGTCCTCCCTTCGGGAGGACATTTTCTTCCAGATCTTAGTTTTACCTGTTTGGTATCTGTTCGTGTTTTAGAGATATTACAGTTGAAGTGATGTATTTCTTGCTCCTCCTCAGCCTTTATAATGGCTGTGTGTTACACATTCCATTTCCCCCCCCTTCAGTGAGTCACATGACCAGCTGCTGCCAATCAGTGAGTGAATGACATCATCTGCTGCTCTCATTACATTCAAACTGCAGCAGTGCAGCAGAGCAGCAGAACAACAACCAAAACTCTCGAAACATTTCCTCACCATTGCCACAGTTTGGACCAAATCTCTCTACAAGTTATATGTGTGAACTGGAAATTTTGTCAGGATTCCATCCGTGTATTTTTTAAAGCTGTAGGACTTTTACTTTTTTTCTCTAGGGGCCTTTGTTCTACAAGTTGTCCGGAGCTGTATTTTCATTCCCCATTCATTTCAATGGGAGGAGCTGGGAGGGCCTTCTTTGGGGTTCACCAACTTTGAGGGCTTGTCATTCGGAAACCGTTTGAGAAACAACAAAATCCCGAATAACTTTTGATCATCAATGCCTCCTCTGTCATCTGTCCGGGTTTCAAGCTGATACCATTTACGGCCTCGGAGGAGATAATTTTTTTCTGGAGAGTTGTAATTTTACTTTGACAGGCAAATTGCCGACTTCCTGTTTGAGATAGGTCAGGGGTGTCAGCGCGTGATTTGTGGGTCTCGATGAGACGAACGTTTTGACGTTGGTTTGATCTCTCTATGACATTCCTTGTTGCCGTGGCAACCATTTTTGTGCTCCATTTTGCACCTTGGTGGCGCTAGAGAGCTGATTTTGGCATTTTTTGGGTTAATTTTTTCGTTGTTAGAAATTTTGTATCCCATAGGGCGTGTGTGTCGGTTTTGGCATGGCTATGAGCCTGTTAAGGGTGTGAAATCACAGTGTGAAGTGGGGATGATCCGGTGAGCTCTTATTTTGAAATCCAAATTGCCGGCTTCCTGTTTGAGATAGGTCAGGGGTGTCAGCGCGTGATTTGTGGGTCTTGATTAGACGATCGTTTGGGCGTTGGTTTGATCTCTCTACGACATTCCTGCTGGCCGTGAGGGCCGTTTTAGTGTGCCTAGGTGGCGCTAGAGAGCTGATTTTGGCATGTTGGGGGTTAATTTTTTCATTTTATCAAATTTTTCGCCGATTCTGAGGTGTGTGCCGATTTTGGTGAGTTTTTGAGCGTGTTTAGTGGGTCAAATTAAGCTTCAATGACCGGACTGAATAATAATTAAAGCTGCAAGCAGCATTGGACGGGTCCTCGCTCGCAGGTCCCTCATGCCCGTTTGACCTCCATTTTGAGGGTTTCATTCCTTTTTGACCCGCTGACCTGCTCAAAGTTTGACAAAGGTCTTTTGTCTTGCTCCTCAAGGATGGTCCTCCCTTCGGGAGGACATTTACTTCCAGATCTTAGTTTTACCTGTTTGGTATCTGTTTGTGTTTTAGAGCTATTACAGTTGAAGTGAAGTATGTCTTGCTCCTCCTCAGTCTTTATAATGGGTGTGTGTTACACATTCCATTTCCCCCCCTTCAGTGAGTCACATGACCAGCTGCTGCCAATCAGTGAGTGAATGACATCATCTGCTGCCTTCATGAAATTCAAACTGCAGCTAAGAAGCACAGACACCAAAACTCTAGAAACATTTCCTCACCACTGCCACAATTTTGACCTAAATCTCTGTACAAGTTATATGTGTGAACTGGAAATTTTGTCAGGAATCCATCCATGTAATTTTCAAAGCTGTAGGACTTTTTGTTTTTTCTGTAGAGGCTTATCTTGCACAGGTTGTCCAGAGCTGTATTTTCATTCCCCATTCATTTCAATGGGGGGAGCTGGGAGGGCTTCTTTGAGGTTCACCAACTTTGAGGGCTTGTCATTCGAAAACCGTTTGAGAAACAACAAAATCCCGAATAAGTTTTGATCATCAATGCCTCCTCTGTCATCTGTCCGGGTTTCAAGCTGATACCATATACGGCCTCGGAGGAGATAATTTTTTTCTGGAGAGTTGTAATTTTACTTTGAAAGGCAAATTGCCGGTTTCCTGTTTGAGATAGGTCAGGGGTGTCAGCGCGTGATTTGTGGGTCTCAATGAGACGAACGTTTTGACGTTGGTTTGACCTCTCTACGACATTCCTTGTTGCCGTGGCAACCATTTTTGTGCTCCATTTTGCACCTTGGTGGCGCTAGAGAGCTGATTTTGGCATTTTTTGGGTTAATTATTTTGTGTTCTGAAATTTTGTACACCATGGGGCGTGTGTGTCAGTTTTGGCATGGCTATGAGCCTGTTAAGGGTGTGAAATCACGGTGCGAAGTGGGGATGATCCGGTGAGCTCTTATTTTGAAATCCAAATTGCCGGCTTCCTGTTTGAGATAGGTCAGGGGTGTCAGCGCGTGATTTGTGGGTCTTGATGAGACGATCGTTTGGGCGTTGGTTTGATCCTTCTACGACATTCCAACTGGCTGTGAGGGCCTTTTTAGTGTGCCTAGGTGGCGCTAGAGAGCTCATTTTGGCACTTTTGGGGTTAATTTTTGCATTTTATCAAATTTTTCGCCGATCCTGAGTGCCTGCCAATTTTGGTGAGTTTTTGAGCATGTTTAGGGGGTCAAATTAAGGTTATCGCGTCCGTAGACGTAATAATAATAATTAAAGCTGCAAGCAGCATTGGACGGGTCCTCGCTCGCAGGTCCCTCATGCCCGTTTGACCTCCATTTTGAGGGTTTCATTCCTTTTTGACCCGCTGACCTGCTCAAAGGTTGACAAAGGTTTTTTTTTTTGCTCCCAAGGTTGGTCCTCCCTTCGGGAGGACATTTTCTTCCAGATCTTAGTTTTACCTGTTTGGTATCTGTTCATGTTTTTGAGGTATTACAGTTGAAGTGATGTATTTCTTGCTCCTCCTCAGTCTTTATAATGGCTGTGTGTTACACATTCCATTTCCCCCCCTTCAGTGAGTCACATGACCAGCTGCTGCCAATCAGTGAGTGAATGACATCATCTGCTGCTCTCATTACATTCAAACTGCAGCAGTGCAGCAGAGCAGCAGAACAACAACCAAAACTCTCGAAACATTTCCTCACCATTGCCACTATTTTTACCAAATCTCTCTACAAGTTATATGTGTGAACTGGAAATTTTGTCAGGATTCCATCTGTGTATTTTTTAAAGCTGTAGGACTTTTACTTTTTTTTCTAGGGGCCTTTGTTCTACAAGTTGTCCGGAGCTGTATTTTCATTCCCCATTCATTTCAATGGGAGGAGCTGGGAGGGCTTCTTTGGGGTTCACCAACTTTGAGGGCTTGTCATTCGAAAACCGTTTGAGAAACAACAAAATCCCGAATAACTTTTGATCATCAATGCCTCCTCTGTCATCTGTCCGGGTTTCAAGCTGATACCATATACGGCCTAGGAGGAGATGATTTTTTTCTGGGGAGTTGTAATTTTATTTTGAAAGGCAAATTGCCGACTTCCTGTTTGAGATAGGTCAGGGGTGTCAGCGCGTGATTTTTGGGTCTCGATGAGACGAACGTTTTGACGTTGGTTTGATCTCTCTATGACATTCCTTGTTGCCGTGGCAACCATTTTTGTGCTCCATTTTGCACCTTGGTGGCGCTAGAGAGCTGATTTTGGCATTTTTTGGGTTAATTTTTTCGTTGTCTGAAATTTTGTACACCATAGGGCGTGTGTGTCGGTTTTGGCATGGCTATGAGCCTGTTAAGGGTGTGAAATCACAGTGAGAAGTGGGGATGATCCGGTGAGCTCTTATTTTGAAATCAAATTGCCGGCTTCCTGTTTGAGATAGGTCAGGGGTGTCAGCGCGTGATTTGTGGGTCTTGAATAGACGATCGTTTGGGCGTTGGTTTGATCCTGTCTAGCGACATTCCTGCTGGCCGTGAGGGCCGTTTTAGTGTGTCCTAGGTGGCGCTAGAGAGCTCATTTTGGCATGTTGGGGGTTAATTTTTGAATTTTATCAAATTTTCGCCGATTCTGAGGTGCGTGCCTATTTTGGTGAGTTTTTGAGCGTGTTTAGGGGTCAAATTAAGCTTCAATGAGCCGGACTGAATAATAATAAGAAGAAAGAAACGATACAGGAACAATAGGGTCCTTGCCCTTCGGGCAAGGACCTCTCTAGCTTCAGCTAGAGAGGTCCTTCCCTTTGGGCGAGGACCCTAATAAGAAAGAAACGATACAAAAACAATAGGGTCCTTGCCCTTCGGGCAAGGACCTCTCTAGCTTCAGCTAGAGAGGTCCTTTCCCTTTGGGCGAGGACCCTAATTAAAGCTGCAAGCAGCATTGGACGGGTCCTCGCTCGCAGGTCCCTCATGCCCGTTTGACCTCCATTTTGGGGGTTTCATCCCTTTTTGACCCTTTGACCTGCTTTAAGTAAGACTGAGGTATGTGGCTGCAGCTCTGTCAGAAGCCTCAGTCTTCATAATGGGTGTGTATTACACATTCCAATCCCCCCCCCCCCCCCCCCCCCCTTCAGTGAGTCACATGACCAGGTGCCGCCAATCAGTGAGTGAATGACATCACCTGCTGCCCTCATGAAATTCAAACTGCAGCTAAGAAGCACGGACACCAAAACTCTAGAAACATTTCCTCACCATTGCCACAATTTTGACCAAATGTCTCGACAATTTATATGTGTGAACAGGAAATTTTGTCAGGATTCCATCCGTGTATTTTTTAAAGCTGTTGGACTTTTTGTTTTTTCTGTAGAGCCTTAAATTCCACAGTTTGTCCGGAGCTGTGTTTTCATTCCCCATTCATTTGAATGGGAGGAGCTGGGAGGGCTTCTTTGAGGTTCACCAACTTTGAGGGCTTGTCATTCGGAAACCGTTTGAGAAACAACAAAATCCCGAATAACTTTTGATCATCAATGCCTCCTCTGTCATCTGTCCGGGTTTCAAGCTGATACCATATACGGCCTAGGAGGAGATGATTTTTTTCTGGGGAGTTGTAATTTTATTTTGAAAGGCAAATTGCCGGTTTCCTGTTTGAGATAGGTCAGGGGTGTCAGCGCGTGATTTGTGGGTCTTGATGAGACGAACGTTTAGGCGTTGGTTTGATCTCTGTACGACATTCCTGCTGGTCGTGAGGGCCATTTTAGTGTGCCTAGGTGGCGCTAGAGAGCTGATTTTTGCATGTTGGGGGTTAATTTTTTCATTTTATCAAATTTTTCGCCGGATCTGAGGTGCGTGCTAATTTTGGTGAGTTTTTGAGCATGTTTAGGGGGTCAAATTAAGGCTTTCGCGTCTGGTCAGCGTAATAATAATAATAATTAAAGCTGCAAGCAGCATTGGACGGGTCCTCGCTCGCAGGTCCCTCATGCCCGTTTGACCTCCATTTTGAGGGTTTCATTCCTTTTTGACCCGCTGACCTGCTCAAAGGTTGACAAAGGTTTTTTTTTTTTGCTCCCCAAGGTTGGTCCTCCCTTCGGGAGGACATTTTCTTCCAGATCTTAGTTTTACCTGTTTGGTATCTGTTCGTGTTTTAGAGATATTACAGTTGAAGTGATGTATTTCTTGCTCCTCCTCAGCCTTTATAATGGCTGTGTGTTACACATTCCATTTCCCCCCCTTCAGTGAGTCACATGACCAGCTGCTGCCAATCAGTGAGTGAATGACATCATCTGCTGCTCTCATTACATTCAAACTGCAGCAGTGCAGCAGAGCAGCAGAACAACAACCAAAACTCTCGAAACATTTCCTCACCATTGCCACTATTTTTACCAAATCTCTCTACAAGTTATATGTGTGAACTGGAAATTTTGTCAGGATTCCATCTGTGTATTTTTTAAAGCTGTAGGACTTTTACTTTTTTTTCTAGGGGCCTTTGTTCTACAAGTTGTCCGGAGCTGTATTTTCATTCCCCATTCATTTCAATGGGAGGAGCTGGGAGGGCTTCTTTGGGGTTCACCAACTTTGAGGGCTTGTCATTCGGAAACCGTTTGAGAAACAACAAAATCCCGAATAACTTTTGATCATCAATGCCTCCTCTGTCATCTGTCCGGGTTTCAAGCTGATACCATATACGGCCTAGGAAGAGATGATTTTTTTCTGGGGAGTTGTAATTTTATTTTGAAAGGCAAATTGCCGGTTTCCTGTTTGAGATAGGTCAGGGGTGTCAGCGCGTGATTTGTGGGTCTCGATGAGACGAACGTTTTGACGTTGGTTTGATCTCTCTATGACATTCCTTGTTGCCGTGGCAACCATTTTTGTGCTCCATTTTGCACCTTGGTGGCGCTAGAGAGCTGATTTTGGCATTTTTTGGGTTAATTTTTTCGTTGTCAGAAATTTTGTATCCCATAGGGCGTGTGTGTCAGTTTTGGCATGGCTATGATTCTGTTAAGGGTGTGAAATCACAGTGAGAAGTGGGGATGATCCGGTGAGCTCTTATTTTGAAATCCAAATTGCCGGCTTCCTGTTTGAGATAGGGTCAGGGGTGTCAGCGCGTGATTTGTGGGGCTTGATGAGACGAACGTTTAGGCGTTGGTTTGATCTCTCTACGACATTCCTGCTGGCCGTGAGGGCCATTTTAGTGTGCCTAGGTGGCGCTAGAGAGCTGATTTTTGCATGTTGGGGGTTAATTTTTTCATTTTATCAAATTTTTCGCCGATTCTGAGGTGCGTGCTAATTTTGGTGAGTTTTTGAGCATGTTTAGGGGGTCAAATTAAGGCTTTCGCGTCTGGTCAGCGTAATAATAATAATTAAAGCTGCAAGCAGCATTGGACGGGTCCTCGCTCGCAGGTCCCTCATGCCCGTTTGACCTCCATTTTGGGGGTTTCATCCCTTTTTGACCCTTTGACCTGCTTTAAGTAAGACTGAGGTATGTGGCTGCAGCTCTGTCAGAAGCCTCAGTCTTCATAATGGGTGTGTATTACACATTCCAATCCCCCCCCCCCCCCCCCCCCCCCTTCAGTGAGTCACATGACCAGGTGCCGCCAATCAGTGAGTGAATGACATCACCTGCTGCCCTCATGAAATTCAAACTGCAGCTAAGAAGCACGGACACCAAAACTCTAGAAACATTTCCTCACCATTGCCACAATTTTGACCAAATGTCTCGACAATTTATATGTGTGAACTGGAAATTTTGTCAGGATTCCATCCGTGTATTTTTTAAAGCTGTTGGACTTTTTGTTTTTTCTGTAGAGCCTTAAATTCCACAGTTTGTCCGGAGCTGTGTTTTCATTCCCCATTCATTTGAATGGGAGGAGCTGGGAGGGCTTCTTTGAGGTTCACCAACTTTGAGGGCTTGTCATTCGGAAACCGTTTGAGAAACAACAAAATCCCGAATAACTTTTGATCATCAATGCCTCCTCTGTCATCTGTCCGGGTTTCAAGCTGATACCATATACGGCCTAGGAGGAGATGATTTTTTTCTGGGGAGTTGTAATTTTATTTTGAAAGGCAAATTGCCGGTTTCCTGTTTGAGATAGGTCAGGGGTGTCAGCGCGTGATTTGTGGGTCTTGATGAGACGAACGTTTAGGCGTTGGTTTGATCTCTGTACGACATTCCTGCTGGTCGTGAGGGCCATTTTAGTGTGCCTAGGTGGCGCTAGAGAGCTGATTTTGGCATGTTGGGGGTTAATTTTTTCATTTTATCAAATTTTTCGCCGGATCTGAGGTGCGTGCTAATTTTGGTGAGTTTTTGAGCATGTTTAGGGGGTCAAATTAAGGCTTTCGCGTCTGGTCAGCGTAATAATAATAATAATAAGAAGAAAGAAACGATACAAAAACAATAGGGTCCTTGCCCTTCGGGCAAGGACCTCTCTAGCTTCAGCTAGAGAGGTCCTTTCCCTTTGGGCGAGGACCCTAATTAAAGCTGCAAGCAGCATTGGACGGGTCCTCGCTCGCAGGTCCCTCATGCCCGTTTGACCTCCATCTTTAAGGTTTTATACTTTTTTGATCCGTTGACCTGGTCTAAGTTAGACTGAGGTGTGTAGCTGCAGCTCTGTCAGAAGCCTCAGTCTTTATAATGGGTGTGTATTACACATTCCATTCAGTGAGTCACATGACCAGCTGCTGTCAATCAGTGAGTGAATGACATCATCTGCTGACTCATCCAGATTCAAACTGCAGCCAAGCAGCATGGACACCAAATCTGTGAAACAGGTCCTCACTATTGCCACAATTTTGACCAAATCTCTCTACAAGTTATATGCGTGAACTGGAAATTTTGTCAGGATTCCATCCGTGTATTTTTTCAAGCTGTTGGACTTTTTCTTTTTTCTGTAGAGGCTTAACTTCCACAGTTTGTCCGGAGCTGTGTTTTCATTCCCCATTCATTTCAATGGGAGGAGCTGGGAGGGCTTCTTTGAGGTTCACCAACTTTGAGGGCTTGTCATTCGAAAACCATTTGAGAAACAACAAAATCCTACATAACTTTTGATCATCAATGCCTCCTCTGTCATCTGTCCGAGTTTCAAGCTGATACCATTTACGGCCTCGGAGGAGATAATTTTTTTCTGGAGAGTAGTAATTTTACTTTGAAAGGCAATTTGCCGGCTTCCTGTTGCAGATAGGCTTTCGGGACCCCCGCTGGCATTTTTGCGGCTCGAGGAGACGAACGTTTTGACATTGGTTTGATCTCTCTACGACATTCCTACAGGAAGTTACAGCAGTTTTAGTGTTTCTTTTGGAGCATAGGTGGCGCTAGAGAGGTCATTTTTGCATGTTTGTGTTTTTTGTGTAAATTTTATGAAATTTTGTGCCTTATCAGGCATGTATGTCAGTTTTTGG